>LT550921.1:663-14628 GCA_900079185.1 Absidia glauca
AGGGTAGGCTCAGTGTAGGCTCAGGGGGAGCATAAGCTCCGCTCCTATAGTGGTAGGGTCAGGGGGTCCTAGGCTTATCACTGAACTAATGCACTTTGGCACTTGAGTTTTGGCATGTGTGTTGTACTCGCTCGTTGGCTCGATTGTGCCCAGCATTAGATCTCACAATGTTGGACATTGTAGGCATTGGGGAACATACGATCATTCCTCGGCTTATTTAAGCGGGGAGATTATTTTGCCAGGTTACTACTGAGCATGTAATTGAAAAGTTGATCTGTCCGTTCAGAAAATGAGCTGACAGTGTATACCATCATTCTCCCGCCATTAGCTCATCAAAAGGATGGATGTGGGCCGAGATGTGAGAAATGATTTTTTTGAATTGCATTTTGCGTCGGACTTGAAATAAAAACATAAATGGTCGCTCGAGACAAAAAAGAAAAGTTTCGAAAAGTTTTTTCTAAAAAATCGAGAATTGGAAGGTGTCATTAGCCTACTGAATGACCTGTCTTCAAACTTGAACGGTATGCCCAGGAAGGCCGTACGAGCATGCACATGCCATTAGAATTAAGATTCGACCGGTTTGAAATGCGAAGCCCATGGCGGTGACTAAGCGCAGGCCATCACCCTTCCGGGGACGAATACACCGCTATATTATGATTCTTTAAAGAAAGGGGGTGCCTAGGGTGGGGACGAATACACCGCTATATCATGATTCTTTGTAGAAAGGGAGTGCCTAGGTGCCAGGGTGGGGACGAATACACCGCTATATCATAAGTTCATTCACTCAATAAAATCTACTTGAATACATCTCCTTGACTTCACTCGTTCGATTGTGTCCCCATGCACAAGGGTGAGCAGGCGGAGTTTAAAAACATTAGGGCTTTTAAATCCCCAGTGAGTTCCAAGTCCTGGCTTAAGATCTCAATTTTCAGGAACACAAGAAGAACAGTAAAGTCATGCTCTCCAAATTACTAAACTTATGAATACGCACTATTGGTGTATTTTGGACGACCTTCAGATCCTTCAGAATCCGGCGTTTAGGGTTCCGACAACTTGATGCCACTAAATCA
The DNA here is from genome assembly GCA_900079185.1 of Absidia glauca. NCBI lineage: Eukaryota > Fungi > Mucoromycota > Mucoromycetes > Mucorales > Cunninghamellaceae > Absidia > Absidia glauca. The sequence goes on from LT550921.1 coordinate 1,734, forward strand.
TGCATGAATGAAGAGCACGCTGTTAAATGAGGTGAGTTAAAGTAGTTTATTGACTGATTCGTTATGAATCTACATGATATTTATAAAGCTGACTATATGATACAAGGAAGCTACATTAAAAAGCAAACATAGAAACTAATAGAGATAGTACACAAAGCTACACTAAAGATGGTTTGATGATTTCAAGAAAGAAGGCCTCGAGATCCCATAGCGCCCAGCGATCCAGATCCTTTACAGCATCCACAGCCAAGCCAAACAGTTTCTTGTGAGAGGGGTCGTGTTTCTTCCTTTGTTCCAGCAAAGTAACCCAGTGAGCTGCGTTCCTTTTCTTGCTGCCGTCCTTTGCTTGCCCTATTCCAGAATAAGGCGGTATACCAAGAAGAGCCAGCCGAGACGCCAAGAAGCATTCGAGGACAATAGTGATTGCTTTCCAAGTGAGCCACCCATGATTGTTATCAGAGAGCGATGAAGCCTGTGGAGCAGCCATTGCATACCAATGAGTAAACGACCTAGTCAAAGACACAATACTGGCAAGCCATAGATCCATTTCACCTCGTTCCTTGTTTTTCGACAAAAGAGACCCAAACAGCTGGACCAGCCCCATGATTTTCCGTACCTGGTTGATATCCATCTTGTCGGCATCCAGGTGAGCCATGGAGAGAATAGCGGCAATTTCTTCTGCTGCAAGGTGATCGTTGTTTCCACTGCCAAGGTTGTGAGACGCCACCAAAGAATAGTATCCATGAAGCTGGCAATAGGCGTTCAGGACCAAAAAGCATGATGAATCCAGACTATGGCGGATGCATTCGCTTACTGCTGCTTCCACAATTGCTGTCTTGTCGTCGTCGTCGTGCCGGCCAAAGTAGGTATCCTGTAGTAGCGTTCCCACCCGGAGCCATACGTCCTGGTCTTGACGAAGTTTCAGACACCGCTCCAAGCATTGCTCCATCACCCGAATCCTGTCGATGATCGAGTCCGCCGTGCCTGAAGACGCTGCCAAGGCTGATTTAAAAGGGATGCAGACTGTAAACATTGCGAGTGCCGTGCAGTATTCACAGGTTGAGATAAAGTCGCCTAGGGTATCCATCGTTGCCGTCGTCCCTTCACCGTCGTATGGCTGATCCATCATACCTAGCACCACACTTTTGAGCCAATCCAAACAGTCCATAAAGTCAGAGGTCGAGTCTTGCCCAGCCGCCATGTAGTTGTTCGCCTGATTCAAGAGCACCCGAAGCCAATCCATCTGTAGAGCCCCGTTGTCAACGCCCTGCAAATGTGCCAGAATGAATCGACCAAAGATAGAGATAAGCTTGATGCTGGCTGTACTATCTGCAACAACTGTCAGGTGTCGCAACCATCGAATGCAAACGACAAGGGAATCTTGATCTATGTTACTGTCGTTCATGCAATTGACTGTATTCGTAGAGCCCAGTGCGGTTGACCAGTTGGATGGTTCATCAATATGAGTTGTTGCCACCACGTTTTCCATGTCCATCGCCGTGAGTTGCCTAGGAGTATTGATGATTGGTTGCCAGAGCTTTTCGAGATTCTCCATACGTTTGACTTGATCTGGCCAAGTAGAGTCCGCGTTCATTAGAAGCACAAAGACCAGCTTCAAATAGAGCAAGAAGGAGTGATGATCCAAGGCTGTGAGCTGATGCTGGTGCTGGTAATCCTTGATGACGGTATGATGCAAGATGTTGACGACAAAGTTTGAATAAGTGGCGGATTTGTGTCGATCGTACTTTTGTAGATATAGGCAGCGACTGAGCATTGTATCCAGCCTTTCCGTATCGATTGGTGACAGATAGTGCCATGGCAACGGATTGATCATTGGGAGAAACAAAGTCAGCCAGGTAGAGTCCATTTGGTTGAGTAAGATATGGTGGCAGTAATGATCCAGATCGCTTAGAATAGCCTTCCTAGTGACAGTGCCGATAGTTTCAAAAAGCAGGACATCCAAAGCTAGGGCAAACATAGAGGTAATATAAATTTGGGCATTAGTTGTCTGTGGATCTGCGAGGGATTCTTCTGAAAGCTTTCCAACCTTGTCACCATCAATAAGAGGGGCCCCAGAGTACGGCCTTGTCCAAAACAGTTCGAAGCTTCTATTCAAGAGACCAAGATTCCAACCAAGTCGATTATCTAGTAGGAGAGTGAAGATCAACCGAGATAGTGACATACATCCGGACGGGCCATACATTTTCAACGCATTGGTGGACTGGTCAGCACCCAACTTGGACACGATCGACAGTAATACATCCAGTGTGTGACCCGGATCATTCAATAGCGCCCACTGGAGTTTGATGCTTGGTTGATGTTGTTGTTTCCAATCCTGCTGTGTGATGATAATTGATCGTGATTTCTGCTGGCTAAGGGTTTCGGTGAATGCGTCCAATGCATTGGTGAGTGGTGTACTAGCGGCATATGCATCGTCCGTGCTGCTGTTGTTGGTTGCCACGAGAGAGTCAAGTAAAAGGTGAAGGACATATAAATGCTCGCCCTGTGTCGTTTCTTGCTGTTTCCGTACAAATGAAGTCATTGCCACCATCATGTGAGAGGTACATAGAGCGGTAAGATCGGTGCCTTTTGAATTGTCGTCCACTCGATCATCACCATTATCGTTGTCGACGTCTTCGTATCGAAGATGGGTGAGTTGCTGGATAAAATGACATGATGCGAGGTAAAATGATTGTCGATTCGTTTCGTCCAAAGCTGCATCGCTGTTGATCCAAGTGGTAACGTCAAATGATCGAATCAGATACTCCAGGGCTGCTGATACTGGCGCTTGTGATCTTGAAGAAGGCCCCTTTCGCATCACCGCTATGACAAGACGAGTAACTTGTTGATATCGTTGGACAAACACTGCCGGGCTTTCCAAGTTGGGGTCAAATGCATGATATAAAAAGACAATGGATTCAAAGTCGGATGCAAAAAGAGCCAATAAACGGTCCATAGTCGTCGTTTCCAGAGAGATGACCTTCGCCAGAGATTCACTTGATTCCAGTAAGAATGACTTGACAGGAGGATACCAAGTAATAGGCTGAAGGTGTTGCCACAAGTAAGACAAGCAATTCCAGGCCAACGTAAGAAGTGTCGCATGGTCTTTTCCATTTATCCCAGGTCGCAGTAAGTGGCACACAGTGCTGTTGATTCTTGAGGCACCCACCATCGTTTGAGTTGAGACACGAGAATCCACCATCATAGTAGAGTACGTACTGGAAGCCTTTACCCATAGATCTGTTGCTTCTTGATCTATCGCACGATCAGTCGTCATTCGGTTCGACAGTAATGTGAAGGTTGCTGGAAGTTTACAAGAAGATAGTTTGTCGCAAGGCTTCGTTACAATATTCTCCACGGTTGTGCTGGTCTGACTTTTCACCAAGGTATCGATGTAGGTATTGTAAAGCTGACGTTGTTGCTCCAGATGACAGTTGTACCGTTGTGAGTGATCCTTCAAAGTTGCCACCGTTGAGCCAAGAAGGTCTGTGACAGTTGCTACGAGTAAATCATCCAACGATAGTTTCTGCATGGGTCGTTTAAGTTGGTATATCGGAGGTGGCTGTCTTGTTGACTGGACATTGTTCATTACTGCTTCTGCCATTCAAATCGAGAGAGTTAAAAGTGGAGGAGAGAGGAGAAATCCAAAACCCGAAATCTTTCGACTTTCATCAAAATCGGAGTTTAAATATACAGCCCAACCTGACAAAAACGGGAAATCCCACACGCATGATACAATTTGACGACAGCATGACCATTTGGAAGAAATAAAGAGCTTCATCACTTGTTATGCTTCATTGACACTATAACTTGAGGTTTCTAGATTGACGAAAAAGGAGAAAGACAACAATATTATAGGTCACAACGATCCTTTTTTATTTGTAGTAAGGTGTAAAAATCATGCAAAATGAAGGTGTACTAATCTAAAGCCGTTCCAGTAGTCGGTGATAATCTTCTTCCACACTGGCGTACGTTTCTTGAAGCTTTTCCTTACGATCCTCGGGTTCAATTTCTTGTAGTGCATCCTACAATACAATGGGAAACAGTGTTAGTTTCAAGCTATCATTGATAAAGTGGTTGCTGTGGGTTAGCCTTTAACTTACATAGTTGAATCTGTATAATCTTTGTTTGACCTGTAATCGGAATGCCTTGTATGCGCTCTTGTCACGCTTGTTCAGATTTGAGAGGAGGTACATTTCAACACAGCATTGTATTTGCCTCTACGATGAAGCAGAAAAGTGTGAGGATAGGGTTTGCTTTGTGATGAGGGATGATCAAGTTGACTTACATTGGTGAGCTTGTATTGCCGTTGTAACTTGTCGATGGTTTCTGATGGGACCGGGATTGTGATACCATCAAATGCATTGCTATCTTGTAAGTAAGTCAAATCGCACTTGTCACGCATATCCGAGAAGCTTTCATTTGGGTCTTCAACTAGCAAGATGAGACGGAGATTAGTTGATAGTGTTCATAAGCATCCAAGTCTCCCTCTCCTTCGCCTTACCAGTCATTTCCACTACATCATTTCGTTGTACAAATAGCTTGTAGATGGTTTCATACAGGTTACCTACGTAAAGATAGATGCAAAAGCCATTGTGTTTAGTCCATACTCGCTTATGATCGTGGTCGTCTTACCTCCGTGGCCCATGTTCTGGAAAGGTGGTAATATCAGGAATTGACTACCGATACCATTAAGCGAAAGCCCACCTTGTCAATTTCATACCCACATTGCATTCACAAAAGTCCATCGCTTACATTACCTGATACGCATGCGAGTTTGGTCTGGCCAACAATAGAAAGGGTACGCAGAGCAATAGCCAACAAAATCAAAAGTGGTAGAGTCCCCAGCTTTTTCCCGCTTGAATCTATTGGATCAAGATTGGTCAGAATCAGAGATAATCCAGGCAGTCCCAGATGGTCAACTTACAACACAAAGAATTCCCACTTGTCATCGTCTTCTTCAATGTAGCTTGATCCTTCGATAAAGAGCAAGACGAAGAATTGCATTCGGCGGTGGTATTCCCGGAATCGAGGGTCCTTCAATGAGCACTACGAACATGGAAAAAGTTAGTAAACAGCGACATACTTACCTGATACTACTCTTTGCCATCACATTACCTTGTATATTTCATAGTCCCCTTCTTCACCATCCTCCGTTTCCACTTGGTATTCATGGACCTTTTCACCCATAGGCTTGAACTCCGTCCTGTCCTTCTCAACATGGTTGACGAATTCGTCAACGTTGGTCGTTGTATCTAGAGAATCAAGTTGGTACAGTCGTGTTAGTCAAGTCTAGTCATGCTGTTCCTCTGGCTTGGGAGTGAGATCCTTACCTGGGGCCATGTATTCTTTCAGAATGCCAGAGATATTGTCGGCAACCACGGGAGCTTCTGTCGATGAGGATGAAGTAGAGGGTTGGTACTGCTCTCCGAATTCAATGCTGACGTGGGCGCGAAGAGAGCCAGGAGCATACCTGATCTATAAAGATGATCATGTTAGACTACCTACTGAGACAACTTTGCTTTTGCTCTTTCATTACCTTGATCGCCAGATCCTTGTATCCAAAAGCTGTTTCAGGTATCCCAAACAGCGGATAGGTGAAGACAGGCTTAAACAGCACGGTCTCCTGGAAAGAGACTTGCACAGATTGAAGAGAGAAAAGACAAGTTAGAAGACATTAGGTCATTTTGAAAAAGATGTGTTGTGTTACCTAAGCCTAATTCCATGCAATCGGTGGTATTGGTGGCCCATTCGTGGAAATCTGGTACAATGGCTTGAGCAGGGTGAGCTTCAGTGGTTTCCATACGAGAAAGAGAGAGAGGGAAAAGTAAAAGAGAAGAGGGAGAGCCCGCCCAAAAAAAATTGACGCCAAATTATACGAGCGCATATTTCAAACCCCGCCGCACCTTCGAATTTTGTGTACAAGGATTGAAATGATCCTCGTCCTGGATGGAGCATTAGCCTACTACTGGAATGTCATAAAACTTGAACGGTATTATCAGGAAGGACATACGATTATGTACATACCATTAGATACAGAGTTCAAAATTGGCAGTAGTAGGCACAGGGCTTCACCTGGTTTGCTTTCGAAAACTGAGACGGGCATTCAAAAGTCGTCCTCGATTTCAAATCCCGATTTAGCTACAAGATTATTTTTTTTTGCCCGTTCTTACTTTTGCTCCTTCTTCCCCTCGTCATCACTTTTTTGCCTCCACATTGTCATTCTCTTTTTTCCACTACGACTAACGAACGAACGAACAAACGAGCAAACGAACGAACGAACGAACAAACGAGCAAACGAACGAACGAACGAACGAACGGTAACTCTCCCCTTCTCATGTCATGTTCATCTTTTGCTTACCATTACTAACTTTTTGTCTTTTGCATCGTTCCTCTTTCTTTTGACACTAGATCCGCTACGACGATGACGACGACAATAGAGACGACGATGACGTTAATGACGACTCGACCACAGCTTCATGTCGCCCAAAAAGGCTCTTTTTAAAATTTTCAAATGTAAAAAACATGGGGAAACCCTTGAAATTTTTTTTCTTCTGCACTCATCTTGTCCATAGTAGATTCCTTAGCCATTGTACCGATAAAGTGCACTATTCCTTGTCCCATTCGCAGCACCTACTACTACTGATACTTTGGATGCCACTGGTCTGCTCTCCTTCTTCCTTTTCCTTAACTCATTACACTAGATTAGTCACTCCTTGACAAGCCCACTGCCACCCATTAGGACATGTGGCTTAAGTGTAGTCTCATTCAGTCAATAAAAAACCTACCTAAACCAATCTCCTTGCCTTTGTCCTTTTGCATAAGCTCCAGTGATTTTGAAGACTCTGATATGTAGCGCTAAAACATCTATGGTTTATCACTTATAATGAATCTATTGACATGTACGTGATCGTAGGGTCTATAAGCACATACCTACAAATTTTTGCTCTACCCGAACTTGTAGACTGTTATGGTTGTGGATTAGAAAAAGCCTTTCGGAAAATGATTTAAGTAGGTTTTATTGATACAACATGGCTAAGGGGTTATGGTACAGACTATGTTTGGGACCGTAGTTAAGCTAATGTGTTAATGGCAACCAATTGTAACGGGAATGACTAAACTGCTGTAAAAAACCAAGCGATTGGAGAAGGACAAAGATGGCCAAGCTATTTACAAGTAGCAGTGATAGTAGCGGAAGGGTAACTTTGACTACAAGATTCTACGTTGGAATGGGAGTGCACCTATAAAAAATTGCTAGCGTTTTCTACGTTTTCGTAATCCTTTGCGTCCGACCCCTAATCTAACCACATGCCCATTCAATCCTCGTGCGAGAGAACCACTATCCGTTGCCAACCCGTTCGATCATCTAAGAAAAAAAGGAGCAATGATGCAAAAGGTAAAAGTTAGCCAAGGTGAGTCAAAGATGAACAAGATGATGAGAAGGAGAGAGTTACACATCGTTCGTCGTTTGGGGTTGCTGTATAGAGGGCGAGTCGTTCGCGGTGCGGTGCACATGTCGATGGAAAGAAAAAAAGTGGTGAAGAAGCGAAGAAGAAGCAACTAAAAGGAGTGATAGGAAAAAGTGAGCTTTTGTAGCCTGAAGCGGAGTTTCATTTTCAGTTGAAGAGGCAGCGTTCAATTCACCCAGTGCGCCAAGTCCTAACCCAAATTCAGGCTCTTTGGAAAAGCCGTGTGCGTACCAACTACGGAGAAAGAGTGTTGATACTTGGAAAAGGGAGTTTATTTTTAAAGGAAGGTTTTATACAAGGATTCAAATGACATATAGGAGAGATAGCAGCTAAAGAAGGTCTAATCTAAAAGTTACCACAGATTGTCAGTTCACGCATCTGTTGCAAGACATTATCCACACGTTGGTCATTTTCGTTTTCTGGAGGGAAGTGGCGCCGTAATCCTTCTAGCTGTTCGTAATTTGTTTGTGCAAATCGTAGCTGTGACTTGACCAAAGCTTCGAAGGACGGATCCAAGTAAGGCACACGAAGTTCGACGACTTTGGGTAAATCATTCACCAGTATACTGTTTAGATTTTCATACATTTCGCGGGCCATGTTGGCTTCTTGTTCTGCCTAATGTTAAGTAGCAATAGTCAAATGACAACCCGGTCAGCTTCGTTCGCATATGTCCATAAGGTCTTCATTGTCACTTACTCTAGGTAATCGTTGAGGGTCCTCGCTTGGTTTGTCGATGAGTTTTCGTACTTTAGATCGTTGCGTATCGTAATCCAGTAGTTTCTTTTGTCGTCGCTTTACAGCTTCATTGATTTCAGGGAAGTATGAGCAGAATCTTCCAAATGGCTCCAGTACAGTTGTTCTAAAAGCCGTATCCTATATGGTCATAAAGATATGCAAAGAAAAGACATGTTTAGCTAGCCATACTGAGCATGTTGTGATACACCAATGATCACATCGCTATCACCGCCCTCCTCTTCCCTATTACCAAATCCGTCCTAGCTTCTTCGTCAAGTTTTTCCATCACCCGCTTGTAATCTGCACCACTTTGTCCCATGGGATTGCCATCATCATAGAATAGTTCGATTGTCTGAGCGATACGGGTTTGCGCTGAGGTCATACCTGCATCATATACACACCTTTTGAATACACAAGTCCTGCCCTACCCTCCTTTTGTCTACTGCTTACCTCGAATGGAATCCAGGTATCCTTTTGTTTCTTTAGAGAGCTTATCCGACTTCTTTTCCAATCTAAAAGACCGAAGGGAGGAGCCGTCAGTAGGAGCGAATGCATTCTCCACTCGGGCCATCCAGTTCACTAAAAGCACACACTTACGTTTTAAAGCGAGTGAATTCCTCGTCGAATTCGCTGTCTGCGGTTTTATCAGAGTTGCCAGTACGTTGCATGATCTATCATGGTTACAATAAAGGAAGGAATAAGTGTGAGTGAGTACATGGCAACAGAGATTTCGCTTCCGTTTCTTCTTTACCGATTGACCGGCTCGGTTGAGATTTTTCTTGAATCCGTTACTATCAATATGGAAGTGGTACACTCGATTAGTATTTCTGTAGTGATGATATTTGAATACATACAGAAAAGCCATGAGCGATGTTAGATAGAATAGGGTAAAGAGTAGAAATAGTTGATTGAAAGAAGAAAGAAAGAGAAACCCTTCCACTTTTTTTTTCCAAAGCTTCATATTTGTTTGCTCTGGCGCTGGGCTTTTATTTCCAACTCCGCCCTTGGCACCCTATTTTCGTCTCCGATGAAACAGTCTTGACACTTGACCCTTCCCCTGACAGCTACTATGATAAAGTGGTGGAACGTGTTGTACCATTTGCACACTTTCAGATGCTACATTTCCATGATTGAGTAGCCCAAAAAGTGGTGGTAGAAACCGGATTCAAAACGCATATGTAGCATGCGTACTTGGCTCAGGAACCATTTTCAAACTCAGACCTTCCGTAGTACACACCGACCATCCTCCCTTTGTTCTGCAAGAAGAAATCAGCAAACCTAACTCTCTTGTGCCATCGGTACGCAAATCATTGAGGTCTCTCTCTCTCACTAACCACTTCTTTCTTCATCCCTGTACTCATGAATCCTCATTAGGTATAAAGTCCTTTAGGTTAGGGCAATGGTAGCTTAAGGGAAACCCAGTGCCAGGGCCAAAAGACGATCCTTTCCCTTTACGAAAACAATGAGAAGCTGGTAAGGGCATCCGTAGTGTTCCACCAACTCCGCCGCTAAAAATGTGCGATCGGTGATTCCGCTTTGTATCCCATTAGATATGATGACAGCGCAAGTGGGATTTTTTCTCTCTCTGTCTTTCTCCCTCCTCCTTCCTTTTTTCAACCGATACAATGAACAATGATAGTATCATCATCAACACCTCCACTCCACCCCTATTCCTACATCCACCACCGACATCCCCATCACCATCACCAACAAAAACAGCATGACCACTTCGAGCTCCGCCTTTCAAATCCCACTGTGGATTGCCAGACATCTTGCATGAATGGCGGGGTCTGAAAAACGAACCATGGGATTGATTTCAATCAGTCTGGTCCGATACAATTGAACTGGTAAAGTCAAAAGGCATTTCAACTAAAGATAGACATGTTGGTAGAGTACTAAAAAACAGTAGAATGGGTACGAAGAGCCATACTACAGATCGATCATTTTGTTTATTCGCCTAACAAGTAGCCTAAAAGTATGTGATCTATTTCTACAACACCTTGGCTTCATTCTTCAACTTGTCCAAAAGTTCATCCACAGATTCGACCATACGACCACCTTGACGCTTTGCTGGCTCCTCCACCTTGAGAGTTTCGATGCGCGGAGTAATGTCCACGCCCAATTCTTCCGGGGTGATTTTTGCCAGGGGCTTTTTCTTGGCCTTCATGATGTTGGGCAAAGAGGCGTAACGTGGTTCGTTCAATCTATCCACCAGGTTCAAGAATCACAAAACATTCACTGAGCCTTCGAGCATAGATCATGAGAGAGCTTTCCTTACCTTAGATCAGTGGTGATGATTGCAGGCATTTTGGTCTTCAAGGTTTCCAAACCACCGTCGATTTCACGGGTCACCTTCAGAGATTCACCTTCGAATTCAACTTTGGAAGCAAACGTTGCCTACAAAGTATATAAATGAGTTTACCGTAGAAAAGACCCTGTTTCCATCAAAGACACACATTACCTGAGGCCAGTTCAGCAAACCCGCAAGCATTTGACCAGTTTGGTTCGCATCATCGTCAATGGCCTGCTTACCCAAGATAAACATGTCCGGCTTCTTTTCTTGCTTGTCGGTGTAGGCACGGAGCAGTTTGGCGACGGCGAGTGGTTGCAAGGTCGTATCGTCCTTCACTTCGATATGCACAGCACTATCAGCACCCATAGCCAGAGCAGTACGTAAGGTTTCTTGCGCTTTGGCGGACCCACAGGAGATTGCCACTACTTCTGTTTCCTTGTTCTTGGTTTTGATACGCACAGCCTCTTCAACGGCAATTTCATCAAAAGGATTCATGCTGTGCTTGACATTGCGGTCGACGTCGGTTTTGCTGGGATTGACTCGGACCTTGACGGCTAGACAAAAAGGAAGGAGAAAAAGACAAGGTTAGAATGGCGAACAGGTTATACAGTTGTACCCCAAAGCAAAGCTTGGTCTTGTAACTTTGTCCACAGTCAAGTAATAAGAGCTTGTATTCTTTTCCCTTACCATAATCAATGACACGCTTGACAGGGACGAAGATGCGTAAAGTTTTGGACATTGAGGCGTTGAGTAAGTGAAAGAGAAGCAAAAATGAATCGGGGCGCCGCCAGAGAATGAATACCAGCGAATCGATTTAGTCGGAGTGTCAAAAGTATTCCCGCTGCTGGGTATGGCGATTCTTTTTTTGGCGATGCGTCATCTCCTAACAAAGTGTTCGAGATTTTTTTGTTATGCTGCATATCAGATGTTCCATTTCAGCCTCCCATGCCCCACACTTCGTTGAGAAACTACTACTGTACATTTAGAGAAAGGAACGCTTGGTAATCAACAAGTTGTGGGTTCTCCCGACTTTGACCGGTACAATGGCTTATCAGACGGCGGATATCTGTAGCGGGTAGTGATATGCTTTTGTTTCTGCAAGGACAATAAAGAGCCGGAGATATACAAGGGCAAAAACAGCTGATGCCATTGGTTTCTCAGTGGTACGAAAGCGGCTCACAGTAAATTTCTTGATTTGTGTGTTTTCTTTTTCAAACCCCGCCATTCCTAGTTTTCTATTTTTGTCCCTTTCGTTTTATTTTCCCTTTCTTACTTTCTCTTCTCTTTATGACTCTTCCACCATGATAAACCTACGCTATGCTGCCATTCTCATAGTAACGTTAGTATCTTTATTGACTCTGCGACATTTGAACCAGCAAGAAATCGTTACATCATACTCACCGTCCCTTGCATTCGAAGCGAGCTCGAACGACCTTCTCAACAACAGCAACAGTGATACAAACCTTTATGACAACAGCAACAACACTACGGCTCTCTCTACATTAGCAAGATCGCCTTGGCTGTGCGATTGTTTTTACTACGGATCATCTATACCCCAGCTTCTGCGTGATACACCGGTGCCAACTCCTGATCCTATTGAAGATGGTGATCTTTTACCACTCATTGAACCAGCTACCATGACCTTGCCGGATGAACAGATTATGGCCATTATCAACAGCAATCTTCACTGGCCGAAAACACTTATACTCACAGTCGCCAATCATGGTATGCGACATCACGTTTACAACTGGATCCGGTCCCTGGAACGAACGCACGAAGAAAGATATGTGGTGGTGTGCCTAGATCAAGCATTGTACGATCATCTATATAAGGCGGGCTATGGTAACCATGCATTTGTCATTCCACCTTCTTGGTCCCATTATGCAATATCTAGCGAACTGGCCAACTATCCCTCGAACGACTATCGACTAATCACTTTCACCAAATCTGTCGTGGTACAACATATCCTTCACCTCGACATCTCAGCTTTTTACTCGGACGTGGATGTAGTATGGACAAGGACAAGAACAAGAGACTATGTGCGTGGTCTAATGGATCTTCGAGGTGGCAACACACATGTGCTCTTTCAACAGGACGATGTGCAGCAACATAACGTCAACTCTGGATTCTTCTTAATGCGCCCTACTCCGATCATGAAACGCTTCATTGCCGATACCATCTATATTCAGGAACAACGGGAACAGGAACTTTGGGAATCCACCAACGGTCATCAACCAGACACTGCAGCAATGGCCCTGTCAACGCAACAAGTAGCTATGAACGAAGCCCTTCAACGCATGAATTTGGAAATACGAACTACTCACGTGGTCCTACTGGATGCATTCTTGTTTCCGAACGGGCGCTCTTACTTTTTTGAACGATACAATGAACTCTTGGG
>LT550921.1:18656-33781 GCA_900079185.1 Absidia glauca
ACATTAGCTTAACTACGACCCCAAACATAGCCTGTACCACAGCCCTTTAATCCTATCCCATCAATAAAGCCTACTTGAATCATCACACGGAAGGCGTTTCTTAAATTCATAACCATGACAATACCGTGTGCTTTATAACGACCAAACTACAGATGAGTAGCTCATCATTGGCAACTCCTAAAACACCATTGGTTTACTAGTTGTAATGAATCTAATGACATGTACATGATCGTAAGGTCTATCTTCGCATACATACAAAGTTTTATTGGTACAATAGGATTAATGGGCTGGGTACAGACTATGTTTGAGGCCGGAGCTAAGCTAATGTATAAATGGTGACGGGTTGTAATGAGAATGACTAAAATACTGTACAAATCAAGCAAATGGAGGCGGACAAAGACGGCCAAGCTGTGTAAAAGTCTCAAAGATAGTAGCGGAAGGGTATGGACAAAAAATTGGTACACTTTTATTAGTAACTTGGTTTACGAGAATCTACAATGGAATGAGAGTGCACCTAAAAAAAAATTGCGAGGGTTTCCCCATGTTTTTTACATTTAAAAATTTTAAAAGTGCCTTTTTGAGCGACATGAAGCAGTGGTGGAGTCGTCATTAGCAGCGTCGTCGTCCCTATTGCCGTCGTCATCGTCGTAGCCGATCTAGTGTCAAAAGAAAGAGGAACGATGCAAAAGGCAAAAAGTTGGTAATGGTAAGCAAAAGATGAAAGTGACGTGAGAAGAGGAGAGTTACCGTTCGTTCGTTCGTTTGCTCGTTCGTTAGTTCGTTCGTTCGTTTGTCGTTGTGGAAAAAAAGAGAATGACAACGTAGAGGCAAAAAAGTAATGACGAGGGGAAGAAGGAGCAAAATAGAGGACGGGCAGAAAAACATAATCTTCTAGCCAATCGGGGTTTGAAATCTAGAATGGCTCTGTCTGTACGCATTCCCCCCGAAAAAGTGAGCCTTTGTCGCCAGGATCGGTGTTTTAAATACTTTGGGACCTGCAGATTTCCTGGAGGAGCTGTAGTCATGTAGAGTGCAATGGGATGGTATAATGATTTTATTTTACTGGATGACAGGTAATATGAATTCTATCTACTAATGAGGCATCTATTTTACTCCACTACAGCTATACTAGATGGCGTCTAAGGAAGAAGGCTATTCTTGATTCCAATGTTGCTTTTGCTGTATTGATCTTGAATGGCGAGGTCGTAAATGCGCAGATAATCATAGACAGGGCCATTCAGGGCTGGTTGAAGTTGCTGTTGGTGCCTGTTGTTTGCCGCAGGTTTAGGTCGTCGTCGCCAGCCAAGAGCAAGCGCATTGTCGATCATATGCAGGGTAAAAAGTTCTCTGTCCGCCCTGTGTTTCGCCAGGTAAAGATAATCACGAGCGGCATCTTCGATCGCCTTTTCCAAAGAGTCCATGCTATCCTCGGTCGTAGCCTCCTGTTGTTGATCCAAGCGATACAAGTAAGCGTTGTACGGATGCGTTTCCAAGGATTGTGCAGGTATCGTCGTTGTTCCTTGCTGTCGATCCACCAAGAATTCCTTGAGTCCGCCCGCACCTGTTGATAAGACTGGGCAGCCAAACATCAGACCTTCGGCCGCCACCAAACCAAAGCTTTCCGTCAGACTAGGCACAAAGACGAGATCTGTTGCAGCGCGGACATACATCAACCATGACTTTTGCTCTTGTGCTGTTGTCAAGACATGGACGTGACCAGGGTACTTGTGTTGCCACTGCTTGACTTGATCCAGAGGGTAGTTGTTGGGTTGGCCGATAATCACCAGGATCATGTTGTGCTTGATAAACGCCTGGATCGCCCGTTCGAAGCTAGCCAGGCCCTTGTTGTATTGGAACCGCCCAACGTAGAGGACGATCTGCCGATGCTTGTCACCTTCGGAGAGAAACTTTTTTCTGATCAACCATCTTTTAGCGCGATCCTTTTGTGCTGATACATAGTCGGTTGTCACGTTGCCGGAGAGGACGAATCGCTGTTGCCCTTGTTGTGTGCTGATGCCCGGAGTAGTGAGTTGTTGCCATGCATAGGTGGGATAGGCCAGTTTTGCTTTTGCCAATCGCTTGCTTTGGAAAGGGTGGGAATGGCGGTAATCGACACCATTGCTGACACCAAAGAATCGGCCACGCATCGCTTTTCGTAGCACATTGTCCATCACCAGCTCCTTGAGGTAAAAGTCCAAGCGACCCTCCACCATTTCAATGGCCATAGTTTGACTGACAAAGGTGACGACGTTGGCAAGATCAATGGCAAGACTTGACATAAACATTCGGTTCCCATGGATGGTTGGAGTGACAAGTGGCGAGTCATAGCTTTCACCTTTGACTATATCGGGAAGGACGGTAGAGAGACCAGCGGATCCAGGAACCAAGTCAGCAGAAGGGGCTTTCATGAGAGGAGGGCTGTGGTCGAACCTATGGACATTCGCTACGGTGTTGGTGTATTGCAATTCATCAAGATAGTCGTGCATTGTGTAGACCACGGAAGGTTTGGGCAGCGCGGTGTTCCATAGAGTGGGATCTTGCAAGTAATGGGCGAGATAGGCATTGGTGGCACCGTGGATATGTACGACATCCACCCCTGAAGGTGAGACCAGGTCGCTTGGTGGGGCAAATAAGGACTGATCATGGCTGGCTGCACTTGCTTGGAAGGATAAAAAGGTCGCCGCCGCCTTGAGGAAGTATTGATCTTTCCATTCTTGAGGTAGACCTTTTGGAGAGCTGTAGATTTCCACCGGGTTGCGAGCACGGAAAGCCATACTGAAGGGGGTTCGATTTCCAGGACCAATCAAATACACCGCCAGTTTTTCGTGTTTCAAGGAGGGACGTTGCATGCCGGCTGGTAAGGTTTGATTGCTGCCATGATCGTCGATATACCACGTTGTTCGATTCACAGCCGGTGGAGGAGGAGTTGTCACATAATTCCATTTGGTAACACGGAATTCCAGAGGCACCCATTGCTGCTGTTGAGGCTGAGGCTGCTGCGTGTGATCTTGTTCGCCTGTCAAAGTGCCCAGCACAGATCTTGATCTTGACTTCGCCTCTGATGATGCCCTTGTCGACGCTGATGATTCGTGTGATACTGATTTGTATGCTGAGGATGATAGATAGGATGATGATGACAAAGGCGACGAGTCGAAGGCAGTTGCACCACTTTGCTGCTGTGGCTGTTGTTGTTTATCTTGGATATACATGACTAGATCCGCTACCCGATGGAGTTCTTCGCCTTTTCGCTTGTGTTTCAGATAGGAGTAGTAAGGAAGAACCACGTTGACATCGACTTGACCCGTCCGCTGTTGTTCCGTGGCTAGTGCTGTCAAGATCATCCCCATGCCACCCATGGTTGCCGGTCCGAATTCTTTAGTGATGTGATAAACGCTAGTGCTGTTTCGCCATTCTGTGCTGGGGAATGATGTCTGATCCAGTGGTTTATACGTCACCTTGGGGTATTGTCGTAAGGCTGGGTGTAAATCAGAAAGATCGGTCAGCTTCAGTTTGCAGGAATGACTATGGCCCATGTTACTTACCTATCCGTATCGAAGGAGGTTGGAATTGTATGAATATATAGCCTAGAAGCAGCAAGACCACTTCCACCAAAGCGATCACCAGGATAACTAGGGATAGAATGTGCCACCAGCGCCAGCGCTTGTCGTACTTGGTGAACAGGTGTGCTGAGGCTGTGCTGGGGGAACGCTTTAAGGATGGTAATGGTGACAAGGTTTGCGGTCGTCTTTGGGAGACCAAGCGTTCCATTTCCGGATGTATACAAGGCGTTCAAACAAGTTGGTGGTGCAATAACAGAAGAGCAAGCTATAAAAGACGAAAAAAGAAGAGGGAGAAAGAAAGAAGAAAAGAAAGAGGAAAAACTCCAAAGCCCAGCCTATAAACTTGGGCGGGGTTTGAAAATCAAAATTTGTGAAATGAGTAGAAAAGTTGGAATCGATGTTTTATTTTGTTTGACCTCTCTTCCCTCTCTCCCTCGCTCGTCTTTCTCTCTCTCCTTTCTTTAATTACATAACCCATCTTCTATGGCTCTTCCCAGACTTCATCGGGCGGCCTTCACTCCTGATGAAATAGAATTCATAGCTGGTAATGAAACCATCTCAATCATGCCCCTTTACAAAATGCCGGCTTTACGCTTGATGCAGGTAAAAAGAACGGACATGGAACGACGAGGATAGCTACCAGCTTTTGATCTTGCCTTACTAAAAATACATCCCTCCTCTTTCCATATAGGCTCATTATGGTCCCTTCCGTCCACCCTTACCTGCCAAAGTCCCATTGTGGCTTGCTCTCAGTATGAAACAGAATCAAAAGTGCAAGTTGATTGCCCCTTCTTGGCTCACAGCAGGTACCCCTTTTTCTTTTTACCTTCTCCTAGTACTTAACCAACACCTTTTGCGTATTCATTAGATCATTTAAAGGAACGGCTAGAACAAGAAGAAAACAAGGATGAATTCTGCAGTCTACCGTTTCACTATATGGAGATTGCTCACATGCTACTGGAAACGTAAGGGGCACAAGTGTGGCCATAGGATGCAATGCTAACCATGACGTGTACTTACCTTATAGTGCATCTGACGATATCCCGGATGCTGAACAGGTTAGAAAGCTATTGAAGGACTTACGGGAAGTACGACAGTCGAAAGCGCGAGTGGGTCTGGAGGCGCTGGATGATCGATGGTTAGGGGTAAGGCAAGCGAATGCGTATGGGTAAAGTAGAAACTGACACTCTTTTTTGATTCCCGTCGCAGATGCATAACATGTCCTTTATGGAGATCAATGAAATCCGACCCTTCTTCTCTCGTGCCTTTGATGAAATGAGAAAGCTCGACTTTCAGTAGAATACCGGACCCCTTTGCCCGTTACCATGGCGACCACCACCCCCTTATACTATAGTCATTCCATATATCTGTGTATACACTTTTTTTGTAGATAGTCTCATCTTTATCCTTATTTATTCATTATGCCTTCATTGAACCATCAATAAAAACACCCATATTCATCTTCTAATGCTCGGACCAGATAGGATTGCTTCATAATTGACATCTAGTGTAACACCCCGTTGCTTCTCATTGTTCTGTAACACTTTTCTTGATATTACGAATGTTATAGGGATACACAACAAATGAATGAAAAAGATTTGTACTTTATTGCTTGATCTAGATACTACAAGAATGATAAAGGTTTACTAAATAGAGAGAGAGTAAGAGAGGGGCTATCATCTATACAAATCGGGGAAGTATATCAAATGGTTGAATGGGCCGAGAAGTTTCTAAATCTAATGCATAAAACAGGTAGTTCTTGGTGTGTTCCTGTCTGCCTGTCTGTTGATATAGCTGACCAAGAAGGTACCTAAGAGATCCATGAGTTAGACAAAGCTGTTTCTTTTCCCGAATGCATACACTTACCATGCTTCTGAGGAATGCCATCCAAAGCCCTGTGTCATCGAGGTCAAAATGCCTTCAGCCAAGCATAGGTCATGCTGCTCCAAGTAGAGTTTCGCCAATGCTAGTTGACAGCCTACATGCCCAGGTTGAAGTAACATGCCCTTTTCGTAAAACTGGATTGCTGATGCTGTTTCTTGGTCTTGGTGCCGTTGGTCTTCATCGGTAGGCGCCTTTTTACAATTGTCACTGTTGCTGTTGCTGATCTGACCCAAGAGTAGCCATATATCAGGATGATCAGGGAACACCGACTCAGCTTCAGTGATGGCCTTGAGTGCTTCGTTGCTGTCATATAATTCCAGGTACCATTCGGCCGACATGAGCCACAGTTCGCATAAACGTGAGTGATGTTTTCGATGGCGCAGATAGCCCCGTGCAGTTACCGCAGGTCCTTGTTTTTGAGGTATCAGGAGAGAGGGGAGAGATAAGGTGGGCGGTGACCATGATGAATGGCTGATGCTGTGCGAATCGTAAATGGATGGTGTGAGCGTTGCTGTCTGACCTCCCGATCCCGTTGATGTGCTGCTTTGGATAGAGTTGACCGAATTGTACCTTGGTGTGGACTTTTCTAGACACATAGCGCATAGTGCGATAAGGAGTTAGATGCATGATAGGTAAAAAGTATCCAGATTTGCACGCCAGTTGTCTTATCCTTTACCTTGGTATTCATTGGACCTGCTTGCTTACCAGTGGAGTAGGTACCGAATCCTTCATTTGCTGATGTTGTTGCGATTGACCGCCGACTTGCACTGCGTGACGGGAATAGATGTAGTCCATGCCAATGATGCGAAGACGGAGGATTAGATCCAGGTACCTTGAGTGTCGAGTTGGAGGCGTACTTTCGCAGACCGGGGGATCGGTGGGCCAAAGTGGATGGGGGATTCTCGTCCTTTGCATTGATGTCGATCGTGTTGGTGCTCTTGTCCGCTGGAACGCTTGTTGTAAATACCGATGCAGAGTCGCAATTCGTCAAGTCGCCACTGTTATCGTTGGCGCTATGTGTGATGAAGTGGTTGATCATACTGCTACTTGCACTTCGTCGCCGTAAAGATTTGTGGGTCTTCACTGTTGCTGGTGCCAAAGAAGAGGAAGAGCTGGATACTGGGTAAAAACTATAAGAAGATGATCCAACCGACGGAGCATTCCCAAAACCGCCGGCCACCACCAGTTTTCGAGGCACCTTATCGCCACCATAAAAGCTTTGCCCATACCATGCGTTTTCGTTGCCGTCACCGCCACCATCCACCAAGGAAAAGTCAATATAGTCGTCATTGGGTCCTTCGGCGATCCATTTGCCATAGAGTTTGAGTAAAGATGCGTGTTCCTCTAGAGCCTTCTCCGATCCTTGTGCTGCATTCAAGATTCTGTTGTGTGTCATTTTTAATAGGAGCTGCTGTTCGTACTGGTCATAAGTCGAAAGAGATTTGTCGGTCGGGCCATTGTCGCTAATTTCGAGCCCCGCCGCCGCTATTGCAAGAGCTTGTGAGTGATCCTGCTGTCCTGGACAAGAAAGCGCTAGGGCTAAGAGATGCCATGAAGGTGGATGGTGCATGTTGAGGTCCAAAGATTGGCGTATCGATCGAATGGCTTTGTCGATATTCCGCATATCGGCGTGCTGTATAGCCAAGCAGTAGTGTGTTTCCCAGGAATTCTGCAATGTCGCATCCGCTTGTTCAAGTAACGAGATCGCCTTTTCATGAAGCTGAGGTCGTTTTTCACCGTCGATTGCTAGAAGGAATTAAGGTAAAAGGATTAGTTAATGGATAGTATAGCTCTATGGTACATTGATCGATTGAATTACATACTTTGGGAAGCCAGTAGTCCATATGCAACGCCAGATAAACGAAATATCTCTGATTTCTGCCGAGAGTCCAGGTCCGCCGAAGTATCAGATGAGTCCATTAGAGTCAATGCCAAGTCAGCCATTTCCACTGCGCGGGTGCCCCTTGCCAAATCTTTGCTGAAAAACTTTATGGATTCGAGTAGCACCTTGACTTGACACTGTGTAGATTCGCCATTGCCATTTTGCTGACCGTCAGATGTGTGTGGTGATCCTTGCTGCGATGATAAAGGACTATGCTGTGGTACATAGCGACCGCGGATATCTTGTACATAGGCAAAGCCATCCCCTTGGGTATCTATTTGTTCCTGAGATACAAGACCAACCAGCTGAAGATAGGAGTGCAAGGCATGCTGAGCTTCTTCATATTCACCAAGTCGGAGACAAACTAAGAACAGCAGGCGAAGGATGGAGGGTGCGTTGAATGATTTCTCCAAAGTGCGCTCCAGTACCTAGTTACATGGATCAGAAGAAAAAAAGTCAAACCAAGATACAAAGTGTTGATGCCTCGAAAGTTCAATTACCTCTTTGTATCCACGCCAGTCATCCAAAGTCAAAACCATCAAGTCCAAATCGTCCGCCAATAGTTCCATTAGCTCCAGAATCAATCCACTCGATTCACCTGATCTTGGGAAGGAAAGAGTGGTCTGCAACATGTGTTCGCAAATCGTATACTGTTGAATGATTTCGTCGGTAAAAGCTTGTTGTCGATCGTGGGCATCCTCCGATCCACTACCGTCGGCTGACAGAGGAGATGTGTATTCATTCGCCCGGTACATTCTTGATAGGTGTTTAATCGTCTGAAGGTGCACATCCACTCGGCGTTCGGTTCGCCAAGATACAGGTTGAGAGCTTGTGGCTTGATGATAAGAGCGCAGGAATTCCAGCATCGTCCCTTGGTCAATAGTGAGTCTATCATGTATAAAAGTAACAACATTAACAAAACGCTTAGAATAACCTCGAGACAATCATCTTCCTGTTACCTACCTGGATGATTGGTTGGTCACTAGTTGATACAATGTTTGTTCTGCCCATTCCACCAATGTAAGATCTTTGATCGGTAGTCGGTCGTCCAGTAACCTTGATATGTATTCATACGTTTGAAGGCTAGTATCCGTTTCATCAGTCACCTCCAGAGACATTGCTAGAGCGGCATAAAGAAGACGTCAAAGGGGGTGTTGTTAGCCCGTCGTCCTATGGTATGATACATGATGTTGGTCTTCTTCACGGTTACCTTTGATAGCCATGGCTTGATAATACAGGACAAAGGAGTAGCCTTGAGAATCAGGATTCAGTTGCAAAGAATCATCCAAGAGATCCAGGGCCCGATCGTACTCTTGACAACCAAAAAATAGGCGCGCTAACACCACCTTGGCGGACTATATGCACAGAGACAGGCGAAGTATAAAAAGGTATTAGAACATCCTTGATACCCCTAAATGTATAAACGTGTGCATTACCTCTTTAAGAGTATCCAAGGCAGTGTCATTGGAGTCGATAACAAGATGTAGCTGGTTTTGTATGGTGAGGACTTGCTTCGAATCCCAGGGCTTCTTTGTTTGACCAAGGCGTACAAGAGCCGACTCCGCCAGTAAAAGATGCTCCATGACTACATGATGGCAAGACAATCAAAGTCAACGGATGGAGTGAGTGAGTAGTGAGTATACGTGAATGAGCATGCACTGTATTTGCCGTCCTTTCTCTGTCTTACCTTTTCCCTGAGGATTGTGTTTCACGTAACGTCGGGCCAAGTCCGGAATGGCTTGCCAGCGGCCTTTACATCGAGCGACGTCAATCTCCTTTTCGATTTGTTGTACCTTCGATGCACTGGTAAAAAGCATCAAGAGATTGTCAATGTGAGATTAAAAAGATTGTGGGTAGAAAGAGAAGAAGAGGTAAAAGAAAGCAAAAAAATAGAATATGAACGCTTTATAGAATGACTTCGGAGTTTGAACTTTTGCCAGTGTACGTTTTGGGTGATGAGGCCAACGCCCCTTGCCCTTTCCCCCGACCCCCCTTTAAGTTAACAAAACGAGACCAACCTGCACAATAGTGGCTCATAGGGCACAATCCCTACAGGAAGCATACGAAACTGCTTTCGCTATAATGACAGGCAAAGAACAAGGGTTGTTGCCACTTCCATACTAAGGCACTGTACAGTAGGTTGGGTCTATTTTTTTCATGTCCGACATCGGTTGCATCATTGGTTCTTGTGCCAAGAAGTGTACTCAAGAGAGTTCAAAGTCCTCCCATTCATGCCATCGACGGGGGATTGCTATAGGCACGGGGACGCAAGATTTGAAATAAAGTGGGCGTGGCGGAGTTGGAAAACGTTCGATTTTTTTTTTAGAAAAATTGGATTTCGACTCCAAATGTTTGTAACGAATTGCCTCATCTCTAAAAACGGGGATGGATAACCCACTTTCAAATTTCACATGGGAAAAGATGTAGCTTATATCTATTGCGTGATACCTAAATTGAAGCATTTATACACCTTATGCCTCCGTCAACTCTACACAAATGCTGAAAATTGCGATCGTATTGAAATGCCGAGAGACGACGATTCATCCGCCCAAATTCAACATCCATAATATCGTTCGATAGATAGAATGCACATCTTTCTTTCTGTAAAATTTGAAGACAGTTTGTTAATTTCGTTCAACAAAAAACGCATGTCAAACAAAAAGTGGCATTTTTCATGGGGGATGGTCCGTCCTTTTTTAAAAGGCGGGGTTTGAAAAAAATCGGCAAGTTTTTTGGTTTTCTG
This sequence comes from Absidia glauca, assembly GCA_900079185.1. NCBI lineage: Eukaryota > Fungi > Mucoromycota > Mucoromycetes > Mucorales > Cunninghamellaceae > Absidia > Absidia glauca. The sequence goes on from LT550921.1 coordinate 28,726, forward strand.
AGCTGGAGGATGCCACATGGTGCTTGTGTAGACAGAGTTAAAAAGACAAAGTAGTCAAACCAAAAAGTGGAGCCGTTTATTCATACACTCGGAGCAGAGTGAAATCCTTAATGTACACAAAATCCAGATTCAACCAGAGCAACAGCAGCAGAATCTCGGTTCCATCGTTCATGTTTGTTCTTAGGAAGTCGAGACGACAGTATTGGAGATGAGTTAAAGTAAGTTTTATTGATCAAATGAGGCTACATTTAAGCTATATATGGACGGGGAAGGCAGCAAAGGGATATAAAGTACCCGCCCTGAAGTGATTAATCTAGTGCACTGTCGTAGGGAATGGAGGGAAAAGAAGTCCAGCGGTACCAAAAGTGGTAGCAGTAGTGCCTAAAGGAATGGAGCTAAGGAATAGAGCTATTTGAGAAGGAGCAATGGCTAGACAATGTACAATGGAAAAGTGGTGCACCAAAAAAAAATTGTGAGGGTTTCCCCATGTTGAGTTACCGTGCGTTCGTCGATTAAGGTTGTTGTATACAGGGCGTGTCGTTTGTTGTGTAGTGCTAATGCTGGAGGAAAGAAAAAAAGTAAAGAAGAAGCAAAGAAGAAGCAAAATAAAGAATGACGGAAAAAAGTGAGCCTTTGCAGCCAAAAGCGGGGTTTGAATATCTGGCAGACAGGCAGGGAAGATGAGGGAGGGGCTGACCGCCAACCGATCCTCCCCAAAATGATAGACATTGCATAATGACAGCTTTTATTAGTCCTTCAATAAGCAAATATACAGTAGCTAAAATACTAGGTATACTAAAGTCTAACAAAACCAGGTTGGGTAGCTAAGAGACAGGGGTGTTTGTTGCGGGTTTCGGTTTGTAATCGTTTTCGCCCAGTTTTCGGATATAGAGACAGTCAGGGGCATAAGGTCGATCGCCTTCGTCATAAGTATAGCTGCTTGCAATAGCCAATTGGGTACCATCACAGTTGAATGCCACATTAGACACTTGTTCAGAGTACTTTGAGAATTGGCGGACTCGCCTTCGATTGACACCATCCCAGATACTGACATCCCCGGACGATCCCCCTACTGCAAAGGTTCCAAACCTAAATCAGATGCAAAAAAGTGAGTTGCTTGGTCGTCTGTTTTACTTTTGCGTACTTACACAGGGTGGAAGGATATTGAGTTCACGGGGAATACTTGAGATACACCGTTTTCTTTGATCTTGTTCGAAGTAAAGGTATAGTTCTGACCTTTCCCGTTTTCGCCAAAGAAGTTCACGTCTATTCGCCCCTTCGCTGAAGAGTGTACGATTCCTACATAGCCCAAGGTTCATTACTTGATCATCCGACCCCCCCTCCCTCTTTTTTTTTACCTCTACAATCAGTCATCACCCGGACAGCTTTCAGTTGGTAAGTTGATTTGTTATCGATCGTCGTCATTGGCTTGTCCATTTTTCTGATATCGTATACGTAAACATACTGGTACAATGCAGCCACTGCCAATAGGTTGTCCCGTAAATCCATGCTGATTATCTTTTTCGGTAAAGTGTACTTGGTGACGGCACGCCCTTCGTTACGAGTGTCCCAGAGACGGATCGTCTTGTCCCAGGAGCCAGAGTATAAGCAATCTATGGGTGAAAAATAGGTGAATTCCTTATCGATCATAGAGTCGGGCGCTTACCACGAGCTGAGGACCAACATACACTTTGGGCCGCATCCGTGTGCTTTCCAATATACTTGATTTTTTCTGTAGCGAGATTATTGCTGTAGGGTGATGAGTAAGTACAGGTATATCATTGTCCCCTTCTGGTTGTAATCCCTTCTTTTTACCTGCATATGCTTCCATCAAAGCCTGAACTATAGACAATGGTGCTTCGTCCAAAACAGACATCTGATAATGACGAATCATGATTAATTTTAGCTTTGAGCTTGCAAGTGGTTGTGTTATAAAGGCGTAGGGTCTAGTATCATCAGAAAGCAAGTCAAAAGAGAGTGATTAATGTTGTGCTCTTGACTATTGTGCTACGTGAGGTTTCGTTACCTGATCCCATGATGAGGTTAGTAGTATATTGTTCTTCGTCGGATGATATACTATACTTGTAATGCTGTCGATGGGGGCGTCGGGCAGAATGCATTGAACCATTGGCTTTGAAAGGAGGAGATAAAAGAAAGACAATGGTGCGGCGGAGCAATTGAGAATCAAAAAAAGTGACTTTTGGCGGCGTTTAAAAATGTTTATTTTGCATTGATCAAGAGAAGAAGACAATCTGACTAGGTACTAGGGTAGACTTGACCGCATTGTAAGCAGGAGGGTACAGGCAGTTGTACAAAGACAATATCTTGAGCTTCCCATCAATCCGAAGAAGGCCAAACCAAACTGGTCGAGAAGACAAATAATGATTGCCTTTTGGTCATTTGCGCGCTTACCTGTGCCAATTCCAGGGGGGGCTGCTGTTTTTGTGCTACATCCATGCAAAAAGAATCAATACCGAGTTATCTTGTAGTAATGAGAGACATACCTGTTCTCGGGTGGATGGAAGTTGGTCGATGGTGCTAGTATTGAAATGGACATTGTTAGTCATGAGTTTATCCAGCCCAAGATTTACCTTTCGGTGGGATCGGTGCTATAGCTGTTGTGTATTGATTATTGGTACTTTTGGATGGGTCGCTTATACGACAGACTGATAAGCTTGCCTTTGCTTGCTGACTTGTACGTCTCGGTCGGTGTTCTAATGAAGAGAGTATCAAGATTAGTAATGCATCATCATGGTCCTATTCCGCCTTTCACTACATTTACCACAGATCGAATAAGTTTGTGTATAAGGGAGACAACGGTTTCTAGATGTAAATGACGATCGTTGCCAAGGAGATATGTGGGATACAAATGGATCATGTGGACTTTTCTTTTTAATGCACATGTAAAACCAACCTATTTTGTGGTATTAGGCCGCTTTCCACCCTTCTTTTTATTGCTTGTCTTACCTTGGAAAGTCATCATAGGAGCATCGTTCAAGTTTGGATCGGACTTGCACCCGTGTCCCGCAAATAGTGAGAGACAAGACATGGATGGTGTATGACATGCTGATATGCCAGGAGGGACCAGGCAAGGTTGATTCAAAGTCCGCTGTTTTTTTGGCGCTGCCTGTTTCAGAGTTGAATGGTAAGGATGCATACATTTGAAAGAAAGCCAATAGAATGAGGATGAGTATCAAATCATACATTGCTTCATGACATAATGGGAAAAGATCGTCCCTTACCATACATGACATATTGATACATACTCGAGACATGATACCTGCCAATTTCATCGGAATCTAACCAATCAAAGGGTAACCATGGTAACCATTCTATGGTGGTGGTCATTCATCGATCGTTTCACTGCTATGTGAAGGAGAAAGAGTGTGAGTAGGGTCGGGACTACAAAAGTATGGTATGCCATTACCTTCAGCCTAAAGAATGGAAAATGATGGAGGTCAGACATGAGACACGGCAGAAGTGTCTCCACACTTGGCTTTTGCTACTGTGATTTCTAGAAGGGAAAGGTTGAGATAAAAATACAGTGCTTTATTTATAGGTGGAAACCTTAATCTGGGCTCTTTTATAGCTTTTCTATTACCTTTAGACCGAAACACTGTTTGTGGGTTCCATAGAGCTCGTTGTATCATGGGCTGGATCTTGAATGTTGAGATGGATGCATGTTCAGAGACAACAAAGTGGAAGGAGAAGGAAGAAATAGATTGTGGCCAAACTTGGGGGTGAGCTATTCAAGCTCCGACAATGCTTTTTGTTCGGAACGATGGTAAGTTACACCGAGCTTATTGAAGGTTATTCTTTCAGTTTCGTTTGTTCATGATACAAAGAGCAGGTGGGTGTGATGATGTTCTTCAAAGGGTAACAAAGAATAGGCGATGTGGATCCAATTGGAGTGACAGGGTAAGCTTCACGTGTGTGGTAAACCTAGGAACCGCTTTTTTAGTGACCCTGAATTTTGATTGGGGGAGACGACAAAAGATAAATTTTGTCGTTCAAGCTTTTTTTTTCTCAACGCTTCTCTTCCACTTCCTTCTCACTTTTTTTTTTCTTCTTCTTCTTCTTCCGCTCCTTTCTTCTTTTACTCCTTCTTTTGTTTCGAATTCCATTATAACTACTCTATACTCGCTCCATCGATTCGCAAATCCAAAGGTAATGAACAGGCTTGATCCGTTGTCACTTTTTTCTTCTTGCTGACCGTTCCTACCTCTTTCGATATAGGCTCATGATTTCTTCTCGATACTCAGAGGATAGTAACCTTTACTCTGGATTGGAATCTTTATCTTCTGACTACACCGAATTCAAGACTCCTGCACCAAATAGTCCTGGCAACCAAAGACCTGTCGCTCAACCTTCCAGACGTCAATCTCGGCTCCTTTACGCTGAGAAGTATGGCTTGAATTCCTCTCCAGAATGGCAAGGTCCGTCAAGCATCGCCACCACCGCCACCAGTGCCACCACTACTACGAAAGCTGATACCATTGACGATGACGATCGGCCTCTCTCTCTCCAACCAAGGTCCAATAGTATCTCAACTGCCATAACGACTTCTCGACACCGTCGACCACAGTCTATCTTCAATCTGTCAACGTCTTCAGCAACAACCCTACGACCAGCAGCTTTCGTCAAGCCAACCACAACAGCAACAACTACCGGGCAATCTTCAACAGTGCCTAACGATATGATGTCCATTCAACAGCTCTATGAACAGTATCAGAAGAAGGTATATATGGAAGGCTTTGTATTCAAACGCAACAAATTCAACACGGACGGCTCTGTATGTCAGGATCAATGGACCAAGTTGTATGTGGAACTCTCTGGCCCTGTCTTGTCTTTATGGGATGGTCGGAAACCAAGTAACAGCAGCGGTATGATGGTGGATTCCATATTGCCTCATTATATCAACATCACCGACGCCACCGTCAGCTTGGTTAGCAACAGCAACAGCAACAGCAACAGCAACAGCAACAGCAACAGCAACAGCAACAGCAACAGCAACAGCAACAGCAACAGCAACAGCAACAGCAACAGCAACAGCAAC
>LT550921.1:39785-53211 GCA_900079185.1 Absidia glauca
TGATGCAAAAGGCAAAAAGTTAGTAATGGTAAGCAAAAGATGAACATGACGTGAGAAGAGGAGAGTTACCGCTCGTTCGTTCGTTCGTTTGCTCGTTCGTTCGTTTGGCGTCGTGGAGTAGAGAGAATGACAATGGAGGCAAAAAAGTACTGACGAGGGGAAGAAGGAGCAAAATAATAGGACGGGCAAAAAAGAATCTTATAGCCAATCGGGGTTTGAAATCTGGAGCGCATAGGCACCCTTTGTTGGAGGAGTGTGTGGCCAGGATCGTGTTCCTGAGCTTCAATTGCAGCATATCCTCAACATATCAGAGCGAGCATGCTACCACATTCTCATGCTATGATGTGGACTTACCTTTTGAATGACAAATAGGCTGGATCAGAGAAGATTGAATGTCGCCAAATGGGATAGCAGGGTGGAGTTCCATCATGAGCACCGAGTCTTGTACAAAAGTCTTCCTAAACATCATGATCACCTGTACAAATGCATTTTCAGCGACGATAGGGTTGAATAGGATCGCCAGGGCTGAGTTCTTTTGCCGCCAGTCGGTCATGTCATTCGCCGATCGCCGGGAACAACTTCTTGCAGAGGCTGGTAGGTGGGTTAAGGGCGGCACATGCAAGATAAATGAATCGACCACATGTAGGAAAGCCTGCCATGGATTGCACCAATTCTCTTGGAAGATTGGTGAGATATGCGTCGTTTACCGTTGTGTTGTTCCATCGGCCTTGGCGTCGTATTTGATCCACTTTCGCACACCCGTTTCCCGCCATACGAGCTGATGAGCCGCAATTAATACGTGTCTTTTTGTTAGACCTGATACCAGGAGAAGAGAGAGCTTTGCCGACCGATTCCTGATGAGAAGAGTAAGACCATTCCTGTGCCTGGCGGGGCGGTTTTATCTTTATTTCGAATTGAGTCCCAGCTATGCCCGGGACTCAAGTCAGGGACTCAGAGAGTTCCCCGCCATATCAGTCCTTAGTGTCCACAAAATTCAGCATACACAGATTGGTTCTGTCCCGGTGGTTTTGTCTGTAGCATTCCCCCTTTTTTTAAGGTCTCTTCAAACGGCGGGGTCGGACAAATAAAAAAAAATGTGAACTTTTGACGTCCATTCTTTTTAAAGAGTTGGTTACCTCTCAGAACCGAGATGGACAACACACCGTCAAGTTTTACAGGCAACACGATTCAAAGCATATCTATCGACGGATACCCAGAATCAGGCACTTTTATGTTGTATGCGGCCGTGAACGCTACAAGAAGCCCCCAAAAAGCGACCAATTGGAGTGGTACCTATGCAGCAAACCATCCAAGGAAATCAAACTTTCTTGGTATCGGATGATAGATAAAAAGTGCTTCTGAGTCTATGTCAAATTTGAAGTTGGGTTGTCTATCCCATTCACAAGAAAAATGAGCTCCAAAAAAGTTAAAGTTTCGAAAGGCATAAATTCGGTACTGATAAAATGCACCATACCATCTTAACTTTACAAATACCGATACTCTCCCATTCCTTTCCTTCTTTTTCACATCGTCTAAACTTTTCATATTCCATAGGCAATGTTTCTGACTCGTGTAACTGTATTCATGCTTCTTGTGGCACTGATTCATGCGCTTGATGACCATGCTTTCAAGATCAAAAGTGTGGTCAGCAATACCACTGTTAGGGTAGACATGGATAGCAAGGAACTGATTGTATCTGATGAAGAATATCCTGGCTGGTCAGAGTTCTTTTACATGTTTGCTGATCCTGGTGGAGACACCTTTACGTTAGCCAATTTCGGGTTTCGAGACGCTAGTGACATTGGAGTGGATTGCTCGGTACTTGGTCGGCCTTGTGTCATTAGTCATAAGCGAACCCACTTTCGCTTGACTAACCCGCCACTAGGGTTGGATACGGAGAACAATATCATCAGTGTGGATGACCCTGGAATGTGGTCTCTTGATAATAATGCATTGCCTAACACTACCATCAACTTTGAATCTGCCGATGGTAGTGATAGGCAAAAGTTCATCCTGTTACGGTGGGAGTGAATTGCTTTAGGCTTATCCAAGTGATCACACAGTCTAAAGTCACTTGTCTAGTACGAATAAACACATCTTTGATTGATGCATGAGCCAAAGGTTTCGTCAGGTCCGTTTAGAAATGTAGTTGTAAAAATAGACATCGTCGAACGTCAAACGTCAAACGTCAAACTCCGATTTTCTTAAAATGGACGGACCATCCCTCATGAAAAGTTCCCCTTTTTTCTTAGACATGGATTTTCTCGTAAACATGATAAGCAAACCTGCTTCAAAATTAACACAAAGGAAGGTGTGCTTTCTATTTATTGAATGATACGAAGGACGTTGGGTTTTCTTGGATGGATCGCCATTTCTGGTTGGTCTGAAAACTGTCGCTGTTTTGGGGCTTCGTGTAGCACTAGCAAACGTACAAGCTATAGGAGTACCTCTTTTTTAACATGGTTGGATAGGTAAGCATTGCATATTGCTTCGTGTAAAATTTGAAGTAAGTTTATCCATCTTGATATTGAAGAATAGGGCATCTTTTGACAATAAAAAAGTGGAATGGAAATCGACAAGTTTCCAAAAGATCGCAAACTTTTCAAACGCCGCAATGTTTGCGCATTTGGCGGAGTGTGAAATAAAAGTATTTCAGTCTGAATCTGAGAAAGGCATTCTTCCTTCTTCTTTCCCTTTCAGTATTCTATGCAGCAACGTGGCAAGCCTGTGTTTAAAGAAAAGTTTGTGGAACTCAGTGAAGCTCTCTTCAAGGTTAATCATGAAAAGGAATGGAAAAGCAATGCCTTGCAACTAACCACCCTTGTTTTGGCTCTTGGCATTGTTTGTGATAGTACAGGGCGAAACAACCTTTACGAACACTGACTCGGCTTTTTGGGACACCTACTTTTTGCTACCAGTCAATACGAAATGCATCTTTGACTTGATACACGACACTTCAGAAGAGACTTTACTTGGAAGACGGAACGACTTTAATCGGATCTTCTTCGCTTGCTTGGAAAAGATGACACCATCTTCCGCCACGACGACGACCATAGTCACTTCTGTTGATCAATCTCGACAACTCAATGCAATCATCTTGTTAACATGCTTAGTACGATCACTGTTTGGCAAGAAACGACTGTCTCAATTCAACATCATTGACCTTCTTACTGGATTGGATAAAGCTGATACTTCCATGGGCAATCTCATCTCGTCTTTGGAGCCTCTACTTCACCAACAGACCACCAAGCCTTATGCTCTTTTGCTAGCTATCACTCTATCTGCTGGAAATGATAATGTGAATCAGAACAGCTTCAACGGGTAAGTTGATACATGAGTCTTTCAGTTGACTCAAACACACCCTTTATATGTAGGTACTTTATGCATCATGACCTGTCAAATACTCTCCTGTCGGTAAGTCAATCAATTTCAGCCAAAAAATGAAAGGAGTGGTCTAACCGATCTACCCCTTTGACACTAGATAATCTCGGACGACCTCTCTTCTCATAAAGAAGTCCGTAATGCAACCATGCTACTGTCCATGCTGTCCAACTATAACAAGTATGAATCCAGAAACCCGTATCTTCATGCTCTATCGCATTACAAGCAAGACAGCACTTTGGAGGTAAATATGCACCTATCATAATGGCTTGATAATGTATTCAAGCTCATCTACATTTATGTTTCGATTGTAGAAAATCATGGTCTTGTTTGCTGACATTCTTCAAGAGATGACATGGTAAGTAAGAAGCGGATGGAAGAGCAAAAGAACAGCAAAACCTCATGTCTTTTTACTAGGAAATATCAACAACTCAAAGACGAGGATGAATCGTTTGCCAAAGGCCTAGCAACCTACATGTCCGGCTGGTTCCCTGGATCCGCAAAGACACCTTATGTTGATATCGACAAATTGGAATCTCTGATATCTTTGTAAGTCAACACTGTGCCCTTGGTGACCTGAATAGTATCTGACGTTGTGTTTACTTCAACACGTTGCATTGGTTACTAGCCCTCCTGTCGAATCAGCCCTCCTGCCCTTACTATACGACTTGATCAATACGAACTCTCACTTTATCCTGTTGCTAACTCGCTCCATCACCAATCACAAAAAGGATGCTAACAAGGGCACACTTTTATTACCGAATCTATTGACCTTTGCCTCATATATCTTCCAGCACAACAGAAACGATCGGTCCTTCGTATACACCAAACTGCTTTTGTTGATCCTGCTCCGTCTTTGCGAAGAACCAGCTCTTCTCACTGTCCTGGCTAATCAAGAATCACACAAGGTGGTACGGTTGTGTTGCCAGGTAAGAATGATCGAAGAATGATGACAAAGAGACTCAAACTTCTGTACTATCTTTACATAGCGTCCCCCGCCTTTACCAAAATCCAAGTCTCCACGGTCTCTCTTATGCACTATTATGGATGATACTATCTTGTTCATCAAACACAACATGCGCAAAAAACTGGACATGGCAACCTACAGGTAACAAACATGATACATAGGGGGGGTCCATGATGAATTCTCACCATCCTACTCGTCATCATAGATTATCATTCTCGGTCATCCACAGAATCCTCTCGTTCCTGTATAAACGGCGTATACGTCTAGGTAATCTGGCAGAACAGGAGGAACTATAGATGTATAATAACTGACTCCTTGAATTCATACTATGATAGACTATCATTGGAATGAACTTTGGTGCACTCTGACAGCTATCCTTCATTTCTCAGTCATCCACCTAGATACGCTGAAAGCCAAACCTCAAGACTTCCATCCGTTCCTGTCATCGGTAACCATGGAAACAGATCTGCACCCCTTCGCCCACTGACACTTTTTAAATCCCGTCTATCTCTCTCTCTAGTTGCTCCGCCTCTTTAACATTTGTGTTGTCCACGGTGAAATCTTTTTGCATGATACCAAAAGCTTCGACTCCTTATTCTATGAAATCATTCGAGCTTCGGACGACTTTATGGCACTATCTCATTATGGTAACGATAAGAAAGACTAGGCATTATAAAAGACACTAATCGCGCGGGGGTGTGTTTAGTGACGGAAAGTCATCTGGTAGGCAGAAAGGGACAATCATCTGGCGACCGATCCCCACCTTTATCAGGCCATAGTTTCTCCAACCTCAAGATTATTTGCAACCACTTTAAACCTGTGTTGGACGAAGGCATGGAGACACACCAAATCAAGTACCTGAGCCCTGATCAGGTGTTGGCGCTGATTCAAGAACACTTTGCCACGCTGTCCCTGGAACCCGTAGACAAGCTAGATCATTTTACCCCTTACAATGAAATCCCCAATGAAATGGGTTACTTTAGATACTTACTTCGTATAGTTGTGGGCGATTACATGCCTGGTCTCTATCAATAAAAAAAAAAAAAGGATGTCTCTTCACTGTGTCAATAGGATTGTATAACGCATGGGAATCATGTGCATCACCGTTTGTCCTCCCGTACTTCTTTCTCTTCCTAGGTAGTCTATATCAAAACAAACAAGCGGGCCCATCCATCTGTATCCATGATCCCATCACTTCGCCAGTCATCCTCTACACATGTTTCATAATACACTGTAACAGCAAGAAAAAAGGGGTTGGGTCTAAATCAAGATTGCGTGGTTTATTATCGTGAGTAATAAAAGTAAAAGGTTGTAGTGGTGGTGGTGGTATGTAAGTCAAGAGGGATAGATGTAGTTAACTATGAGCAGAGGCATTCATCGTGGGCTATCCAAAAAGAGGGTCCTTCGGTGGTTGTCTAGTGTATGCAAGTGACTAGCTCAAGATAGGGAGGAACTAAACATACAAGGTGTGTGAGTGAGTTTGATCCATACTTGTCATTTTGATCTACTTACGTTTCCTACAATTACACTTGGCAAGTCAAAGATGTCCCGTTTGATAGTGAAACAAAAAGTGCAAGGCACGACCCGTTTTGTCGGACTGAGCAAGATGCATGAGCTGTACACCGCCGAGTCTGTGTTATCGAATGCGTGTGAGCTGTACTTTTCCCAATATTCTATAGCTGATGGATTGCTCATCAGCTGTTTTTCAAATCAAGATCGTGTACAAAAGCTTTTAGTTCAACACAGTCGTCTGCTTGTTCTTTGGTTCTTACCTCGTAGATGTACGTTTTCTTGCTGAGAAGAGCATCACGGGACCATTGTGTCAGTAATGAGAATTCCTTGCCAACAAGCGTGATTTCACCCGTTCTTCGCCAGACCACCGTGGGGGTGCCCGAGTAGCTGATCAACTTTTCGTATTCCTATGCACCGCGGTTATGATGATTAGCTTGTTCCTCGTTTCTGCGTGTGATAAGTAGCACCTACGTACCAGTAATGTTCTTTGGAGACACTTTTCAGTGAATATCAGGTCATCTTCGGTCAAATTCATCATGGAGGCCAGAACAGAGGGTCGAAAAAGCGCCAGCGCTCGACTAATTCGCATCAGATCTTGCCGTGTCATCCTATTATCCAGTATAAACAAGTTGTTAGATCCCACCCAATCTATATTTAGGCCCTTGTCTTTCATCAAACCTTACTTTTGTTGTACATAGTTGATCAAATAATGATATCCATCCGCATAGCTAAAGGGTTTTGTAGCTCTTGCATAGACCATTTCAGGGGTCACCAATTGATTCCGACGTTTGACCTGGGCAAGCACAGTATTGGGACTATCCACCTTGGCGACCACAGCTCCTTCACCATAAGCCGATAATGAAGATATGCGAACCGTGTTGCTGTTGGGTTGTTGTGAGGCGGTGGGAGTGGTGGGGTTGTTGTAAGGAGAGCCCATGGGGTTTTGGTCGGGTGAATATAGTACCGTATCCATTCCTGATGGCGATGATGAGGGTGAGTTCGATGAGTGATGCTGTGTTGAAGGTCGGGTATCACGGGTGTGGCTGTTGATGTTGTTCATGCTGAGGTTGTTGAATGGCGATTGGCTATTTTGTTGATTCTCGGGGGTTTGGATCCCACCAGCAAGCCCTGCTGCTTGCCACAAGTTTGAGAGTGCATTTGGCGTCGTAGGTGTGGTTGATGTAGAATCTAAAAGCTGCTTCATTGGCGAGCCTAGCATACTTGATAAGATAGAGTACTCTAGGTTGGTTGCGGTCGATCCAAATCCATAGTTGTAGTTATTCAAGTCCAGCAACTGACTAGTATCGATATCTAAAGGAAAGAAGGACATGTACGTTAGTCAAACCATTGATAACACAGAAACTAGAACTTACTATCCGTATGCCCAAAAGAGTTCATGGTTGTATCGGGTGTCAAAGCTGTGAGCGAATGAAGTGCGGCGGTATGCTGAGGTGTAGCTGTAGATAACGAGGGATGTTGCAGTGGAGGCAGTGGAGGTGGGGGTGTTGTTGTTGTTGATACTGGAGGAAGTGCGTTGAATCGGGGCTGAGTATCGCTTTCTGGGAAAGAAAAAAGAATTCCAGTTAGTCAAGGCCATTCCACCATTCCACCACTGTACCAATGTACCATACTCTTCTCTCCACTATCCACCACAACCACATCAATAGCACAAGCACATGCACAAGCACATGCACAAGCTGCACAAGTAGATAATATGGATTGTCACTTACCTTCTGCGTCCTGTAAGTATTTAGCCTTTTTCCTGGCTCCATCTGTGCAAGTAGAAGCGAGCCCACGTTTGGTGCATCGTTGGCAGGGTCGTGCTATGGTTACAAACGGAAAAGAGTGAATGTTAGTTCTAATAATACCATAAACAGACCGCCGTTCCCTGGCTTCCTTTTACCATCATCACAAGTAAGGTGAGCCTAAGCAAAAAGTGGAAATTGTTATAAAGGACAAGATGTTAAAGGTCAATGAGTCTGTCAAGTGTTCGTTCAAGCGCATAGCTTACCTTTTGACAATGTACACAAGCTCTTGCAGCCTTCTTTTTCCTTGATGCTGTTTTCCGAGCAGCGGAGGAAATGGAACTTGTGGTAGTCGTAGTGGTAGTGGTAGAAGAGGAAGAGCCGGGGGAAGAGGTGGACATGATGATTAGAATAAAAGTGTGTTACAAAGTCAGAAGAGAAGGAAGGAATGTATGGTTTCGTATCTAACCAGATTAGTTTGCATACAAAAGACAACTGAGAGTAAACACAGCAAGAGTAAAGAAAAAAAGTGGGGAAGAGAAGTCCAATAATGATTTGTTGACAGCTTTGGCCTACATCTGAAAAACGCTCAACCGCAAATTCAATCGGCGATTGAAATAAACCAATCAAATTATCAGCGACCAAAACAGCTAATCTGCTCATCGTATCGATAAGAATCAAGTGGGTCCGTCACTAAGAGACAAAAAGCATGTTGAACTAAAGGATCAAGTGCCTTGGAGAGTCGGTCATTTGACATAATCTTGCTGGTATGATAAGGAGTAACACTACCATCGTCCCAGATGTGATACCGCCGTAGAAAAGGGATAGAGTGGCTCAACCAAAAGAAGCGACACTTATCTATGAGTGTACCTATCGTTGGTAGTATAATAGAGCTACCTTCAGTCAATGTTGGAAGAATCACTTGGGTGACACTTTGATGATCGGCACAACCGTTTCCTTTTTCTTTACAGTACAGTAATGTCCAGGGGGAATGCCACAGATAGAAACCACCAGGACTGAACCAATCTGAGGTCAGCATTTGAAGTAGCGGACAGAACTTATCTGTATCCTGGATTTTGCTGACAATAAGGGGCTTATATGGCAGGGGCTCTCTGAATCCCTTCAATCTTCTCTATCCTTGCCTACTTGTCATTCAAAAGGTAAGTCAACATCATAGCATTAGAATGTAGTAGCCTGCTCACTCTGAAATGTTAGGGATCTGCTGCAAATTGAAGCTCAGGAAGACGATCCTGCCCACACACTCCTCCAACAATGTGAGTGTGTCTATGCATTTTATATTTCAAACCCCGATATGGCTACAAGACTATTTTTTCTGCCCGTCCTTTATTTTTGCTCCTTCTTCCCCTCGTCATTACTTTTTTTGCCTCCATTGTCATTCTCTTTACTCCGCGACGACAAACGAACGAACGAACGAGCAAACGAACGAACGAACGGTAACTCTCCTCTTCTCACGTCATGTTCATCTATTGCTTACCAATACTAACTTTTTGCCTTTTGCATCGTTCCTCTTTCTTTTGACACTAGATCGGCTACGACGATGACGACGGCAATAGGGACGACGACGATGTTAATGACGACTCCACCACTGCTTCATGTCGCCCAAAAAGGCTCTTTTTAAAATTTTCAAAAGTAAAAAACATGGGAAACCCTTGAATTTTTTTTTTAGGTGCACGCATCCTGTCCATAGTAGATTACCTAGCCATTGTACCGATAAAGTGCACTATCCCTTGGCCCATTCGCAGCACATACTACTACTGATACTTTGGATAAGACTGGTCTGCCTTCCTCTTCCCTACTCCTTAGCACATTACACTAGATTAGTCACTTCATGACAAGCCCTGTATTCACTGCCATCCACTAGGACCTGTAGCTTACGCATAGTCTCATTCAGTCAATAAAGCCCCTAATTAAACCCATCCCCATGACTTTGTTTTTTTGCATAGGCTTCAGTGATCTTGAAGACGCTGGTATGTAGCGGTACAAATCACCCGGTGTGCCAAGCCCTGACTTTATTGTCTACTTCGTCGTTTGACTGTGTTTAAACTATGGTGTTGACACCTTTTGGCCTAACTAGTGCCTAATACGGCAGACCGCTAGGGTATTGAAAAAATGGTATAGGATATGATGGGTCGATGGGTGAGCGACTCTATACAAGCAGATTTTATTGATACGGTAGGACTATGAGCTATGGTACAAACTAAATCTTTGTGACCCATAAGCGGAGTCATAAACCCAGTGGGGCTGCAGCAAAGGTGAGCCAAGTCTTGGCTGTAGGGTTTTAAACATCGATCCGTGTGCGAATTCAAAAGGAAGGTGCCAGGGGCATTTCATCTTTGGAGAAGTGATCTTACTTTTGTTTTATTAAAGGAAGATAGGTTGTAGGAATGGAATGATGAAGACTAGTGTACAATAAAGAGAAAGGGAATATGTATGAGGGATAGTAGTAGAGTAAAAGGGAAGCTGAGAGGGGGCGTTTGAATACAAATGTCTTGGATAATGGCTATAGGGGGGAGGGGAGGGGAGGGATTACTAACTAAAGCCCATACAGGTAAGTGGAATATATAACAAGAGCAGTACCTAGGATGAATGTACCAGAGAGGGTAAAGTTGAAGAACCAGACGCTGACCAGACTTGATAAGATGATACTGATGGAAGTAGCAAAACCTTTGAGAATATTGTCCGCATACTTGACAACCAAGGCAACCACTAGACCACCGAAGGCTTGAATAGCAATCACCAACCAAGTTAGACTGTTATAGTTCACAAAGAAGCCTTTTTGCACAATAGTTGCACCATCTTGAAGCATAACGACAAAGATCAACCCCAAAAGTATCGAGAAGAAGGACATTTGCAAGTTTCGTACCCAAAGTTGATTCTGTTGTTGAGTCTGCATCACATCTTCACGTCGACCATGGATATCGCGCAAGCCAATTCCGCCCTGTCCATCAGCATTGTCGTCGTTATCATCGTCATCGTCATCATGATCTACCACCACTACCCGTTTTGCTGTCCCACGTCCAGAATTGCCACCGTCCATACCATCATCCGAGGCTGATGTCGACTTGTTCCCTTCCACCAGTGATTCTGCCGCTTCTTCGTCCATTCGAGTATTGACCACTTCAGGCATAGGTTTAGTGGCTGGAGCCTTGAGGATCTTTTCGAAATACACACCCGCCAAACCAGAGAGTACGCAAGCCATCAGTACCGCAAAGAAGCCTTTTGCATTCGATTGATTTCCGACGTCATTGATGTTCACAGTGGATTGCTGATCTAAGGTGGATACGTCTTCATTGTTGCCGATCAGGTACGCCATGGCAGCTGCAGAAGCATCTTTGGGTAGCACCACCAAAGCAATACCAAAAGTCAACAAGCCAAGAGCGATCCACTTCAATCGTACCAAGGATCGTTTCAAAATCACCACACTGAAGAAGGCCGTTGTCAAGATCTTGAGTTGGTAAGTGACTTGGAAGGTGGCTGCATCGAGATTTGTTGCCGCTACGTATTGTAAATTATTCTAATCAAGATCAAACGCAAGAATATCGTACTAATGAGTTCCAACCACCTGATTATACGCATACAGTAGTTCTAATCTTACCTGGATCAAATATAAAGTGGCAGGGATACCCAACTTTGCCGTTTCCCGCCAGTTTGTGATGAGTTCTCGATGGAGCAAAGACGTCAATCGTTGCAAAGACCTTTGATGAGGAGGACCACTGTAATGTAAAAGCCCAACACAAGCTAAGCCTTTGATGACTTCGCTCATGACCACCGCCGTAGAGGCCAAATACAGTTGATCATCTGGTACACTTGCCCGCGTATATCGCATCACCAGAATCAAAGCACTGTTCTGCACTACCAGGACCAGTAGAGACAAGTACTTCAAAGGAATCGTTGAGCCAAAAGGTGTAATACCTAATGTATAAGAAGAGAAAGAGCCATCATGCATGCAGGTTGGTCAGTACAGGAATGGTGGAAGTCAAAGTCAACCGGACTACACTTTTGTCTTACCCATTATTGTTTATTTCGTAGACACAAGTATGAGGATGAATACAGAGGAGCGGTGGTATGGTTCAGGCGAATGAATGAAATGGGATCAATGCAGGGAGAAGAGAGGGAAAGAAAGAAGTATAAACAAAAAGTGTCTGAAATACGTGCGAGCGAGATAAAAATAGCTATTTTGATTGGCCGCCCAGTCAAACCAAAACCTTTTTTTTTTCTCAAAGCCCATCTTTTGATCTCCGACAAATGCCCCGTTTTGTGCAGTAAGAAAACACCAAAGAGGAAGATAGACACCATCACACAAGTGGACTAAGGCTTAAAAATCCCATTTGTATCAGCCACATCCTGTTTTAACATGTTCAGATTCTATTTCCCTAATGTAATCAGCTTGTCAAATCCAATATAAAGAGCCCAAATTGCCGTCTAGACTATTTTTGGTACCTGTAATCGAGTGGATCAAAAAAGTGGAGATTGAAAAAAGTCAAAAAGTTTTATTTATACAGTAGAAGAGAGAGAGAGAGAGAAGAGTGTATGTCTATAGTGTACGCAGCAAGAAGAGGTGTGCTACCCCTTCCTTCTATAAAGTCTATTTTAACAATGAAGTAAATCACTTTCCGCATCACAAAAGGTTATCGCCCAGAAGTTCGGGTGCCTGGAGCCGGCCTTCAGCAAGAGCGTCCGCAGCCATCACAATGTCGTAAGTAATAGGAGAAGATACCACCGAATCATGTTGATAGTCAGGATGTTGCATAACCAGCTGTCGCAGATAACTTGCCCCTGTCATCAGTTCACCACTGGCCCGTCGACTAATAAGATCCAAGTACTTTGTCAATCGGCACCTGGTTTCGACATCGATGTTCGTACTATTCAGGTAGCTGTGCACCAAAGGGATAAGACCTGGGAATCCATCTTCTTGCTGCTGTTGTCCGTTCATGATTTCATCCATCGTCATTTGCTCGTAGCTATCGTCGTCATTATCATGATCATTATGCGTCCGTTTCCCTTTGCCTAGTAGTTAACAATGAAGATGGTCAGGGGTCATAAACGACATGATTTTTCGCCCCGCTTTCTTACCAGTAAAGACATGCTTTCTAAAATAAAACTTTTCATTCGCCACGGCACCACGATGATGCGCCGCTCGCATATTGTCATCCACCTAAAAAACCCGAGTCAATCTGTCAATGCCCATCCTTTTCCTCCTCGTTTCTTGCTGTCTTACCTTTGTAATCGGCAAATAAAAGTTCAAGTCCAAGCTGAGTATTGTGCGTGTCAACAGAACGATGAAGACCGAGAAGGCTGCATTTTCAAAGTCCGTAAGCTGTACTTCCATGCTCCTGAATTCCACCCGCCATCCGATGGTTGAGTTTGGTGGTGGTGGCTTGAATCGTACCGTTTGCCAGTTTGTCGATTGAAGGTTCTATATAGAGGAAGGGCTATGAGTCACACAGATCTCTCTCTTTTCACGTTATATACATGTTGCTTACCTCGAAATGGTCGGATGATTGCTCATCGTCTTGATCCAGCAGCTCTTCAAAGATAACCAAAGGATCACGGATAAAGAGGTGAGCCAGGTGTCTAGCCAAAAGATCATCCACACCATCGTTTGTCAGTTTGCGGTAGATATCCTTGTCGTACACCAGATCGAGGTCATTGTACTTGTCCTTATAAATGGTATCCGTGGAAATATAGGTATCGATAGAGTCATAGCGAGATTTGTTGATCTTCCATTTACTATGTTTCAATGACTAGAGAAAGAGAGGCTAAGGATCAGTATGTCACCGCTCCTCTTGCTTCACTAATT
>LT550921.1:53509-80379 GCA_900079185.1 Absidia glauca
GCGGCGAGCTTCATTGATATCACAGGCCTGGAAGGTGATTTGAAGGCAACAGCAGCCCATCCCAAAAGCCATGGCATCCATATAGATATGATCGGGTTTGGCGGCACCTTGCTTCGCTTCCTTATCGTGAGGAAACAGTTCACGATCCCAAGGAATGGTAGGGTCGATAAAAGGACGGGGAGTATTCTTGTCGTGGTAGATAGGCATGTTGATTTCCACCTTGGATCCTCGGCGGCGTCTGATGTTTGCTGTCAAGGTCCTAGTCGAGAAACAGTCAGAGGAAAGTTGAGTGGGTGAGCGCAATCAGGGACCATTACACACTTACGGGAATCGCACGTGGGGGTTGATAATTTCATCAGGGACAAACATGCTTTGGCAGGCCTGACCATTGGGTTCGTGTTCTGGGATTAATTCATCAGGGCAGCCAAGGCGAGGATAGTTCACCAGAGTCACAGGGACATCTCCAGGGTACATGACAGATTTGGCCAGACGTCTTCTTTGCTTCATGTTGTCTTCTACTTTTACAAGATCGATAAAGGATGCTCCGTACGGAAGGCCAGGGGTGCTTTCCAACATGTATCGCCCGTATTCAGGCCGCCACAACGCTTCAGGTGCTTGACTGTATACAGATACAAATGTTAGAGAAGAGCTCTGGAAAGGTTGCCTTTTATACTTGCCTTGTTTTCCCAGAGTTGTAGTCGAGTTCAGGTTGCTGTAAACCAGGCAGGATATCGAACACTCGTAAAGAGAGCTTTGTGTTGCGGTTGGCTTGATCAACATTAACCACCACGTATTCTATCTACGCCATGAAGGGAGACGGTCAGTAGGGTAGATAACGGCGTGTTGTACCTTGTGGGAGTTAACCTACCTCGTCGCCCCATAGCAGATGCTGGTTCTTCTGACCCTTCTCCTTCTTGTATGTTGTCAAGAATTGATCAATGCCATGAGCCCTGACATGATCAGCATACTGTTGAGCATCACTCCAGTGAAGTGGGGTACCAAGAGACAATAGACCCATGTTAATGAGGGAAAGAAGAAGGAGAAAGGAAACGGAAAGATTGAAATGAAGGATATCGTGATTTTGTATCGCGGAGTTTGAAATATGTCTGGGCCAATAGGAAGCCCAAGATATTCATAATCTGGAGGTTTGAAAAAGGTGAAGCTGGTTGAACTGAACTTCATACGCTTGGCATGTAAAGTCATATCGGCAAAGTTCCTGCTGTCTCCATTTGTGCAACTTTGGTGATCTGCCTCATTCGGCTTTGAAATAACGTCTTTTCTTGTTGCACGATCTTTCTCCTTCAGTCACTGAAAAGTAGTTGTGTGTATCACCATCTTCTCTTTGGTCAGTGAACTTGAGTATGCCTGCTCTTTGTTTGGTTCCTGGAAGCTGTGTTTCACTTTGAGAATACTGTCTTTCCATTACGCTGTAAATTACGAGACTGTAGGCTCTTGAGCGGGTTATTTACAATTGTAGTGTCGACGTCGGAGTTTAAACAAATTGCAGCTTTCCGAAACTTTTCGATTCCCAGCTCTAGCTTTTTGTCGGTAGCTGCCCTATTTCTCGAAACCGGTAGGGATAACTCATCTTTAAATTTCACATGGAGCAAGATGTAACTTTTATCTACAGATTGATATCAAAAAAATGTTTTTCTAAACTTTTATGGGTCTGTCAAGTCGAAGCAAAGCTTCAAAATAGCGACTGATTGGAGTGCTTACAAAAACGGTGATTTCATCAAGAAAACTAAGCATCATTGGTATCATTCGATAGATAGTAAGCACACCTTCCTTCATGTGAAAATTGAATATGGTTTTATACTATCGTTCTCAAGGGAATCAATGTCCAAGAAAAAGTGACACTTCTCATGGAGGACGGTCTGTCCTTTTTTCAAATGGCGGTGTTTGAAACTTTGGGAAACTTTTTTAGTTTTCTCAACAGGAGAAATCTTGGGACAAGTAATGATTGTGTACGTAGACCTCAAAACACATATTAGTAAAGTCAAAAGGTAAGTTTTATTGGTTAATGGACTTGATAAGGAGTAAAATTATGGCTACGCTATAAGTCTATGAACGGCGGGGGGCATGGCAAACACTAAGCTGGTGCTAATCACACAAGAGATCTGATTGACTACACCAGGAAGAGTCAAAGGCGGAAGGTAAAAGGGGTGCTCGAATGGATAGAGCATTTCAGCAGTGCAGTGGCTAGGGAATCTACATTGGACATGATGAGTGCACGAAAAAAAAAATTCAAGGGTTTCCCCATGTTTTCCACATTTGTAAATTTTTAAAACAGCCTTAATTTGTGATCTAAAGCATTGGTGGAGTTGTCATCATCGTCATCGTCGTCGTTATCGTCGTCGTCATCGTCGTAGCCGATCTGGGGAGAAAAGGAAGAGGAATGATGCAAAAGGCAAAATGTTAGTCATGGGAAGGAAAAAGATGAGTTATATGCTGAGAACAGGAGACTTACCGTGCGTTCGTCGTTAAAGGTCGTTCGTTGTGCAAGGTCAAAATGTCGGGGGAAAAGAAAAAAGTGATGAAGAAGCAAAGAAGAAGCAAAAAGGAAGATGGGTGATAATAAAGTTTCCTTTATAGATCAACGCACGAGCTGGAATTGAAACGCCGACGAAAGTCAGGGCAAACGGCGTACCTAGCAATCCCATCCAGTGGATCAGGTCCTGCGCTGAGAAATTGTCGTATGAATTAATCTCAAGGGATGCGGATGCTTGTTGAATGCGAATCATTCAGGTATTCACATGAAACCCTTGATGGATAATCAGCGAGGAGGAATCCTCAAACTCCGCCCCATTTTTCATCTAAGCTTGGAAAAACTTTTCCAACTCCGCCCGCCCACTTTATTTTTGGGATCCGTCAAAAGCAAAGCGATGTTTCTTTTTAGTCTTTTGTTTCTTCCTTCAACCACAAACAATACCATTTACTTGATCGCCTCACCTTTGACCACCTCCCCTACCGTCTTTAGCAATGAAACAAACAATCAAGAAGACAAAGAGGGTCCACACAGTAAAGGACCTGATGAACCATCTTGCCCAGCATCAAATTGGTAAGTCAATAGCATTGCCTAAACAGTCTACTGACCGACTGACTGACTGTCCATTGAATTGCACCTTGTATAGAAATACCTTTAAAAGTGATTGTCTCCATTGTGGCCGGCTACTTTTTGCAACTCCCTTATTTTGAACGCTTCATCTTTATCAGTAACCAAAGACCGGGGGATGGCCGATACGAAAAAAGCTACTGGGACTTGACTTTCCTCTTCTTTTACATTTGTGTGTTTACGGCGGCTCGTGCGTCGTTCATGAAGTATGTCTTGTTGCCGTTGGCTAGGTGGTGTAACGTCTCTCCAAAGAAATACGATCGATTCTGTGAACAAGCGTGGTCCTTTGTGTATTATACTTGTAGCTTCAGTGCTGGGATTGTAAGTTATCAAGGGTGGACTGGAACTGAATGAGGGGTTAGGAAAACGAATGCCGTATGTGAAACTTGACTAACATCTGTATTGTCTTTATCATTTCTTTAGGCGGTGATGTATGGGACTGAATGGTGGTTTGATTCGCGCTACTTTTGGATCGATTACCCGGTGACGGATTATACGGAAGCATTCAAATACTACTATCTGGTGCAATTTGCCTTTTGGTTACAGCAGATCTTTGTCCTCCAAATCGAAGCTCCCCGTAAAGACTATCGTGAACTTGTGATGCATCATATCAACACTCTACTCTTGATCTTTGCCAGCTACTTGTGCAACTTTACGAGGGTGGGCAATGCAGTGTTTGTGTGCATGGATCTACCTGATGCTGTTCTTGCTGTAAGTATGGGTGACCGGGCTGACGGATCAAGTGACTGAAGGGACCTTCGAGAAACGTGACTAAACCTTAGCTTTTACATCACATCACAGCTTGCCAAGACGTTGAACTACACCTGTCCTGGAATCATCTGTAATGCTACCTTTGTAATGATGCTATTCTCCTGGATGTATACTCGAGTCTACCTTTATGGATGTATCATGCTATCGACATGGACTGAACCTGATTTATATGTCAACTTCCGCCTGGCTCCCTTGGAAGGATGGTGGTTTCCTCACTTTGTCGTCTACATCATCTTTGCATTGATGTTTGGTCTTTATTGTCTCATTCTGTTTTGGACGGCTATGATCTTCAAGGTACTGTACAAGATTGTGTTTACTGAAAATGCCTCTGATGTGCGGTCGGATGATGAGGATGAAGAAGTACATGTGCTGGAAAAGGATGATCTTACTCAAAGGTAATAATAACAAGGATCATGGAAAAGGCTCAGGACTAATCAAAGTGAACGATTGGCACAATGCACTGTAGATCGGGGATGAAATCAAACGGTCTTACTCAACGAACCCGCCGGTCAACAAGAAAAACTAACGGCACCAACTGATTACAACTCTAACTCGCCGCTTCAGATTGGCCCTGATCTATTTATTACGTTACTCTTTATATCTCCCTCTCTCTCTTAATGACTTCTATATTTGTTTATCCTCTGTTTGTTTTGTGAATAGTATCCTTTCCCATCATTATCTACTCTTTTGTTAGTGATTATCACCCTTTGCTTCTATCTGCCCTCTTTCTCATCACCCCCAAATGCAAATAAAGCTCTTGTCTACTTGTCACTTTGAATGTTTGTAGTTGTCTATAGATTTTACCGGCCATCACGAGGGCATTACTTTGTATTTTCCTTCAGATCCGATCGAGATCAGTGAGGCGGACCCTTTCGATGGTTTTACTCTGCGCTTTTTTTTTTTGTTCCGCTTTGTTTGTTATCTCTCGTTATACCTATTTAAAGCATCATTCCATTTCAATCAGGTTTCCCTTACATCTATTCTGCTCTTTTGATAGCCATCCATACAGAAAAGGATGCGCTGTACTCGAAAGTATCTTTTGATCACACTTTTACTGGTGATCCTCGTCTTGAAAGTGGTGCAAGCTCGCAAGCTTGTAGGTCAGGGGCATCATGACGACGACGACGACGATGACGATGACGACGACGATGACGACGACGATGATGATGACGACGATGACGATGACGATGGAAAGAAGCACGATGGTGAAGGTCATGGAAACGGTAGGTCATTTTCAAACCTCGATGCATGAATGCCAACTCCGCTTGCATGAATTACAAATCGCTCATCAACTTTTTTTAGGGAGCCCTGATAACTGGACCACACCAAGGGACAAGAAATGGTTAGACTCAGTCGATCAAAGTGGTGTACCTACGCTTGCCATTCGTAAAGTGGGTAGCGGCATATGCAAGGATGCGAAATGCGATGGATCTGACAATGAAAAATGCTTTGAATCTTGCGGCAACCTGGCAAATGCGGAAGATGTGTATGGCTGCAAACAACCTAACCACTGGGCGTTGACCTTTGACGACGGCCCTAGCGAATTCACGCCCCATCTTCTAGATATTCTCAAGAAATCCAATGTCAAGGCAACGTTTTGCGTGACAGGAGCTCATGTTGAGAAATACCCGCAGTTTGTCCAACGTGCGCACAAGGAGGGCCACCAGATTGCGATCCATACTTACTCTCATCCTCACCTTATGAGCTTGTCAAACGAAGATATCATTTATGAAGTCAAGGCTACCGAGGCGGCCATCGTCAAAGCCATTGGTGTTCGACCTCGTTACTTGCGTCCACCCTTTGGGGAAGCCGATGCCCGTGTCAAAGCTCTCGCCAAAGCCATGGACTACAAGATCTTAATGTGGAATGTCGATCCAAGAGACTATGATGTATTCTTCAAGCATCAAAGTGGTACGCGCATCACCAAAAGCCTCAAGAAAGTCATGGTGTCGAGAAAATCGGAACTCAATGCACATAACGATCCTGGATTCATCAGTTTACAGCATGGTAAGTGAGAAAAAAAAAACCATTCATGCAAACTAAACTCAAATTGAACCCCCGCTCTTTTTCGCACCAAGATCTCTATGAAAAATCAATCAACCAGGTGCCAAAGATCATCCGTGCTCTTAAAAAGTACAAATTCCAGATGACTACAGTTGCCGACTGTGTAGGTGATCCTAATCCCTATGGACAACCTCACCTCCTTGCTCAATCTGATGGCCCTTCGAATCAAACCGATACGGATCATGCCCTCCCATTGGCCGTTGAAGATTTCCGTATTGCTGCCGCCGCCGTTGTGATGCATGATCAATCTTCTCCCTCAGTGCCTCGATATCTTGATGCCAGCCAGCAGAATAGCAACGCTGTTCCTTTGGATGAATCCGACGCCAACTCTTCCGACAAGTCTTCGTCCACGCCTCATTCTGTTTCCTCAACCACCTCTTCTGCCTCCTCGACTTTGACATACTCACACATTTTCTCCTTACTGATGACTACTCTTGGCCTTTCTTTGGCTACACTCTTGTTTGATTAGAATGTTAACTGAATAAACAAGCACAGCTCCGTCTGTTTTTAGTACATGAGTTCTTGAATCGTACGGTGTCCCTTTGTGGATGGGAATCACCCACGGCGGGAGAGTGGTGGCGGCTTTTGAAATTCGTGAACTTTTAACAACTCATCGGTTTTGAACCCTACTTTTTTGTAAAGAGTTGCCTTATTTCTCAAAACTGAGATTACTAACCTATCTTCAAATTTTACATGCAGCAGCGTACAATCCAGATCTGCCGAACACCGCTACAAAAAAAGTACTCTTATGTTGAATGCATCCGTGAGCACTACACAAACCCCCAAGAGAGCGCATGATTGAGATATTCCACCTAATACGGTAATTGATCTAAGAAATCCAACATACTTGGCATCATTCAATAGATATAAAATGTCCTCCTCTGTATGTAAAATTTGAAGTAGGGTTGTTTATCCCGTTGACAAGAAAAGCGATGTCCAAGAAAAGTGGCACTTGATCTGGGGGAATGCTACAGACAGAACCATCCGGACAGAACCAACCTGCGTATCCTGAATTTTGCTGACAATAAGGATTTACATGGCGGGGAACTCTCTGAGTCCCTGACTTCAGTCCCGGTCATGGATGGGACTCAACTTGAAATGAAGATAAAACCGCCCCTGCCCACACACTCCTCCAACAATGTGTGCCTATGCATTTTATATTTCAAACCCCGATGTGGCTACAAGACTATTTTTTCTGCCCGTCCTTTATTTTTGCTCCTTCTTCCCCTCGTCATTACTTTTTTTGCTTCCATTGTCATTCTCTTCACTTCACGACGTCAAACGAACGAACGAACGAGCAAACGAACGAACGAACGAGCAAACGAACGAACGAACGGTAACTCTCCTCTTCTCACGTCATGTTCTTCTTTTGCTTACCATTACTAACTTTTTGCCTTTTGCAACATTCCTCTTTCTTTTGACACTAGATCGGCTACGACGATGACGACGGCAATAGGGACGACGACGATGCTAATGACGACTCCACCACTGCTTCCTGTCGCTCAAAAAGGCACTTTTAAAATTTTCAAATGTAAAAAACATGGGGAAACCCTCGCAATTTTTTTTTTAGGTGCACTCCCATTCCATTGTAGAATCTCGTAGTCCAAGTCACCAATAAAAGTGTACAAATTTTTTGTCCATACCCTTCCACTACTATCCCTGATACTTTTACACAGCTTGGCCGTCTTTGTCCGCCTCCATTTGCTTGATTTTTACAGAAGCTTAGTCATTCTCATTACAACCCACGCTATTTACACATGAGCTTGACTCCGGCCTCAAACATAGTATGTATCATAGCCCACTAATCCTATTGTACCAATAAAACTTTGTATGTAGGCGAAGATAGACTTTAAGATCATGTACATGTCATTAGATTGATTACAACTAGTAAACTAATGGTGTTTTAGGAGTTGTCAATGATGAGCTACTCATCTGTAGTTTGGTCTTTATAATGTACATGGTATTGTCATGGTTGTGGATTTGGGAAACGTCTTTCGTAGGATGATTCAAGTAGGCTTTATTGATGGGATAGGGTTAAAGGGCTATGGTACAGGCTATGTTTGGGGTTGTAGTTAAGCTAATGTCTAATGGCAACAAGCTATTGGAATAGGAATGACTAAGCTACTGTAAAAACCAGCAAATGGAGACGAACAAAAACGGTCAAGCTGTGTAAAAGTATCAGGGATAGTAGAGGAAGGGTATGGGCGAAGAATTGGTATACTTTTATTAGTAACTTGGACTACGAGATTCTACAATGGAATGGGAGTGCACCGAAAAAAAAATTGCGAGGGTTTCCCCATGTTTTTTACATTTGAGAATTTTAAAAAGAGCCTTTTTGGGCTACATGAAGCAGTGGTGGAGTCGTCATTAGCATCGTCGTCGTCCCTATTGTCGTCGTCATCGTCGTAGCCGATCTAGTGTCAAAAGAAAGAGGAACGATGCAAAAGGCAAATGTTAGGCATGGTAAGATAACGATGGACAAGGTGGTAAGAAGGAGAGAGTTACCCTGCGTTCGTCGTTCAAGGTTGTTATATAGAGGTCGAGTCGTTCGTGGTGCGGCGCTAATGTCGATGGAAAGAAAAAAAAGTGATAAAGAAGCAAAGAAGAAACAAAGAAATGGATCGAGGGAAAACAGGATTTCTTTGTAGCCAAAGCGGAGTTTCAAATTTATGGGGGCTGCAAATGGAAACCCCTTTTTGGGCGACCAAAGCGATTTCAAGATCAAATGCCAAAGCACCTATGCATACTATGTGTGTTTATCATTCTATTCGAATTCAATCGTTTTATTTCACAGTCTTTGCTTTTGTTTGTCCATGCATCTCCGATAATAATGATGATACTATAATGTAGATTGTAAGGTGGTGATTGTGAGTATGGAGAGAAGGGCAAAAGAAAAAGAGAGATCAGGGAAAGGCAACCACTGAATCATGTATATAAAAAGGATGTGTGTGTGTGTGTGTGTGTGAGTGATGAGTGGAAGGGGAAAGGAATAATAATATACTAATCAACTACAGTACTATGCGTTTAGAATCTGTTGTAAGCCATGTTACCACGGACACGAGTGTAGTCAGTCAAAGCTTCGACAGGACCAGCACCGGCCACGACAACTTCTTGATCCCAGAGGTACTTGCTGCCAGCGTTGCGGACATCAGCCAAAGAGACCTTTTGCACAGCTTGCTTGATTTCATCAGCAGACAAACGCTTACCAGTGGTCAAGACTTGAGCAGCGATATCTTGAGCGATGGCTTGGTTAGAGTCCAATTGGAGCAAGAGAGAGGATTGGAGTTGTTGCTTAGCACGTTCGACTTCGGAGGCAGTGACGGTGGTGGAGAGACGGATCCATTCCTTTTGAGCGAAATGGACAAAGTCATCCAATTGCAATTTGTTGTCGCTGACAAAGTAGAGACCCCATAAACCGGTATCCTTGTAACCCTTGTTGAATGACACGAATGAGTTGGCGAGATGGTTGTCGTTGGTGATAGTGGACAAGCGAGAAGACAAGTTGGCAGCAGCACCCAAGTTTTGATCCCAAGAGCCGATCAAGGTAGACATGACGGCCAAAGTGAAGTAGTCGGCAGACAAGTAAGAGGCACCTTCAACAGCCAAGGCGATGTGAGCTTGAGGGAGGAGATCATCACGGAGACGGATTTCGGAACCAGTGAAGATGGGCTTGGCAGCACCAGCAGCGGCACCGGTAGAGGTAGCCAATTGACCAAAGGACTTTTCGGCCAAGCGGACCAAAGCATCGTGATCAATGTTACCAGCACCCACAAGGACCATGCGATCAGCAGTGTAGTTTTCCTTCTTGAAAGCAGACAAGTCATCCTTGGTCAAGGCTTCGATGGTTTCCTTGACACCAGCAACAGGACGACCCAAGGCTTCACCTTGGTAGGCCATGGCGTGCAAATGGTCGAAAGTAACTTGTTCCAAAGAGCTGTCATTGGCGGCTTGTTGCTTCAAAACGGATCCACGGACGCTGTCAAGATCGGAGACGTCACCAGCAATGAGTTCAGACAAACCAGCAACAGTAGCATCGAGGTTGGCACCGTTAGCTTGACTGGCGAAGTAGGTTTGTTCACGGGAAGTGTTGGCGTTCAAACCACCACCCAACTTTTCAAAAGCAGCAGCCTTGTTCTGTATCCAAAGAAAAATCATTAGTGTCACTTTTCCTTCATATCCATTCTACCCCTACTCGTATTCCTAGAGACTAAGGTGTGATTGACGACGTACCTTGAGAGCAGCGACTTCCAAGAAGTTAGCGACACCATTGGTGGCAGGGGTTTCAGCACGAGAGCCAGCATTGATCCAGACACCAACAGTAGAGGTACCAGTGCTGCCATGTTCTTCAGTAGCAACAGTGAAGCCGTTAGGGAGAACGGTGGTGCGGGTGGTTTGAGAAGCGGCGGTGGCCAAAGGACGGACAAACTAATATGTCATAACAACCACAAAGAAGAATGTCAAATAGTTAGTATGCTTGTTCATTAATGTCATTCAGAAAGTCTAGTCGAGATGGGAAGGTCGTGTTCACTGTCCAGGGTGGTTGTTTATCGTCTTCCGATATCACTAGACCGTTCCAAATTCAAGTCATTCATTACCTTGTTACCGAAGGCAGCACGAGGAAGGGTGTTGGAAAGAAGCTTGGAGGCCATGATTCTTTTTTTTTCAAGGTGGAAAGAGAGGTAAGAAAAAAAGAGTGGGGAGAGAGTGAAAGAGAAAGTTAAAAAGAGAAGAAGAGGGAAGGCTTGAGAAAACAAAAAAAACAAGGGCCGCTCAATTTTTTTTATCTAGGGTGGTCCACCAAAAAAAAAAAGTGGCCAGTGTCGGAGCGCCACTTGAAGTCACACTGTAAAAAAATGACGAAGAAGAAAAAGGCGACAGGGCTATGGGATTTCAAGGAGCGCTATTTGACGGGGTCATGATGACCTGGTTCATACACACCAGGTTGATTTGTAGCCCCACCAATTTCAAACGCCGCTTGCAGGCAAATGATACAAAAGTACCGCTTTTTTTCATTTACCTATTCTTCGCTTCTTCTTTGCTTCCCCATCACTTTTTTTCTTTCCAGCGACATTAGCACCGCACGAACGATTCGCCCTCTATACAACGACCTTGAACGACGAATGCAGGGTAACTCTTTCCTTCTCACCAACTTGTCCATTTTTACCATGACTAACATTTGCCTTTTCCATCACTGCTCCTTTTTTTCTAGATGATCGAATGGGATGACAACGGATATAGGCTCTCTGACACCAGGTCTGGTTGTACCTGTAGTTAAATTAGGGATTGGACGCAAGGGATTACGAAAAAGGGGGGAAACCCTCACATATCTTTTTTTGTGCACTCACTAAGATCCTGTAGCCATTGCACAGCTAAACATCACTACTCGTTAGCCTACTCCCTTCGCTCAATGCCACTGACGCTTTGGAACCGTGATCAGCTCTTCCCCTCTTCATTCCCTAGCTCATTACACCAGAATAGTCACTCCATGACGCTCATTGCGCTAGAATAGACCAAGTCAAGTCTCACACAGCCCCCCCCCACCTGGATAAGTAGCATAGCCATAGTCTTAATCGGTCAATAAAACCTATTTGTGTCTTTACACTTGTATAAACTCCGTTCATCTAGAAAGCTATGATGTATACCGGTGCAAATCAAAGTCTTACTCTTTTCAAAGTGCTCTGTATACGACGCCCTATCGAAGTTTTAAGCTGTTTTTGTTCTTATCATAAGCAGACTCTTTTCTTTCCAGTTTACTCTTCAATTGTCAGAGCGTGTGAGGTTGCAAGTCTCCCTTATATCATAAAAAGTAAAAATATGATACATACTGTATGATGTGGAAGTTTTCGAACTGGAGTTGCATTGAGCTTATAGCGATACATTGTTGTGAATCAAAGTACCGCATAAAGTTATTTGTACGTCTCTCTCAAACACAATACGTGCCCTGTATTTTTTCTTGGAGGTGGGGATGAAACGAGCATCCTTTTTAGGAAGTGTCAGATGCGGAGTTCAAATTGGTTAATGCACGGGTGTGTCGTGGGAAAGTCGGAGTATAAAAACACGTTGGCATGTAAAAGTCGAGTGATCGACGTTAAAGCCCGACAGGTAAAAGGGGAAGTAAGGATGAGCTTATCATCTACGCATCAGCGTAGAGATTGCTTTCCACAAACACCAATGTTCATTCAAGTCCATAGTAGGTGTGGGAGTCTATATAGATCCATTCAAACGCACATCATGGTAAAACTCTTGTTATCATCACCGGACTTTATCATGGTTTGATCACTGGTTTGACAAAAGATAGTTTTATTTAAAAAGACAGATAAACATACAAACTAAAAGCAATACACTATGACTAATCAAAGCCCAAAACCTAGAATAGGCCAACAACTTCACCGTTATCAAGAAGATCAACGTCGAAGAAACAGGGGCGAGTTGGTAGACCAGGCATAGTTTGGATAGTATCGCAAAGAGGGTAGATAAATTGAGCACCCGCGGACAGGCGTAGATCACGGATCGGAATAGTAAAGCCAGTGGGGGCGCCCTTGAGTGCTGCATCGTGGGAGAATGAGTACTGTGTCTTGGCCATACAGATCGGCAAGTTGGCATATCCTTGGCGAGTATAGGTGTCCACCTTTGCTTGGGCCTCCGCGCTAAGTTCAATACCGTCAGCCCGGTATATTTCTTTACAAATTGTCGTGATCTTGTCCACAATCGAGGTGTTTTCCAAGGGATACAAAAAGTTGAAGTCGTTTTTCTTGTCGTCACAAGCCTTGATCACCGCCTTTCCAAGGTCTACAGCGCCCAGTCCTCCATAGGCCCAATGTTCACAGACCACCGCATCGCTAGCTCCTGCATCCAAAGCCAACCGACGTACCAGATCCAGTTCAGTTTGTGTGTCAGAAGTAAACCGGTTGATAGCCACCACCACGGACAATCCAAATTTGTTTGCGTTTTCAATGTGTCGAATGAGGTTGGTGCAGCCCTTTTCAAGGTAGTCGATGTTTTCCTCGGTGTATGCGTCGGGAAGGGGCTTGCCAGCAACAACATTTGGACCGCCGCCGTGCATCTTGAGGGCCCGAATCGTTGCTACCAGCACAACACAGTCAGGGACAAGTTGTGATGTGCGACACTTGATGTTGAAGAACTTTTCCATTCCCATCTATTGAAAAGAGGACGATTAGTTTCTTTGGGTCCGACCTTATGCTTGTTACTTACATCCGCACCAAATCCTGCTTCAGTAACACAGTAGCCACTATCATTTTCATTCCCCGCTTCAGTGCCGGCTAATTTCAGGGCCACTTTATCAGCTAAAACCGATGAGTTCCCATGTGCTAGAGAGGGAGAGAGTAAAAGAGGGAATTTCATGATGAGTAAACCGCACGGACCAATCCTTCTATTATACGCCTACCTATATTGGCAAAAGGACCGGCATGGACCAGCACAGGTGTTCCTTCAAGGGTCTGCATCAGATTGGGCTTGATTGTATCCTTCATCAGCACGGTCAGGGCACCCCCGATACCAATATCATCAGCGGTGACAGGATCGCCTCGTTTCGAGCTAGCCACAACCATAGCACCCAGACGTTCCCGCATATCTTTCAGATCAGTCGCCAAAGCCAGGACAGCCATGATTTCACTAGCCACCGTAATGTCAAACCCAGTAGATCTTGTCTGGCCTTTTTCAGTTGGATTTTCCCCAATGGTAATTTTGCGCAGGAAACGGTCGTTGGTATCGGTCACACGCTGCCAAGTGATAGTGTCAGGATCAATATCGAGTCGAGCAAAGAGGGCAATCTCGTCTGGTGTCAGGTCGTCGGGCTGCTTTGTAGTGTCGATGCCAAACTTTTGCAGGCGTTTAAGCATCACAGGGGCAAAACGTCGGACGCCCTTTTTGGCGGGGCACAGGCGGTTGAATAGTGCCTTGTCGGTTTGTGTGGCTTCGTGGAACATGCGAGCATCGATGGCGGCAGCGAGGAGGTTGTTGGCGGCAGTAACGGCATGGAGATCACCAGTCATATGAAGATTGAATTCGTCCATGGGGATCACTTGGGAGTATCCACCCCCAGCAGCGCCACCCTTGATGCCAAAGGTAGGACCTTGAGATGGTTGGCGAACGCAGGCAAAAGCCGGCTTGTTGAGGTGAGCACCAAGGGCTTGGACAAGACCAATCGTGGTGGTTGATTTTCCTTCTCCGAGAGGTGTTGGCGTGATTCTAACGATAGAAAAGGTTGAGTGACGGGAAGGATGGGTTGGTTGATGTTCGCTTTCTTACCCAGTTACCACAACATATCGACCATTTTTGCGGTGGGATAGTCGATCCAGGACATTCAAACCGATCTTGGCCTTGGTAGCACCATAGAGTTCATACTGTAGAGATCAAAAATAGATACGACGAATAAGTATGGCTCTTTCTTCCCCTTTTTACTAGTTAGTTACCTCGTCGGAGTTCAGACCAAGTTCTTTGCACAATGTTGATATGTGTTTGGGTTTTTGGGCCTTTGCGATTTCGATATCTGAGGGGACAGGAGACTTGAGTTCCAGGGGTAAAGGAATGACTTTTCGTTGGCACTCTTGCTCGAGGAAGCGCTGAGCACTAATGTTGACGTTTTCCATAAGCATAGCAACCTGAAGCAAAAAAAGTGATCAGTATGGGAGCCGATAAAAACAAAGTGACTTACAGTAAGAGGACCAACACCTCCGGGCACGGGAGTGATCATACCGGCAATAGATTTGGCTTCGTCGAACGCTACATCACCGACCAATCGAGTCCCGGACTTTTTTGTGGCATCGGGGATCGGGTTTGTTCCAACATCAATGACGATCGCACCGGGTTTGATCCAGTCGCCTTTCACAAAGTGAGGACTACCAATGGCCACGACAAGAATATCCGCCGTTTTCACGATCGAGGCAATGTTTTTGGTTTTGGAGTGACAAATCTGCACCGTCGCATTGGCCGCCAACAGCAAGTGAGCCACAGGTACACCCTACAAACATGATTAAAGTTAAGGACACCATTTTAAGGAAAGCTTCTAATTTGTTTCCTTACCACGATATCACTTCTTCCCACCACCACAGCTGATTTGCCTTCCACAGGAACCCCAGTTGACTTTAGGATTTCCATCACACCTTTTGGAGTACAGGGTAAGAAGAGAGGCTGGGCTTGCTTTTTGACCATATTTCCCACGTTCAAGGAATGGAATCCGTCGACATCCTTTTGAGGATCAATAGCTTCAATGATAAGGGCTTCGTTGATATGACTTGGAAGAGGCATTTGTACCAGAATACCGTGCACCCGATGGTTTTGGTTCAATTCTTGCACCCGGTCCAGTAGGTCTTGTTGGCTGATAGTTTCAGGTAGCTTTACATGGTTGAATTGGATTCCTGCCTAAGAAAAAAAAAGGGGGGGGAGACTTGTCAGCAGGGTCCCAGTTTCTGACCTTTTTTTGAGACTTACCTCTTCAGCTGCCTTTTGTTTCATTCGTACGTAAACAGAGGAGTCTTCTCGAAGTCCTACTTGTACCACTGCGACACGGGGACTATAGTGTGGCGATTTGGTTTTCTTCGAGGCAATGTCAGACTTGACTTTATCGCGGATGGCTCTATAAATGAAGATGATAAAGGAATGGGACAGATGGTTAATGGCCAAGTCATAAAGGACAACAGGAGTGCGTAGTACTTACTGAGCAATTGCTTTACCATCGAGAATAGTGGCCATGGTCATATTCGAGTTTGATGCTTTAAAAAGTAAAGAAGTGAAAGAGAAGCAAATTAAGGGTTCCTGCGATGGGCGGGGGACAAAAGTAAAATCTACGAAACTTTATTTCTGGGTATCGTAAAGATAGCTTTTTTCAAACTCCGCCAAGGTGAGTGAGTGAATGAGAAGGGAGAAAAGGGGAAACCGCAGAGTAAGTCATGCAATTCTACTAGTCTATCTAATGTCGGCTATAATTATAGTTCGCTATGAGGTGCAGGATCTAATTCTAAGTATTCACACACAAAGGCTCTAAATAAGATGTCCAAGTTCCGAATAGAAGAGGGATCAAGGCAATCAGCATTGTCCTAAATTGCAGAGAAAGCCAAGTAAGTGTCATTCCTTCATGCATGCAATAAAATCTTCTTACTTACCATAGGAGTGTGCCATTCATCAGGGTAAGGGTAGGGAATCAAATGAAGGATATCAACACCACGATCTTTAAAGGGAATGTG
This sequence comes from Absidia glauca, assembly GCA_900079185.1. Classification (NCBI taxonomy): domain Eukaryota; kingdom Fungi; phylum Mucoromycota; class Mucoromycetes; order Mucorales; family Cunninghamellaceae; genus Absidia; species Absidia glauca. Next base: position 69,662 of record LT550921.1, read on the forward strand.
GTCATCACTCATCGCATTGCTTTGATACGTGAGCCTAGTCCTTTCAGTGGGAAACATCGGCAAAAGAGCTTCACCAAACCGATCCAACTTTTTCCATAATCCATCGTCCGCTTGCTTCCATGACGCTGTCGACGATGTTGCAGCTGATCCAAGTCGTTTTTCAAGGCTGGCCAAGTGATGAAACAACCCGCTTGTTGCAGGAAAGTAGTTGTGGAAGGTAGGATTCGTTGTACCCATTAGATCCAAAAGCACCAAGACATCCATCAAGTCCAATCGATTCCGTTTCGTCCCTAAGGCCTTTTGCTGCTGTTGCTGTTGCTGTTGCTGTTGCTGTTGCTGTTGCTGTTGCTGTTGCTGTTGCTGTTGCTGTAATCCAACGTCTTCCAAACTAGTCGTTTCCCATTTTTCAGCCAGATGTCTTGCCCCATAGATAGAATCCGTATCAGTCCACTGTACAAACGCTTCTTCGCCATCGAAAAAGATCAGTTCCAAAGATGTCTGGTCAGCCATAGTTTTGCGCTTCCTTTTTCCGCTTGACCAGTCCGAGTCGCTGTGGAGATGATCGTTCAGGGTTTCCGCCAGAGAGAGTAGAATTGCACAAGGTACAGCAGAATCAGTGGCTCCAATAAATTCGTGGTGCGGGCTGTACTTGGAATCGTAATGAGCAGCAAGGACAAGTCGATGATGAGCCTCTGGTTGTTTGGTGACGATAATGTTGGTGAAGTTCTTCTCGCCCAAAGGTGTCATTGTGCTGAAGCTGTCGAGTTCAATATGCCACTGGAGCTTTTCAAAGTGTTGTATAATCATATCTCGGACTTGTGCATTACTAGCCGTACCAGAGACACGTTCGACCAACAAGGGCTTCAAGAGTCGTCCATGGTCAATGTCCAAGCTGTCAGGTTCGGTCAAATGGGCAATCATCTTGAGTGAATCGTGTGATAGCGTGCGATAGCCATTGATGATGTGGATAAAGAGTATGAGATGGACAAGGAGAATCTTCATGGAAAAAAAAAGTAAAGACAAGAGAGAAGAGAAGAGAAAGGGGGTGGAGAGCCCCTCAAAACCTCTTTTTGCTTCCCTCGTCAAACCCCGCATTTAAAACCCGCAGGACTACAAGAACTTTTTTCTGCCCGTCCTTTATTTTTGCTCCTTCTTCCCCTCGTCATCACTTTTTGCTTCCCCATTGTCATTCTCTTTACTCCACGACGACAAACGAACGAACGAACGAGCACACGAACGAACGAACGAACGGTAAACCTCCCCTTCTTAGGTCTTGTTCATAGTTTGCTTACCATTACTAACTTTTTGCCTTTTGCATCGCTCCTCTTCTTTTGACACTAGATTCACTACAACGATGACGACGACAATAGGGACGACGACGATTTTAATGGCGACTCCACCACTACTTCATGTCGCCCAAAAAGGCTCTTTTAAAAATTTTAAATGTAAAAAACATGGGGAAACCCTCGCAATTTTTTTTTTTTGGTGCACTCACTTTTCCATTATAGATTGTGTAGCCTTTGCACTTTAAAAGAGCACTATCCCTTGACCCATTCCCAATGCCTACTACTACTGATACTTTGGATAACACTGGCCTGCTCTCCCCCCTTTTCCTTAGCTTATTACACTAGATTAGTCACTCCATGACAAGCCCTGTATTCATGCCACCCACTGGGACATGTAGCATAATCTAATTCAGTCAATAAAAAACCTACTTCAACCCACCTTCATGACTTTGTTCTTTTGCATAGGCTTCAGTGATCTTAGAGACTCTTATATGTAGCGGTGCAAATCACCCCGTGCACCAAGCCTTGACCCTTTTATTGTCTACTCGCCGCTTGACGGAGTTTAAAAAATGGTGATGACACCTTTTAGCCTAACTAGTGCCTGATGCGACAAACCGCTAGGGTATTGAAAGGATATGATATGGTAGGAGACAATAGATAGGTGATGTGATAGGATATGATGCATCAATGGGTGGGCGACATTATACAGGGCATACTGGAGACTCAACCCATAAGTGAATGGAAGTTATCAAGCCCGCTCTGGGACTTTTGAGGATTTTTGAGGACTTTTGAGACATGAATAGTCAGTTTTATTGGTCATTTTCAAACAAAGTTCTAATGTAGTCTAGTGGAAGGGGAGAAGTACAAGAATAGTTTTCTATACCAAGAGGAGGAGTAAAGGACAAAGCTAAACAACATCAAACCTATCACAAAGATCCACATTGTTCTAGGGCCTAAGGTGTTGTAGATAAAGCCACCACAAAGGGCACCGATACCAGCGCCGAGACCATTGAAGAGCGCATTTAGTAACCCCTGAGCACTGTTTTTTAAGTGAGGAGGAGCAAGACGATCCGATTGCAATGCAGCAGCGCTCCAAGTCACCGAGTACCCAGCCCCGTGTAACAACTGTGCCGCGGTTGCCACCCACGCCCCATACTGATCAAGTCCCATAGCAACGACATAGATAAAGCACCGTACGATCATAATCCATTGAGCCACCATCAGCATCTTCCTAGGCCCCAGATGATTGAAGATCTAAATAGAGCAAAGGCAAAGTGTGAGAGTGATGATAAAACCTCTGTGTCACTTTCTTACCCTTTTGGAAAAGAAGAAGCAGACTATTTCCGTACTGCTACCCAAAGGACCGAGCAAGCCTACTAACGCCGGAGATGCATGCAAGTCGTTTCGCATGAATAAGAATAAAAAGGCTTGGATGATTGCTGTAGCGAATCCCATCATCACGACCACCAAGAAGAATTGACTGGATTCAGGGGTAGCCAGTAGGCTCCAGATGGTAGGCAATGGCTTTTTCGGATCGTCTTCATTGTCGTCATCGTTATCGTCATCGTCGATTGCTGTGATGGTATTGGTGGATCCATAGGAAGAAGGAGTATCGTTGCCTTGAATAAGACTTGGTTCATGAGAAGAGGAATCGTCATCGTTGAGTATTGGTTTCCGATGTGGCGTAAAGTCCAGCAGAGCCACAGTAGCGATAAACGACAAGGCAAAACAGGTATAGACACCAAACAGGGCATAGGGACCAAACCATTCCATTGTCAGGCCAGTTAAAAAGACCGACGATCCAAATCCGATAGGACAACCTGTCTTTTGTTGCCCATAAAGTTCTTTATAGTCGCCAAGAATCAAAAAAGTGACTATTGGAGCAAAGGGTTAGGAAAGTAACAAAGGAAGAAGAGAGGGAGGTTACTTGCCTGAATCTACTGCAGCCACTACCACCGGATAGCCAAACCAGCTGAAACCGAAACATCCTAGTGATACCAGTATCATGGTCATCCCCATTTCATTTGTTAAAAGTGGTACAAAGGCTATAAACAACATAGACTACCAATAGAAGAAGATATATCAATTCAAAACGTGGTTATCGCTGATCACGCGCTTAAAAATATAGATGGTGCCTTACCAAGATGGATAACGCAGCATTTACAATCATTGTGCGCTTGTACGCTTGAGTCCGGTCAAGATAAGAAGTCCAGTACGGAAAGGAGATACAAGATATAAACGGTGCTAAATAGAAGAGAGAGAGAATGTGTATTTGTGAGTCATTCAACCAGTCATTCATGTCATGAGGGGACCTTACTGATAGAATAGAGGAATCCAACCTTGTCCGTGCTCAGGTTCAGCACATTTTTAAAAAATGTTGGCAAGTAGATCAAGGAAGAGCCAATGCAGCCAATGCCAAAGACAGAGAGTAGTTTGAGTCCAATGAACCAGGTATCTTTGTGTCCCATGTTCGGAAAAGTGTGAAGCGGAAGAAGAAAGGAAAGAAAGAAAAAAAAAGTTGGAGAGGCAAGATATGGCTCCGATCGGAGATTGAAAAATCTAAGGCCACACAACCTTAAAAAGACCTGTCAAAGGCATTGATTGAGTCGTCAAACATGGTTTTTATTAAGATTACATAAGGAGGGGAGTATAGTGCGTGTGATGCGTGTATAAAAGTACTAAGACCCGGAGAATAAACCATTCTATCAAGTCAGAGAGAGAGAGAGAGGGTCTAACTTTTTAGAAGGATGAATGTAATCCACTGCCAGATGCATCTTGTGTGTAGAGAGATTCCATAGGAGAGGTCGAATGTTGATTGGTCATGGGGTACCGCTGCATAGACATGAATCCACTGGTGCCTGCTCCGTTGCTACCATCTTGGGAGGCCATAGCAAAAGCTTCCTTATCATGGTACCCTGAGCCATAATCTGCAAAAGTGCCAGGTTGGTGCGGTGGGTGAGCCAAGGACATGGATTGTAACAGTGTGTTTGGATGAGGTTGCGTAGAATCATCTTGAAGAGGGTGGACTGGATTGAGCAGCTGGCCAAGATTGGCTGCATGTTGCTGTTGCTGTTGCTGTTGCTGCTGAGGGTGATAATGAGCATGATGCTGTTGTTGCTGCTGTTGCTGCTGCTGCTGTTGTTGTTGTTGTTGTTGCTGTTGTTGCTGCTGTTGTTGCTGTTGTTGTTGTTGCTGTTGCTGCTGCTGTTGTTGTTGTTGTTGATCGTGATGAGAATGATCATACCCATCTGGCATTAGCTGTATCTGCCCTGTTTGTTGTTGAGTGTGTTGATGCATACGATCTGATGGTGAAGTCGAATAATCGGTACTATAATGGCGAGGATCGTATCGAGGGACAGAAGAGGAGAGTGAAGAGGAAGAGGCAGAGGAAGTGGAGAAGTGGCGTTGATGCTGGAAGGAGGAGCGAGCAGGTGACAGCATGGGTGTACTAGGAGAAGAAGACATGCTAGTAGGAGACGGCACGGCAGAGAATGCATTGTATAGGTTGGTAGGCACCGGTAAAGGAGGCTGAACAAAGGTCGCCAGTGTAGGAGAATGTTCTTGTTTTGCGGAATCCAATTGCTGATGGTGGTGGTGCTGGTGGTGGTGGTGGTGCTGTTGTTGTTGCTGATGTTGATGTTGGTGTTGGTGTTGATGATGTTGATAAGGATAAGCACCATGAGATGTGGCTAAAGGATGTTCAGGGCGCACGGATCCCAAAGACATACTACGCAAGGGGTGCATACGTCGGTCTGAAACGTACAATACACATGTTTAAAAGAGAAGCAAATAGGAGTATTAATAAGATAGACCCAATAATAACCGGAGATACACGGTCTAAACCAATAAGAAGATCAGCTTACCCAATGAGCCCGAGAGAGAATCAGGAGGAGAGAGAGGGCCACCACCTCCTTCGACATCACCACCACCGTTACTTGATAAGCTATCGTTATGGTCAAACGTAGGTTCTACCATGGGAGGGATCCGAAAGTTTTGCTTGACCAAGAGTTCAGGTGAGATTTCCAAGCTGGCCAGTTCAGGTACTGAGGAGGGCGTACGCAATTTCTGTTGAAGTACATCACGAGGATCATAATAAGAGATCAAATGTTGAGACACCCCATTCACGACAATCGACATGGTCTTCTTGATAAGTCCATCCTGGCGAAACTTGTAGGTATCCGAAAGACTGCCCACCAATTGTCTATCACGGTTGCGATCCACAGAGCCAGCTGTAGGTGATGATGATGAAGATAATGATGAAGAAGGCATATCCGTTGTTGTGGCGGTGGTCGGTGCATTTACGCTTTCCATGCTGTAGCTGTATCGACGTTCATCCATAGATCCCATTGATGATGCAGAAGAAATAGACATCTTCTTATCCCCAGGGTTGCGTTTGTCAAGTTCACGGTAGATCAAAAAGTTGCCCAAGATTCTGGAAGGACTCCATACACGCCCATCAGTCCATCGTTTTATTCCTAATCATCAATTATCAGTCAGTCAGTCAGTCCGTCAGTCAGTCAGTCAGTCAGTCAGTTGGTGGGTCCGCTAGTCAGACTAGTCAGTCAACCCTAAAAAGTGGTTTCCTACCTGATTCACGTTGGTCAAATACAAAGACAGAGCCAGACCTGATCATTTTCCGTTCCCTTTCTTGCAGTCGTCGACAGATTCTAGGCAGCAAACCACGGCGGCAACCTTCAAAGATGAGTAGGACGTCTTGTGTTGTTTCAATAAAACCATGAAACGATTCAGTCACCAGCATTGATAGTCGATTATAACAGAGTGAAGATGGAGAAAGACGATCTTGATATAGTATACAACAATGAGATGAAGGGGTTGGCGTTTAGATGTTACAAAGCCAAAAGAGGGGGATAAGTAAAAAAGAGAGACAATGTAACAAAGAAGAAATAGAAAAGAGGTCAAAACTGAGAAAAGTCTAAGAGGAGGCGACCGAAAGGCGGGATTTGAAATTCATCCTACGCCCTTAATAGCGGAGTTGCAATCACATTTTTCCTCGATCGGGCTTTATTCGTCAATATCCGCGACCCTTCCAGTGTGCTGAGATCTGATCTGACGAGATGTCGGGTTTTCTTCACTTCCTTTGATTGGTGGATTTGTTCGAATCCTTTGTCATAGCTGTCAGAATAGGTAAACCAGTGAAACTACGGTGTGAAATGATATGTGTCGACAACACTTTTACCTGTCTGTCCTTGGGTAACACACACTATGGCCTACGTTGGACCGACCTCCTTTCCAGACTACACACTAATGAAGGGCCCATTCATCATTAGTGTGACATGCCCTTAAAGACAATCACATCAAAAGAGAATGGGGTAGTACTGGTCCTTGGGATCCGAGAATGTTCATTTTGGCTTTCCCCACTCTTCTTATACACAAAGGTAAACTTTTCAAAGCCCGCCACCTTCGCTATTCCTGCAACTCTAATCAATTGAGTCGCTCAGTGGCCTGAACCCCATGATACAAACCTCATCATCACCCTACTTTTGCTACGATACAGAAAGGCAGCCATGCATACGATGATCTATTCGTTAACACTACACTTTCGATACCTATTGCCACTCACTGGCAATCGAATTGAATGTCTACAGCATCCCCAATCAGTTTATTGCTGTCACGTTTAAAGGGGTCTTGGGTAAATGACGATCGGAGTTTGCAGATAGAGTTGCAGCATCCCACGAACCGGTCCTGACTTGACTCTCGTGTACCGTAAGGATTTCTGCTCGGGTGAAATGTGTATGAGTCAACACTATGTATCCCTAGCATCCTCCGGTTGGGAAACCCAAGGACCTGAGTAGGTTAAAAAAAAGTGTCGGTCGAGATTTTTCAACCGCCGACAACTGGACAAAAGGACGGACAACCCCCAATGACTTTTCTTGGACATGGATTTTCTTTCAAACGAGATGGTCAGCCCGCCTTCAAATTTAGCATGAAAAACGGTGTACTTCCTATATAGCGGCTGATGCTAAGAATGTTGAATTCTACATGATAAATCATTGCCTTTGAAGGCACTCTAATTAGCAGCTGTTTGAAGCTTTGTGCAGTGCTAACGTGGCATATACAACAAAGAAAAGGTTTGTTCTTGGGTATCACATCATATATATGAGTTGCACCTTCCTCCATATGAAATTTGAATGTGGGTTGCCGATCTCGGTTTTGAGAAATAGGGAAATACTTGAAGAAAAAGTTGAAGTTGCAACCGAAACTTTTCTTCAAACCATCAACTTTTCAAACCCCGATTCTGGTACAAAGATTCATTTTTCCCGTCAATCCCATTTTTTGCTCCTTCATTGCTTCTTCATCACTTTTATCTTTCCATAGACAATGGCACAACACTACGAAAGACTCACGATTTATACAGCGACCATGAACGACGAACGCCGGGTAAGTCTCTCATTCTCACCACCTTGCCCATCTGTGTGTTGCCATGACTAACATTTGCCTTTTGCATCTTTGCTCCTTTTTTTTCTTAGATAATCGAATGAGATTGTAACGTATATAGGCTCTCTGGTACCAGGACTGGGTGATCATAGACTCAGATTAGTGAATGGGCTCAAGGGGTTACGAAAAAATGGGAAAACCCTCGCTATTTTTTAGGTGAACTTACTTTTTAGAGTAGACTGTGCAACCATTGCACTTCCAAAGAGCCCTATTACTTGGCTCACTTCCTTTGAACACTACCACTGACACTTTTGGCACCGCTGACCTCCACACTAGATTATTCATTCCATGGCATGTCTTACATGTAGCCTAGCCATAGTCTCATACTGTAAATAAAACCTACTTGAAACCATTTACATGACATTACTTTTTTGAATAAGTCAGCTTGGAAACTCTGACATGCATCAGTGCGCCAAATCTTGACCGATTGCTACAAGAGTTTGGAAAAATGCGGAGAGTGAAAATCAGCGGTGGGCGGCATTTGACTTTTTTAGAAACTTTACGATTTCCAGTTGTGAGTTTTTGTGACGAGTTGACTTTTTTTTCAAAACTGAGATAGATGACACATTTTCAAATCTCATATGGAGCTAGATGAAATGTATATCTATCGAAAGACATCAAATTTGGAGGACACAGGTGTAGTATGCCTCTCTGAACGCTACAAATGTCCCAAAAACAGCGACTAACTCCAGTGGTCCCAAAGTCGGTTATTCATCCACCAAAATCCAAAATCTTTGGTGTCACTCGGTAGATAAGGAGTACTAAGTTTTTTATGTAAAATTTGAGATAAGGTTTGTTATCTCTTTCACGAGAAAAAGGCCATGTACAGCAAAAAGGGACACTTTTCAGGGGAATGCTACAGACAGAACCACCAGGACAGAACCAATCTGTGTATGCTGAATTTTGCGGACAATAAGGACTGATATGGCGGGGGACTTAATTCGAAATGAAGATAAAACCGCCCCGCCAGGCACAGGAATGGTCTTACTCTTCTCATCGGGAATCGATCGGCAAGGCCTCCTCTTCTCCTGACATCAGGTCCAACAAAAAGGCACATATCAATTGCGGCTCATCAGCTCGTATGGCGGGTAACGTGTGTGCGAACGTGGATCGACGCCAAGGTCGATGAAACAACACTACGATAAACGGCGCATATCTCACCAACCTTCCAAGAGAATTGGTGCGATCGATGGTAGGCTTCCCCACATATGGTCGATTCTTTTATATTACACGTGCCGCCCTTAACCCACCAACCAGCCTCTACAAGGAGTTGTTCCCGGCGATCGGCGAATGACATGACCGACTGGCGGCGAAAGAACTCAGTTCTGGCGATCCTATTCAACCTACCGTCGCTGAAAATGCATTTGTACAGGTGATCATAATGTTCAGGAAAACTTTTATACAAGACTCGGTGCTCATGATGGAACTCCACCCCTGCTATCCCATTTGGCAGCATTCAATCTTCTCTGATCCAGCTTATTTGTCATTCAAAAGGTAAGTCCAAATCATAGCATGAGAATGTAGTAGCATGCTCGCTTTGATATGTTAGGGATATGCTGCAAATTGAAGCTCAGGAACACGATCCTGCCCACACACTCCTCCAACAATGCGTGCCTATGCACTCTAGATTTCAAACCCCGACTGGCTATAAGATTCTTTTTTTGCCCGTCCTATCATTTTGCTCCTTCTTCCCCTCGTCATTACTTTTTTGCCTCCATTGTCATTCTCTTTACTCCACGACGTCAATCGAACGAATGAACGAGCAAACGAACGAACGAACGGTAACTCTCCTCTTCTCACGTCATGGTCATCTTTTGCTTACCATTACTAACTTTTTGCCTTTTGCATCGCCCCTCCTTCTTTTGACACTAGATCGGCTACAACGATGACGACGGCAATAGGGACGACGACGATGCTAATGACGACTCGACCACTACTTCATGTCGCCCAAAAGGCTCTTTTTAAAATTTTCAAATGTAAAAAACATGGGGAAACCCTCGCAATTTTTTTTTTAGCTGCACTCCCATTCCACTGTAGAATCTCGTAGTCCAAGTTACTAATAGAAGTATACCAATTCTTTGCCCATACCCTTCCTCTACTATCACTGATACTTTTACACAGCTTGGCCGTTTTTGTCCACCTCCATTTGCTTACTTTTTACAGCAGTTTAGTCATTCCCATTATAATAGCTTGTTGCCATTAGACATTAGCTTAACTATGACTCCAAACATAGCCTGTACCATAGCCCCGTAGTCCTATCCCATCAATAAAGCCTATTTGAATTATCCTGCGAAAGACGTTTCTAAATCCGTAACCATGACAATATCATGTACATTATAAAGACCAAACTACAGATGAGTAGCTCATCATTGACAACTTTTAAAACACCAGTGGTTTACTAGATGTAATGAATCTAATGACAAGTATATGATCAAAAGGTCTATCTTCGCATACATACAAAGTTTTATTGGTACAATAGGGATAATGGGCTATGGTACGGACTATGATTGAGGCCGGTGTTAAGCTACTGTGTAAATGAGGACGGGTTGTAATGAGAATGACTAAGCTACTGTAAAAATCAAGCAAATGCAGGGGGACAAAGACGGCCTAGCTGTGTAAAAGTATCAGTGATAGTAGCGGAAGGGTATGGGCAAAAAATTGGTACACTTTTATTGGTAACTTGGACTACGAGATTCTACAATGGAATGGGAGTGCACCTAAAAAAAAAATTGCAAGGGTTTCCCCATGTTTTTTACATTTGAAAATTTTAAAAAGAGCCTTTTTGAGCGACATGAAGCAGTGGTGGAGTCGTCATTAGCATCGTCGTCGTCCCTATTGCCGTCGTCATCGTCGTAGCCGATCTAGTGTCAAAAGAAAGAGGAACGAGGCAAAAGCCAAAAAGTTAGTAATGGTAAGCAAAAGATGAATATGACGTGAGAAGAGGAAAGTTACCGTTCGTTCGTTCGTTTGCTCGTT
>LT550921.1:89765-113076 GCA_900079185.1 Absidia glauca
TATTGAGTGAATGAGACTATGTTAAGAGTATATGGGAAGAGGCTACCAAGGTATGTACAGGACTAGGAATGACTAACGCATTGTCACGACTGAGAGAATGTAGGAGGGGAGTAGGCAGACGAGCAGTGATGTTTAGCAGTGCAATGGCGGCAATGGAAAAGTGAGTGCACCTAAAAAAAAATTGCGAGGACTTCGCCTTGTTTTCCGTAATCCCAATTCAAGTCCATGGGCATCCAATCCTGGTGCCTTAGAGCTGATATGCGTTGCCATCCCATTCGATCATCTTAGAAAAAAAGGAGCAATGATGCAAAAGGTAATTGTTAGTCATGGTAAGGCAATGATGGACAAGATGGTGAGAAGGAGGGAGTTACCCTGCGTTTGTCACTGAAGGTCGTTGTATAGAGGATGAATCGTTGGTGGTGCGGTGTCAATGTCAATTGAAAGAAAAAAAGTGATGAAGAAGCAAAGAAGAGGCAAAGAAAGATTATTGAGGGAAGAGTGATTCTTATCGCTAGACCGGAGTTTGAATACTTTTCCGGCAGGGGAATTTTCTGGAGGGGCTCCATGGTTGATCCTATAACTATTGCACCTACAAAGAGCACTATTACTAACTCACCCTCTATGGAAGCTCCCACTGACACCCTCGGCATAGCCGGCCAGCTGCTTTTCCTTTACTCTCTTAATTATTACACTAGTTTAGCATGTCTTGCATGTACCCTTCCACGACTCCAACCTAAATACATAAAGCATATGGTCTTATAGGTCTTGCAGGGGATGAAAAGGGGTCAAAAGGAAGTGGAGAGGCATGTTTGGGTAGTGAATTTTGCCTCATCGAAGCCAAGAGTTGGCGCTGATTGAGTACAATTAACGTCTATAGTTAGCAAATGCTTGAGGGTAGTCATTTAATCCATACCATCAAGCCAGCGAATGAAGCCCCAATTTAGATGTCAAGCCAATGAAGATCGACTTTTCAAACTCCGAGGACCCCACCCCTGAGTGGATTTAGAAAGGCTTTCCTTAGGGTTTCGGGTAAAAAGGAAACAAGAAAGGGCATTTAGGTGAATGTGCAAATGCATATCTTATTGTTTTATCATAGTGACGTCTTTAGCATGAGTAGCGTAATGTATATCAATATTGGGAACCAGGTTCATGGAAGGACGTTCTGGGCGCTCAAAAAGCATTAACGGAGATTCAAATTATTTTCTGTACCACCACGAGATTTATTTAACCCACCTAAACTTTTCCTTTAAGCTATTCCTTTCTCTTTTACTTCCTCAACTCTTTCTTCGTTTCGAAAAATGTCAAAGGATGGCATTGGCGAACACAAAGAGGCTTATTATAATTGTACCCCACCAAAGTCATCCAGTCAACTATCCTCCATCATGAACCAACCGTTACTCTCCAAAGACAACCCGATCCAACTCGCTGCTATCTCCAATTACAAGTTGGCGCAACTTACCTTCTCTGCTCCTGATCTAAACTCAATGCGAAAGACAGCACTCATCAAGAACATGGCCGAAGTAATCTACACCGACACTCCTCCTGAATGGCTTGATCAAATGCGACGCTGGCAATTCTTTACGCCTGAGTAAGTCTTTTGCTTTTGAATGAACGAAGGTTTCCTTTTAACTCATACGCACGCTTCTTTGTAATAGATCTCTGAACGACATGACTCAAGATGGACTCGAACAAATCTTTGGTCAGTACATCCAAACTATGGAAGCGTTTAAGCCTATCAACCTGAACGACGAAGAGGACGACGACGACGACGACGACGACGACGAATTATGGGCTGACGAAGAAATATTGACACCTAGTGACAACCAACTCAACTTGACCGATCATACACCACCCTCATCAAACACAGTACATGCGATAATGGAGTATCCACTGTATGCACATCCTGGGGCTTCTATGTCTGGGGACCTCTTATACCAAAAAGATATCAAACCTTTACCAGAGCGACCTATCATCTTTACTGGGCCTTCAGCAACCATCACTAGTGCCACCCCTAATAACAACACCACTGATGGTCCTGCTTCGGCTACTTCTGACGACAAACATCGGCGAAAATCATTGGCTCAGATGCGGAATCGACTCAGCTGGACTAGTGATACTGGATTGTCGGCAAACAGCGCTGTAGCACAAACATGGGCAAACGAATTGATGACAATGTTTAATATGGAATTCCAAGTCGATACCAGCCTCACCCTCAACACTGCACCCAAACTTCCGGAATTACCCTTTAGCTCTCGACATAATCAACACAAACGCCGATCTCGAAGATCCCAACGTTACTCAACCGACTCCTTTATGAATCTCATTCCTGCTTTTGAAAGCTTCGATCTGGAAGAACCTGAACGCCGCTCAAGTCTTGGTTATCGATCACGCAACATGACATTTCCACCGCCACCACTCACCACTCCTCCTCCGTCCTCTCATGAAACACCTGGTTTCTCTCCCGCGAGGCGACGATCTTCCAGTCAGCCTGTACCCCTGGACACCTATCAAAGATCAGAAGCAAAACCCGGGCCAACTCGATCATCCTCTCTCAAATACAAATCACAGACAACAAAATCATACGACACAGCTTCTACACCAAAGCATAAAAGCACCGATATCATCAATGGACTTGTCAATGCTTTCAACGGCGTCACCGGGGAAAAGTCTTTGTCGAAGAAGAAATCTATCCGACGCTTAACTGCCTTGGTCACTGGTGCATCAAACAACGATAATCACAACAATAGTGCCAGCAGCATCACCAACAACCATACACAATCATCATCTTCATTATCACCACGATCATCAGTGAATCGCTCTTCCACTTCTTCCTCCATATACCAGCCTCCCTTGTCACCCAACCAACACTCCACCGGCCTGTCAACTACCTATAGCACCTCTCGCCTATCCGTCACATCTACAACGTCAACAATATCCTCCACCAATTCTGTCGTAATGATTGCCACGAAGACACCATTAGTACAGCACAAACCGTTACCGAGTACTCCTTCCTCTGCCGCCACCAACAGACCCACCGAAATCAAACGACGAACAAGTTATGCCATGGCACGCCCGGTGGTAGTGGAAGTATCTGAATTACGACGATCCAGGTCCGTTGGTTACCGTCCGAAGAAGAAGAGGAAATCACTCAAGACAACAGCAAGTATGAAACGGAAAAGTGGGCCCTTGGTCAAGACAGCATCATCACGCAGCATGAACGATGTCTACAACTACAGCGACGCCACCGCCACCGCCACCATCTGTGCCAGTCCTAGTGAACTCAACCATCCGATACCACCATCCCCATCATTACCCTTTTTACAGCCACCCTCCCACAGCTCCAAGTCATCCCCGACGACGGCCAACGATCAGGTCCCGACAGACACCACAGCACACCCGCCGATGGCTCTCTCCTCATCGACATCCACCTCAGCATCCTCCATCTCAGCGCTCTCGTCCTCATCGCAGCCCTCATTGGCGTCGGCCTCCACAACTCCCTCGGCCCTCCTCGCTCCCCCTCAACCGAAACGCTCCAAATCCGCACTGATGAAGCTTGGCAGTGGACTTACCAAAGGGCACAAAAAGGCACAACGAAAAGCTAGCATATCCTCATCATCTTCTCCAATGCCTGATATGGAAACCGAACTGGCCGAAGTCAACTTTGTGAAACGCATGGCATCTTTGGGAAAGCGAATGAAACTGCAACGGGTTTAGCCAGCGATAGTGTATTAGATTTGCTTTTTAGTCATCGGTTATCTTTTTTATTTTTATTTTTACTTTTAGATTTGCTTCAAGCAAGAGTGATAGATTGCAATAATAATAAAAAGTGTGTGCTATTGTAAAAGGAAAGTGTGGGCGTGATGTTGCATGTAGAGAGGGGGGGGGATCGGTTTTAGCAAATGACAGACTTGAATGAGATGCCGCTGGGGCTATCTACCTCGTAATGGGCAGGTATGATGAAGAGTGATCCTTGGCATTTGGGTTCTGTCCATATCGTACAATGGACCGTCCCACGGTTGGCAATGCGTCTGGCTGGAAATTTCTCGGGGTACTCTTGACAGAGATGATCAGCACTTAAAACACCTGATCTTATAGCGCGGTTCTCCGATAACAGGATCAAACCAGTATGAGTGTCACCGTTATAACAAAGTATCATGGGAAACAGTAAGCTGATCAGTAATGGAAGTATCATCATTCCTGTAATCTATGGAAACGTAGAAAAGAAGCTTCATGGGGGAAGGGGGGAGATGTCATCTGTGTAAACTCTCCATGGGTAATCATCATGCATGAACCCAGGGGTAACGAGCGGAGATTGAAATTGATTTTTTGTCTCTCTCCCCCCCGAAAGCAAAACGTGTTTGACATTGTACGACATTGACCACGCTGACAATAAAAGGGGGTGGTGATATTTGACTCTTTTTTTATTATTGCCATAGATACAATCCATTACTTCCTTCGAGCGGCATGCATTGCCAAACGCAAATGCACACTTTCTTGATACAAACTTGATGTGGATCGATTTACCATCAGATGCAGTTTCATGTTCCGGAGAAAGGAGTAAAAGTTACAGACCGCCACACTACGGTTCCGACAATGCACATCCATCCATTGCCATGGGTCTTGAGGGGTCCAACGAAAGCGATAGGGGGATCTTGCCATGGGTTTGTAGCAACCCACGCACACATACTCCAGCTCCGCGTCTTTTTGTAACTCCGACTTTTCATAGACTTGCCTTTTCGGACGATCGTGCAAAGGGTCTTGTTTTCTATCTTCAATGTAGCAGGGATGATGGAGCAGGGTATGAAGCCACTTTTTGATCCACGCATCACTCCCCTCTGTCATTTTCAAACAGGGGACGATATCGAACTTTAAGCAGGCCTTCATGAAGGGCAAACCATGCAACTTTTGAAAGGGCTGGCTTAGGAGCTGCTCGAAAAAGAGTTCGAATTCGCTTGATTGCAGTGTGGGTTGATAAAGTGGGGGAGGCATTGGGCGAGAGTTTGATGATGAGCGGGATTTCTCAGCGTCTAATTGCAGACATGCTTGTTTCAATTTCATTTCCATATCCATTCGAGCCCGTTTCTCATTCGCCACCAACTGATTTGCTTCCGTGAAGAGCGAGAGAGTGAGATCTTCCAACTCTTCTTCGATCTTCTTTAATTCAAACTCCGCGGTTTCTGCTCGACTTTTCTGCTCTTTCCATGCCGTCTGCCAATATGTGTTTTCAACCCCCGCTCTTTCATGCAGATCGACCGTTTCACAAAAAGAGTTGGCCTGATGGCAGTTGAATGAACGATGGTTTTCGGTGGAAAGTGTGCGATGGTAGTCCTCATTTCCCTTGTTATCACAGCTGGCCATGGTGGTCATACCGCCCCAGTATGCCGATGAAGGATCAAGTGATGATCGTATGGAACTCGGACTTTGAGTAGCAGAATGTAATGATGGCAGCGACTTGTTCAACGATTCGCTAAGGGCAACGGGAGGAGGCACCTGCAAATAGAACGAACCTGCAGTTCTGTCATTATTACGATCCATTGGTTCTTTTCGTTGAAAAGTAGTGGCAAGGATATCTCTTTTATCAATGTTCCTATGAAAGACAAAAGACATCTAAACAGTTACATCATCAAATACAAAAACATGAGAAGATCGGGGATTTTTCATACGCAAAAAAAAAAATTGTCAAACTCCGCTGCATGAATTTGGTGCCAAATCTTTATTGTAAAAGAGTTGCAAAGATATAGCTAAACTATAGTATCCTAACCTATCTATTTAGTACGCCTGTAAATCTTGTCCATGAATTCAGTTAAGACAGCCTTCTTTACACCTGTGGATTCATCAATCTTGCTAATCTGGGAGGTCAGTTCTTGGAAGGACTTTTCTTCATAAGCCTTATAGGTATCTTCAATCTTGAGTTCAGCGTACAGAGCCTTGACCTTTGCTTCAGCACCAGCATCCTTTTTGCCATAGTTATCCTAGAGAGAAGTAGAGTCAGTGAATCACACACACACATACAAACATCCTCAACGACAAGAAAAGAGAGAGACTTACGTCGAGCACCTTGCGTTGTTCTGGGTTCGCCTTTGCCAAAGCTTGATTAATCAGCCAGGAGCACTTGTTGACTTGGATATCAGTACCAATCTTGCCAATCACATCAGGGTCCCCGTAACAGTCAAGGTAATCATCTTGGATTTGGAAGTATTCGCCTAATGGAATGAGGATGTTTCTTGCCTCCGTGTAAGCTGCCTCGTTTTTGACACCGGTCATATGCAGAGCGAGAGCCACAGGAAGATAGAAGGAGTAGTAGGCCGTCTTGTAGATGACAATAAACCTGTGCCTAGAAACAAAGAGACATTTAGCAAAGATCTTCTTTTTTAGCACGAGAGGGACTTACTTTTCCACGGAAAACTTATCCAAGTCTACATTGTCTTCAGGGGCAGTAATCAGATCACATAGTTGGCCAAGTTCAGTCTGGAAGGCTACTTCATGGAAGAGTTCAATCATGTCAACATAGTAATCGGTAGCCTTGAAGTACTTTTTCAAAAGGATGTAGACGCAGGATTGTAAGATGAATGAATCATTGATAGCGACCATACCGACATTTTCTTTCCTGTACCAGCAAGGTTGGCCACGACGAGTGATAGAGCCATCCATAATGTCATCAGATACAAGGGAGACGGCTTGGAACTATTATACAAAGCAGTAAAGGCACAATGATATCGTTAGTAAAGTAATTAACGCCGCACTTGTCACCCCTGAGTTTATCTCCTTGTTTACAAATTCAAGAAGCCAGCCCAAAATAGAGGCCTTGAAGATATCATCGTCAGTGACAGCGTCGCCCTTGAGACTACGGATAGTATCCACCACAGAAAGGCCACGATTTAGTTTACCTACGGGGAGTGAATGGTATACAAGAATGAATGAGTGCATATTAACATACAAGTACCTTCTCATGTTTCTGGATACAAGCTGACTTTGCTCAGGTTCTTACCGCCAGGCACGTTGTATAACAGGCTCTATGTGAGAGTGAGGCACCAAAGACGCGCAGGTGATTGTAGACAGGATTAGTTGAGACTTGCAATCAGTTGACTTTTCTATCCTAGTGCACTTACTTCCCTTGTCCATTCATAAGCATCTGCCGGCATGTTGTACTTGCGCAATTCGCTAAGGATTTCTTCAACAAGTGAGGGGTAGATGTCCAGAAAAGCCTTGCGGCTTTCCTCTTTATGTAATTTGACAGTGGTCATGGTATCGTTCTACCTTTCATACAAAACAGAGAGTTAGATAAAAGACACTATGGCACTAATAAATGTCAATAAAGGTTACGTGCAGGAATAGAGTTTGAAAGAACGAAAGGAAGAAAGGAGAAAGATAATCCGCTTTTCCCTTTAAAACGTTCGGAGTTTGAAAACATTCCCTCCTCGGTTTTGTTTTGTCAATGATTGGCTTGCTTCTCTTGGGTGGAAGGGCTGCCATAGTTGTTTCTTCTTTCTAGAGCTTGCATTATCTATAAATACGTTAGTGGAGTGCACTCCATCGAGAAGCATCCTGGGCATTCCTACAATTACATGAAAGGGTTGATGTAAAATCTTAGCTTGGGAAGGAGAGTGACTCAAAACGTCTAGCCAATCTCATCATCACGAATGGTAGTAAGTTGCTTATTCAGGCTTTGCACGAACTCAGGTCTTTAGGATTGTGTTGGACACATAATCATGCATGTTCAGTTTTGTCCATGGCAAAATCAAATCTTCAACTCCGCCGTATTTAATCTCCGACAGTTTCGAAGCCTGGGCACGAAAGATTAGACGTCACTTCAAGTGGAGCCCTGGGTCAAGTATTTTTATTTTTTCACTAGCCGGGCATTCTCTTTCTCCTCTCTTCCTCCTTACCAATTTCGAAATGGCTTCTCGATTCACCCGTTTGACCACCGTCGTTCCCCAAGTATGTATACAAGACACAGATAACAGTACCTACGACGAACATGCCTTTGCTGGGAAATCATTCACCTGCTCCCCATGACAACAGTAACACCATTATACTTCGGACAACCTTGAACTCATGCTCTTTTTCTCTTAGTTGACTCGCGGTTATGCTGCTGCTGCCAACCCCAAGGTAAGAGACTAACTAGACGTCGACTTTGGGAGGGAAAGGATGCTTTACTCAACCATTGAAATTTGACATTAGGCTCCTCTTGCCCTCTTTGGTCTTGATGGTCGTTACGCCACTGCCCTTTACATTGCTGCTGCTCGTCAAAACGCTCTCGATGCTGTTGAAAAGGATCTCAAGTCTTTCGAATCCATCGTCTCCAAGGACAAGGCTCTTGGTTCTTTCTTGGAAAACCCCACCATCTCCCTCAAGGAAAAGAAGGAAAGCATCCGCTCTCTCTTGGCCAAGTCTGGCAAGGCTCACAACTTGACGGAAAACTTTTTTGAAACTTTGGCTGAAAATGGTCGTCTTCCTCAAACCAGCAAGGTCATCGAATCCTACGGTGAATTGATGAGCGCCCACCGCAACGAATTGCCTTTGGTCATCACCTCCGCCAAGGTAAAGTAGGACAAGAAACAAGGGATGATGCGTGATTATGCTGACAAGTATTGATGATGAATTAGGAATTGGACAAGTCCACCTTGAACAAGATCGTCGACTCCCTCCAAAAGAGCCCTCTTGCTGAAGGCAAGAAGCTCCTTGTGTCCAACAAAGTCAAGACTGATATCCTCGGTGGTCTCCTCGTTGAAATCGGTGACAAGAGCATTGATTTGACTGTGTCCAGCAAGCTCAACAAGCTCAACAAGCTCGTTACTGGTAAGTCATAGTGGCGATAGGCTAATGTATACGGGAAATCGATAAGGTACTAAACGACTTCTCTCTCTCTCTCTCTCTCTTATATCCATGCTTCCAATAGACTCCGTTTAGAGATATAGTTAGTTAGAACATCTATCCTTTACATTTAAACAACATTACGATCAATAAAACAACACTGTTTGTATCTTTTATGCGGGCAAGTTACGTTTTGGCCTATTTTCGCTCGTCGGAGTTTATAATATTTTGTGCTACTTTCCCGCCGTTTGGAATCTCCTCCTCTTCTTTTTCTTTCCTCTTCTTTTCTTGATTAATCAATCATTCTGTTTTACCTGTTGTTATTACTTGTACCACTCCTCATTCCCTTCCCCTCTCTATATACAACCATCATCCTTGGAATCCACCACTCATGTCTGCTCCAACACAGTCAACTTTACAACAAGTGGCGCATTCTTCTTCGACAGCACACGCTACCATCACGAAGGAAACGACGGAAACGAGCCAGCATGCCTACTATCCATCGGCACATCGTATGGTCACCAGCAATAGCAACATTAGTGCTAGTGATAACTCTAGCAGCTCTCTTCAGAAGCCCAGGATGGAACTTACAATAACTCATGATCAATACATGGATACTACAGTCGTCAACTCTCACCAGCAAAGTCAGCATGAACCTCCTGCACAACTAGACTCTATACAATGTACCGTCTGCAAAGATAGTGATGGCAACACACTGTTTTATCGTCCTGCTATGGCTTTACACACCCTCTTCCAAGCGCCAAAGTCATGTACTCCTTCTTCAACAGCTCAGGACGAACTTCCGATACGACAGTCCATCGATACCACAGACACTTATATACAAGACCACGACAGCCAAGGCACCCAGCAACACCGGCGGCAGCAGCCTCAGCACGATGTAGATCATGGCAAAGCTCCTCCTCCTCGACGACACAACGGCTACTCTGACGATATCGACGATACAAATACTATCATCAACAACGTTGGTGAACGGACCAGTGGAAAAGATAGCCAGGTCAACGATGATTTGGATGAAGAAGTCTCCCCACGAGTGGTGATACCCGAGCAGCGCCAAACCTATGCGACTCTCTACGATGCGACAAACGACCAACCCCTTTGGTCACTTGTTGAACAAGACTGGCACACAATGACTCTTCTCTCACGACAGCAACCTCACCAATACTTGTTGATGACCGCCAGTACTTTCTCCTTTGTATGGGAAGGTCAAACAGCTCCGACGATGGTTGAAAAAGGCCAACAAGATGCACCCCCCTCCTTGTTTCCGTATCATTGGCGAATGAAGATGGCTGACGATGGCAAATCGATGGATCTTCTCTGTGAACAATGTCAATCTGATCAAACAAGGAAACCCGTGGCACTCTTGGCAAATCAAGCGACTCGATTGGTTCTCTTTGGTGGTAGCGACTCAAGTATAACCCCAACAAGTGTCCCTGGCAACGAAACCCATATGACAAAAGTGGACTCGATCTCATCCTCAGCAACAACAAGCACCAGCAAGAATCCATTTCGCTTACCCCTGGACAACATCAACAATAGGCGGAAGATCGATTCTTTGGATACATTTCTGCTGCTCTCCGGCTTACTTCTTCATGACCTGATCGACTCACAGCTTCGGGCATTGGGCGGTGGATTGGAGGCCATGGTGATGATGATCGAGCGACAACAAGAGGCTTTGGCCGAAGAAATGCATCTCTTTTACAACAAACGGTATCAAGGCTACCCCCAGCAGCAAACAGGCGTGGTGGACAACGATGGGCGTAGAACGCTCCCTACCCGATACTTCCCAAATCAAACTATTTCCACTGGACTTGACGAAGGCGATGATTTCGATGATGGTGCCTCAAGCTTGGATAGGAATGAAGCGGACCATTTCCCGTATGGCAGCAACAACCGAACAAGATGGTCTTCTTCCGCTTCGTTGAAAAGCCTAGAATTGGATCCTGGATTATGGAGGTGCTGGTGGGGCTATGGGTGCTGGTGGAGCTGGTTCCCTTGTTGCATGCCTGGTGGGTGGTGTGATCGTGCATGGATCAAGGTACGCGGTGGTGCTCATAGGAAACAACACCATCATCATCATCATCATCGATCTCGGGTTACTCGTAGGATGCAGGTAAAGTTCATGATACTCCCCTCTTTCTTTTTCACGACCTTCTCTCATCCTCTCTCTCCTTTTCCTCACTAGGGTTGGCAACAACAAGAAGAATAAGCTTAACTATAACCTACGAAGACGGCCCAATGGCTCTCCCTACAAGATCATCCCCTCCCCACCTCTTTTTTTGACCCCCCCCTCTTCCCATTCTCCGATGTATATAGTTTATATCTATTTGCCACTTTGTTACCTATCTTATATCAAGTATATAGCCATCCTTTTTGTATCAGTATCCTATTACCATAGTCTTGTAGATCCTTCCATTCCCCCTCCATCACTCCTTGTTTTTTTTTCAAATCAGCACACCCATTCTTCGCTTCCCATATCCCCCCCACCTCTTGAAGACGTACTGTGATTGAAATAAAACATTTTTTATCTATCCCTTGAAAAGTTACAACAGAGCTATAGTAGTGGTGAAGGCATACTAATCAAGTGTAATGGGTAATTTGTACCCACTCTAGATTTCAAACCCCGATTTTGCTACAAGCACTATTTTTTGGCCCGTCCTATTATTTTGCTCCTTCTTCCCCTCGTCATTACTTTTTTTGCCTCCATTGTCATTCTCTTTACTCCACGACGACAAACGAACGAACAAACGAGCGAACTAACGAACGAACGGTAAATCCCCTCTTCTCAAGTCCTGTTCATCTTTTGCTTACCATTACTAACTTTTTGCTTTTGCATCGCTCCTCTTTCTTTTGACGCTAGATTCACTACAACGATGACGACGACGATAGGGACGACGACGATGCTAATGACGACTCCACCACTACTTCATGTCGCCCAAAAAGGCTCTCTTTAAAATTTTCAAATGTAAAAAACATGGGGAAACCCTTGAATTTTTTTTTCTTCTGCACTCATCTTGTCCATAGTAGATTCCCTAGCCATTGTACCGATAAAGTGCCCCGTCCCTTGACCTATTCCCAACGTCTACTACTACTGATACTCTGGATAACACTGGTATTCTCTCCTCCTCCCTTTCCCTTAGCTCACTACAATAGATTAGTCACTCCATGAAAAGCCCTGTATCCACTGCCATGCACTAGGACATGTAGCCTAATGCATAGTCTCATTCACTCAATAAAAGCCCTACTTTAACCTCTTCATGACTTTCTTCTTTTGCATAAGCTCCCTGACCCTTTTTTATTGTCTACTTCGTCGCTTGACGGTGTTTAAACTATGGGTTGACACCTTTTGACCGAACTAGTGCCTGATACGACAGACCGCCAAAATACTAAAAGGATGGTATAGGGTAGGAGACTATAGATTGGTAATGGTTCAGGATAAGACACTAGAGGCATAGGTGATGGAATAGAATATGATGGATCAATGGATGGGCGACACTATGCAGGGCATAAAGATTAGAGACAGTGAAGACTTGTAGCGAGTTTCAAACGCCGCCCACTTCCCCTCTCGCCACCAAGCCCTATCTACCCCTTGTTACTGGTTTCATGCCTTTACAGATAGCATACAAAAAAGCGTCGGCGGTGAGAGTTCTAAATATATTTGCATGGATGTCGGCTTGACTTCGAGCTTTATAGTCAGTCAGTTTTCTACATGGAAATACAAACATCGTCAAGTAGTGGGTATGATAACTCGTTTTTATTATGCATGGAAGCCAAAGGTTAGAACAAAACTGTAAATGTGATAAGATATAAGGGGGGGGTAAACTATAGTAAGATGAGAAGGAGCTGTGTTCAACTAAAACAAAGATGCCATCTATTGGTCGGCTTCAGCATAGTAGTTTTCACGCATGAATTCAAAGAAAGCAAAGTGATCAGGGTGGGGGCCATACTTGTACACAAACTGGGAGGCCAAATAAGCACCAAAGATAGCCTTGACATAGTTTTCAGGCACCCGAGTGAGCAAAGTATCCAGACCAACCTTTTCCAACAACAAATTAGGGAATGC
The DNA here is from genome assembly GCA_900079185.1 of Absidia glauca. Taxonomy (NCBI): domain Eukaryota; kingdom Fungi; phylum Mucoromycota; class Mucoromycetes; order Mucorales; family Cunninghamellaceae; genus Absidia; species Absidia glauca. Next base: position 102,661 of record LT550921.1, read on the forward strand.
CTTGCGCAAGACAGCGAAGCGGAGTTCCTTGTTTTCCCACAGCCCAGTGTTTTGCAATTGTTCGTTGAGTTGGACGATGGCAGTAGACAAATCATCAGAGAGCAAAGAGATAGGCACCTTGGATTTAGAGTGTTCACGCCACAAGGCTTCGAATTCCACGGCAGCATTACGTTCGATGGTCTTTTGGACTTCTTGCACATAGTTCTTGTAAAATTCAGGCACCACACCGTCCTTGACGCACATGTGTTGTTCAAATTCACTGTCGTTGAAGGCCAAAGCAGCAAGGACTTCCAAGGAGGAAGATGTCACACCACCCTTGTTCGCAGAGGCATCCTTGAAGATGACGATACCTTGTTTTTCCAGTCGTAAGCGAGCATCTTGCGTGAAGAATAGGTTGGCGCCTTCCACGATGTATTTGAATAAGGGAGTGCCATCTTGATCCACCAGTTTCTTGACATTGTAGAGATCCACAGATTCAGGACGACCCCCACAAGGGACAAACACCGTAGCAGAAGCCAAGGGGTTGGTATGGAAAGTGTTGCGGAAGGACAAGCCATTTTCGACGACATCGCCATTGGGCAAAGTGACATTGTTTTCATCCACTAGGACACGGAAACCTTCAGGCGAGAGCTTGGCAGTATCAAAGTTGCTGATCATCAAACGGGCATTCGCCAGGCGCAAAAGTTCGTCACGGTCAATACCTTGAGGATCACAAAGCACACCCGCACCATCTACAATTGACGTCGTTTTGTCTTTAGAGATCTTGATTTCGTTGGAGCCCAAATCGCCGTCAGGACCACCAGTTTGCAGTTTTGTACACTCCTCCTCCTTGAGACCAAAAGTGCGATAGATGCCAAGGACGTATTGATGGACCGATCGAGTTGTCATACCGTATGTGTCGTGAGGGATACCACCGAGACTTTGGCTTTTTCCGGTCGTGAAAGCCTTCCAGAAGCTAGCTTGTCGACGACGAGCATGTTGAGAAGCCCAATCCATATAATCCGCCGTACCTTCATCGGGGCCAAAGAACAAAATTTCCGGCTTGCCTGTCAGATCCACGAGCCTTTCCTTGATACCGGGGCTTTGACCATCAATGAGCAGATCCAAAATCGAGTCCACATACTTTTCAAAGGCTACGAGGGGTTTGTCTTGTTGATCAATATCCAGCAAAATCGTACCCTTGGATCCACCTTCAGGAATATCCTTGTTCTTGCGTTGTTGGGTGGCGGCCAGAGCATAGTTTTCATCGAAAAGAGTACGTTGGTTGATAGAGTAGGCTTCGCGGTTTCGAGAGCGGATGATACGGATGCCACCACGAGCCACATCACGGAAGCGCAAGTGGAACCCACGGAATTCAGACCCCACCACCAGGAACATCCCATAGAGCTTGTTAGGGTATTCGATTTCAGGCAAAAAGTTGGGGTCCATGCGGAAGGACAGAGCCACCTTGGTCGATTGGTAAAAGTTGGTTTTGAGGACATGTTGATTGAAGGTAAGGATTGCATCGAACACCAGCTGTTCGTGGGCATTGGAAGTTGTGTTGATGATCTTTTTGCGGAGTTCGTCGGTGGATAGGTTTTCCATGGTGGTCAATCGCTGGTAAGAGATGGTGGGTTGCAAAGAAGCTTCACGTTGGTTGACATAGTGGATAGAGGCAAAGTTGGCATACAAAAGCTTGATAAGTTCGGGATAGAGCTTGATGATGTCCAGGATATATTCACGGGTAAAGGTATCTTGTCGGAGGCGCTTCTTCATCTTGGTGAGGACTTCTTCATGGATGGGATTGGAGTTGTCCAGGATGTCGCTGAGGCTGAGGTATTCCTTCCCAAGTCGATTCAAAAAGTGTTGAGCAAAGATCCAAGTGGTAAAGCCATACACCGTTTCTTGCACCGAGAGCTTGTTGCTTTTGAAGAACTCTTGGAGGGGAGTAGATGGCAAGCAGTAGAGCAAAGACGTTTCCTTCATCACTTGGTGGATAGAGTGTTCCAGAGGTAGAGCCTTCGAAACGGGCAATTGCTTGAGATACAGGCCCATGATAGTGACACCATTGGAGAATTGTTCTATTAGTAACCAAGCAACAGAGAGAGATGATTAGTATATTTTTCTTTTTCACCCGATCTCTCCTTTCTCGTGACATGACTTACCGACATATTTTCTTGACGAGTACAAGTCATAGAAGTGATACAGATCAGACATGGCGGAAAAGAATCCTTGAGTGCTTCGTTGACGATAACCAATGACCAGACGGTATTCACGAGTACCTTGGACTTCATAGACTTCAATGACAGGACCAGTGCGTTGGAGGACGGTGCGCATGACTTCTTCATAGGTGTTACGGGTGTGTTCGGTGGCCTTGAGAAGGAAGCTCTTGTCAGCGACTTGATTGATATCCGTTTCTTGCTCGGGAGTAGGATTAGGATTGACAAATTGGCACTTGGTGACAAAGTAGCAGCGGAGTTGGGAGGACATATCAGACGCCACAGTGCCATTGGAGCGATAAGATTCCACACGGTAACCAAGGGAGGCAACAGTTGAGTCTAGAAACTTTTCATCAATCCTAAAATGAGATAAACAAACAAAGTGAGTCAGTATCAGCCCCGCATTAGATAGATATCGTCATCTCGTTCTCCCTACTTTGTTCAGCCATCTATGTCTCTCTCTACCTTACCTTTTTTCGCACTGAGGTCCTTTGATTTGAGAGACACCAGGTTCGGAAGAGTGGATATACACAGAAGAGTCTTCAGTCTCCTTTTCGAGGTGGATATCCAGACCGCTCTTTTGCTTGGTAAAGGCTTCAATCTTGGCACCATAGAGCGCCATAATGTGGTTGGCAATGGTTTCCACCGATTCAAGACGGAAGTAGTCATCGTCAATCCCAAGATTGCTAAGTGTACCAGCGATAAAAGATTAGTAAAGCCAAAGTTCAACCGCCTACACCACCAAGTAGTGCTTCTTCTTTCACTTACTTGTAGAACCAATTCACTTCGTTTTGTAAAAAGGAGGAAGGAATGAAGCCGGTAGTTTCGAGATGAGCGCATACTTGGACCATTTGCTCTTGCTTGTCAGGGAACACATTAGCGTTGTAGCCATGGACATCATCAGTGGTGTTGTGTTTCTTGAGTGAGATACCATTGTTGTTAGGAGGCGCCAAGGTAGCAGCGGCAGTCATTTTATAAAGTGTATGGGATGGAGGGGAGAAAGTGAAAGAGAAGCGATGAAAAGAAAAAATGCCGCGATCGGCTCTTTAAATACGTATTGTACCCTTTTTTTGAAAGAGGGAATTTTATTTCCCAGGGTGCCAACCAATCATGCCCGACTAACGAAACGTTTATTTTTAGTCAGGAACCATTTCCGCGGATACACTTTTGGGTCCTTGTAAGATGCTGCACATCACTCTAGCAACATGTTCTTCTTAGCCTGAGCTCACAACCTTATTTGCCGTTGGGCAACAAGGGCACCTTCTTAATTGATCCATGTACACACTTAAAACACTCACGCTTATGCACTCTCTAAGCAACCAATTCGACACTTTTCATTTGGTGCAGTGGTTATCTGAACGGGGATGGTTCAATATGACAGACTCCAGGGGGGTTTCAAAAACTGACAAAACCCGTGCCTGAAAAAAAAAGTATTTAAACTCCGCCATTCCAATCAGGTCGTAAGACAGTAAGCAGGATGAATGTAAAACTTTATTTATAACAGCCTCTTTCTCAACCAACGCACAATTGTAAGCGATGCTTCGGTCAGTCGAGGTACCTCATTGCGATTGGCTAAGCACATCTTATTTCGACAGCCATAAGCGAATGATCTCATAACCTTTTACCCTGTGTCTTCTTTTGGTTCCTGATTTCTCACGGTCTCGGCCAATGAAATGATGTTATCTTGAAATCCAAGATCAAAACGAGGAAATATGGCCCCCTCATCAGACCGATGTCTTTCTCTTGGGTAGGAGCCTTCTAGAAAGTCTTTATGTGCAACTTGCCTACCACAATGCATCATAAAGGATGATGGAAAGTATAGGACCATCATCAAGGAAGAACATCGTATCTAAACAGACAGGGGTGATATAGTTGGATGACACAGTTTCCGATGAGGATTCGTGATTCCTCCCACGGCCAATCACAAGCGTCAATGCAGCCTACAATGGCATGAGTCAATTTTCTGTTTACCATTGCTTCATACGGTACAACCCAAGTGAAAGCAAACTCACATGTATATAATACCAATTGCCGAGGTATCTTTGAGTAGTAACGGGCATGCTCCTGACCATTGCAGAACCACAGTTCTCAAACTCGGCCGTCAAAGGAGGGGTCTGACCAGTGGCGGCGTTTGAAAAATTTAAGATTTTTAGAAACTGGTCGGTTTTGCACTCTTCTTTTTTGTGAAGAGTTGCCATTTTTCTCAAAACTGAAGTAATCAACTCACGTTCAGACTTTACATGAAACAAGATGCAGCTTACATCTACTGCAAGATGCCATGAACAAACGTCATCTTTGGCGTATGCATCTGTTAATGCCTCACAGACTCCCAAAACAGCGACCGTTTTGAGATGCCCTGAAACAGCGATTTATTGAGACAAACACAGTAGCCTATATATCACTCGATAAATAAAAAGCACACCTTTGTTCATGCAAAATTTGAAGTAGGGTTGTCTATTGCGTTTACAATAAAATGCATGTCCAAGATAAAGTGGCAATTTCCAATGACGATGGTCCGTCGTTTTTCCGAATTCGGAGTTTGAACTTCCTTGCACACCTTTATTTCAAAACCACTCAGGTTCCTGGCTTTTTCAGCAAGAGGATGCTAAAGACACATGGTGACTGAGTTGGCTGAAATCAAAAGGCAGAGTAGTGAGGTCAAAAAGGAAGTTGTGTACATTCAAACACTTGGTACAGAGCGCAGGACAATGAGCACAAAAACCAAGTCAGGCAAAGGCAGACTTTTGTGATACTTTTATGGTGCTATGACAACATGAAACTTTCACGATATGTGGGCACTAAAAGTCAGCAGAGCAGTATTTCAAGTCACTCCTGAGATATGAAACGCACTTCGATTCACACTGTTAACCGACACAATAGGTGCCTAAACTGCATGGTTGAAGAAGGTCAATGCAGCTAATATAAGCTCCGCTACTTTCGAACTCATACAGGGACCACTTCTCAACACACCAATGAAATCAGATCCCCTGGACAAATGTTCGAGAGTGTGATATATCACACATGGCTTTTTCATGCACGGCACGAAATGACATAGCGGAGTTTTAAATACTCCCACGAGCGTTTCAGTACAAATTTGGCGGACCTTGCATTTTCTTTTTCTCCTCTCTCTTCCACATTCAATTCATGAGTCAATCAACAAGACAAGAGGTAGTTCTGAAAGCTGATTGCGGTACCCATGCCAACTATACTAATCCTTTACTCCTTCTTCATGTAGCTTGATACTGACTTTCAAGTAGTGCCTTCCAAAGAAGAAATCAGTGCTTCACCGAATGACGGGATCTCTATCAGCAGTTCCCCTTCCAACTCACTTGATTCGTTAAATGGACACAACGACAACGTAAACGGCAAGACTGATACTTCCAACTCTGCAGCAGAATTGCCACCTATCGAATGGCATCCTCACGCTCTCGCCTTCTTTGGCTTCATCAAACGGTTGGCTACTCCAGTCTGTCGTGTGGTGTTTGCGCCCAAAGCTCAAAGAACAATGATCAAATCGGCCATCACTATTGTTGTGTTTGTATGGATTCTTTTGACCAGTATAGCAGCCTACCTTACCTTTTATCACCACTACGTCCCGCAAACCCTTCACAGTCAGCCCATCTTTTTCCAATATGGCCATATCGATCAACGCAATCAGGTGGCTCCCAAAGGTATCATTGACCTTACAGGTGGATATCAAAAAGTGGTATGATGAATAGACTAACTTTGACCCCTACACTGAAAATGACTGACTCTTCTTCCTTTCCTTCACATGTAGCCTCTCCGACATGAACAAGCATATAATGTCTTTGTGCAACTTCACGTGCCAAACTCCAACATCAACTTTGATCTGGGTAACTTTATGGTGAATGTCGAGCTTTTATCAACTGACAATGCGGTGATATCCCAATCAAGTCGTGCCGTAAGTAATGGTGGGAAGATATGAAGGGACACTTTGACTCAACTATCTTGGTGAAACAGGGTATTCTTCGCTATCAATCTCATGCCCAACGTCTCCTCCACGTGCTTTCCAAGGCTCTACCTTTACTTGCTGGGCTGACTGAAGAAAGCCAAGTCATCAACATACCTCTGATCGAAGACTTTATGGAACAAAAGGTAAGGCGATGCCATTGTCCACGCTTTGTCTTTGTTAAATGTGGTCCTTTTTGTAGTCAAACCCTGTGGTACAAGCTGCTGTCACTTTATCGAACCCGGCGCTTCAAATCTATGACGCCCATTTTAGCATCCGAGCCGACTTCCGTGGATTGCGGTAAGTAACTTACATGCAGGGAACTTGATGACACAGATCCCTAATTCATTTACTTATAGGTATTACATGTATCATCGGCGCATCCCCACTGCTGTTACTTTTATTGTCATCTTCATGCTGATTGAGCTGATGTGTGCAACTGTGGCATGGAAATCATTCGGGCAAAACCTCTGGTTCTCGATACGCGATCTCTTTGAAGTCGAAGAAGTGGCAACTTTGGACCAACAACAACAACAAGGGCTGGAATCACCGCATGAAACTGTAAAAGGTACCACGACAAAGTGAGCGCCATCTAGATCGTCATCTGTAGTTACTTAGTTAGATCATCACCTACTTGGGTTAAATAAAGACTGGTTTGACAGTAGTAGTATGTCACTGAAGGATCTGCTTTTTGTTTATTGGATATGGAATATGGTAAAGAGGGTAGTATGAGTATATGCGTAGAAAGACAGTAGGGGAGTATATGCTGTGTTACACAGAAAGGGAATAGCCTAAAATATCAAAGTGTTTAAAAAGTGCAATGTCTAACGACTAACGACTAAAAAGGATGGGATGTAGGGGTAATAACAAGGAAGGATAGGGCCATCCGTCGTTGCATTACTGAGATTGGAATTGGTATTGATGTTGTTGCTTTGCCTGCCGAATAGGCTCTTCGTAATCCCAAGAGTGTAGAAACATGCAGCGTTCGTTGTAAAGGCACAGATCACCGTATCTATATAATTGGACAAGGTCAATCAGTGAGGGTGATTCTAAAATAGATGACTACTTACCTGCAAGGCTTATAAGGGTGGTGGTATTTGCAGTTCTTGTTGGTACAGTTGGGCCACCAGTTGCATCGAGCCTTCATTGTAACGATATGGGTCTGACGTTGTTGATCGATTTGCTCCAGACGGGTCATGCGCTTCTTGGAATGCTTCTTCTTTTCGCCATTGGTCTTAGCAGGAGCAGGAGCAGTAGTAGGGATAGTGCCAATAGAGACTTGCTTCGCAAGATCGTCGTCTTGTTGTTGCAAAGTGAATAGTTCCGGCCAGCCCATGCTATGTTGGAAGGTGGTGTTGGTCGAAGGTGGTTGCCAGTACCCATTCAAGCCGGATCCATTGATGTTGCTGCTGTTGCTATTGCTGGTTGTGCTGCTGTTGTTAGTAGAGGAGGCAGGAGGGGGGAGATTGATGGCATCCTGTTGCTGGCTCAGGCGAGACGAGCTGATATCTGATGAAGTTGAAGTGGATGGTGCTGCCGTCAATAAGGGTGATTTCTCCTCCAGATCATCTTCCTGTAGAGTTGAATCCGTAGGTCCCAGCGATGTGGTATAGCTGTCAGTATTGTCGTCAGTGGTGGCAGTAGCGATAGCAGTAGCAATCAAAGTATCGGCTTCGATTCGGTCTTCCTCTGTTGTTGATTGTTTGACAGGTCCAGTCGCCATAGTTTCGGTTTCCATCCCTGTTTCTTCCAAGGTAACAGTGGCTTTGGCTTGTGGAACATCATCATGTCGCAGACCATCATCCTTCGTTGTTTCTACATGTCATAAAAGTTTCATGAGCAGTCTAATAACACAAGCGTCTCCATCCATCATCAATACTTATTCTAGTAACAGATGATCAACCGCACAGCCATGATGTTCAACCAGAATCATGCATCTTTTACCTTTCTTTTGAGGGATCTTGGCTGAGTTTTCTTTGACCACTTGACGACTTTTCGGATCCTTTGCTGGTTTAGAGGAACCTGTAGTAAACATATAAAAAAAGCCTAGCATTAGTATCACTGAGATCCCCACTTTGTAGACACATATTCCTTTCAAGCACCAAAGGAATGTCGTTCCACGTTAACGTCAAGTAACCCCGTCCAATGTACCTCACCTTCTGGTTTTCGGAGCATAGTGACATATAGCAGACTACTCAAGGTCAGTAGAGCCAGCGACCCAATTATAATGGCTTTGTTCCTTTGGTTAGACAAGTCGTTCATACTAGCTGTAGATAATGGTAAAGATATACTGGGAGGAATGAATGAATGATTGAAGAATGAGAAAAGAAAGAGTTGATAGTTGTATTTTTGTGCCGCCCATAAAAGTGTGTGTTTCGAACTCCGACAGTTGTCCGACTTTTTGCTTATCCCTTTCTAGGCAAACCGATCAAATGCTATCCACTGTTACCAAACCAACAGAAAACATATTTTCAATGCCAGAATAGAGCAATTCATACCAGAATGAGGTAGGAGTCTTCACTTTGTCAAGTGTACGTCAGTCTAGAGTCGCAATCGAGGTTGGTCCTGGATCCCGGGAAAAAATTCACCTCCGCCTGCATCGGGGTTTCAAAAACCTGAAAAAGACAAAACTCAAATCACGTACAACCTTCATTCTCTTCTTTCTCTTTCCACTTATTCTTTCTTTCTTCTTGTTACTAGCATCATGAGCCGAGACGATGAATACGACTATCTCTTCAAAGGTAATAGAAAACAATAGTCGCACTGATAGGCTACCTACTCTGGTACTCTGTAGCTCTTTGATACTCACTTGATGACTTTTCTCCCCTTTACAAAGTTGTTTTGATTGGTGACTCTGGAACTGGTAAGAACTTGACTTGGCCTATACAAGACGTGATGACCTCACAATGCTCTTCTATCATCTTTAAGGTAAAACCAATCTTTTGGCAAGATTCACTCGGAACGAATTCAACCTGGAATCCAAAAGCACCATCGGGGTTGAATTCGCTACTCGCAGCGTTCAAGTGGATAGCAAGACAGTCAAAGCCCAGATTTGGGACACAGGTATTGGAATATGATAAGGAACAAGGGGTTAAAAGGGGGACATACAAAGTAAATCAGGGACACTAACGTTATGCATGATCTCTCTTTCTAATAGCTGGTCAAGAACGATACCGTGCCATTACTAGTGCGTAAGTAAGAAGAGGGCAAGCGATTATTTGCCTCTGATTGATTGCCTCTTCATTCTTGCTAGCTACTACCGAGGCGCTGTAGGTGCCCTGCTTGTGTATGATATCGCCAAGTATGCCACCTATGAAAATGTCACTCGATGGCTCAAGGAACTCCGTGATCATGCCGACTCTAACATTGTGGTCATGCTTGTGGGAAACAAGAGCGATCTGCGACATTTACGTGCGGTGTCGACGGAAGAGGCCAAGCAGTTTGCCGCGGACAATGGACTATCCTTCATCGAAACCTCTGCCTTGGACTCCAGCAACGTTGAACTGGCTTTCCAACGTATTTTGACAGGTAAGACCGGATTTGAGGATGATAGGTGATAATATGCCCGCTCAACTGTGATTAACTCGATTGCTATGTTGGCGTACAGAAATCTACCGTATCGTTTCCAACAAAGCCCTTGAATCATCCAATGATGTCGTCCGACCCACCGCTGGCGAAACCATCTCTGTCACTCAACAGTCATCGGATCAAAAACAAGGTGGTTGCTGTTAGATTAGTACATATTCATTCACCGTACATAGCTTTATCCCTTTTACTGTCTACATTATCCCCTTATATATTCTATTCTTGTTGGTATATGCTGTGTTTTCCCCTCCCCTCCTTTATTCCATCTACCCTTCTTTTTTGTGTATACCGACCCTATGAATTCCTTCTACCCCTATAAGAACAATAAACTTGTCCTTCTTTTCTTCTACAAACCGCATTACTGTTTTGATTTGACGTTCGAGTATGGGGGAATGCTACAGACAGAACCACCGGGACAGAACCAATCTGTGTATGCTGAATTTTACGGACAGTAAGGACTGATATGGCGGGGGACTCAATTCGAAATGAAGATAATACCGCCCCGCCCGGCACAGGAATGATCTTACTCTTCTCCTCGGGTCGATCGGCAAGGCTCTCTCTTCTCCTGGTATCAGGTCCAACAAAAAGACACATATCAATTGCGGTCCATCAGCTCGAATGGCGGGTAACGTGTGTGCGAACGTGGATCCAATACGACGCCAA
>LT550921.1:196783-208793 GCA_900079185.1 Absidia glauca
TGTTCGTCCTTTTCTACCCCGATGCCATCATGATAGCACACACCAAGCGCATATTGACAAGCAGGATCATGGTCATTTACAGCAGCGTCTTCGATCCAGCGAATGGCTGATGTTTCAGAGGAGGGAGGAAAGTGGCGCCGGACCCGTTCAGCCCATTCTTCCGATTCAGCACGATCGATCTTGACGTTTGGACGACCGTATTTGCGTAAGAAGGCCAATCGGGCCATACCAAGGCCATCGTGGTGTTGAGCCGCTTCCAGATAGTAGTATTCGGCCAGGCCGAAATCCATTTCCGTCACCCCGAGGCCGAATTCGTAGCAAAAGCCCAGGACGCCGTTGGAGGCGCTATGGCCGAGTGCGGCGGCTTGCTGGAAATAGTCGATAGCGAGGGATGGGTCCTTGATGGCGGTGTGACGACCGAAGAGATGGTTGGTGCCGGTGATGAATAACTGTTGCGGGAGACTATCATTGTCTGTGCCGGACAAGGGGCGGGATGAGATGCTGCATGAGGATAATGAGGACGCTGATGAAGACGAAGAAGACGTGGATGATGTATCTAACAGATCGGCCACTGTTGAGACACTGTCAGAATACCGTTTGGGTTGGAATCGAGACAAGACATGACGAGACCTTTGTATCAGATGAGAGAAAGGTAAAGGAGATGACATGCCAATGACTACAGAAGCGCTTGTGTTTTGGTAAAAGAAGGTAAGGGGGGGATAAAAGTGTAAAAGTGTTAAAGTAAAAAGAGAGTGAGAAAAAGGAGAAAGAAGAGCTCTGGTCATTTTCTCTGGTTCTTTTTTTAGATCTCCCTTTTTTTCGTTTTTGAAACTCAACGTATCAATGCAAGCTCATTATCATTGCTGGCCTGTGATTGGGTAGCTTTACTAGTTGTTTTAATTCAGGGTCATAAATCATCTATCCTCTTTACTTGCTCCTTGTTCTTGCCAAGACATGTTCGCTTGACAATAGCCATCGTTTATGCTATGCTATAGGCACGTATAGTAGAGAGATAAATAGATAGAGAGACAGATACAGAACACATACACACTGAACAAAGTGTCATCCGGGGAAAGGTCATTCGTTCGATAGTAAAACGTTTACCCTTTCATTTGTCTTGTTTGAGTCTCCGCTACCTACTCGAACTAATTACAATGGATCATGATGACGATGACCGAATTATCGGTTTTGTTGATAATCTTGACCTTCCTCCCTCTATTTTTACCAACTAGTAACTGAGCTCCGCTTGATGACCTATTGGGACTCTTGCTTGGTTTGTCTATGAAATTTCGCTTATTAAAAATGGTAATGTACTTTATTCTGCATGATTCGGGCCGAGGCTCATGAGTAACGAGGAGGAGGGGGGGGTCTCCCTTGTGGGATCGACGATACCGGAGTTTCAATACTGGGGCTCGCTCCACGAATGACAACACAGGGTTAATTTAGGACTGAAACCAATAAAATCTACCCAATGGGCCCATTGTGACGAGGAGATCGACAACAGCATCATTCTCCTTACACTCCTCTTAGTGCGGATTTGTCTTTTTTGTTCCTTAAGAGTGCTTTGAAGCGGCGCATGAATACGAGAACACCGCCTTCACTTTTTGCATAAACGTCTCTCTCTCTCTTTGAAACAGAGGTGAGGAATGCCAATAGGCTCAACTGAACTATAACCACTCTTTTGAAAACATCAGGTTGCTACCGGTAAAACAGACACACTCTCTGTTTTTCTTAGATGATAGTTTGCTTCGGTCGGAGATGGAATAAGACATTGGACCCTGGATGCCACGTGGATGTTGACAGTTGCCATGGTAACCTATACTCTAATTCCCTTCGATATAAGGGTAGCCTACTCATACTAGATACGGTGCGAAGGCTATTGCATATACTTGCCATTTGGCCGGAATGATCGAATGTGGAGCACCTGCCCTCCTGAGCGCAGGTATCATTCAAATCACTATGGATCCATGGACATGGAAAATGTGCAATCTGAAGACTCCAGGACTGAGATGCAAAGAATAATAGCAGAGGAAGGAGAACGACGTATAAACATAGCTTCGTTGTTCTTGATTCGAAAAGGTATACGGTATATGCTCATTCTGCCATGAAGAGTGCTAGGGATGCGGACACTTTTGACCTTGGTCCTTCTTCCCTCCCCCTCCCTCTCTTCAACATATAGCTTAGCCATAGTTTGTTACTCCGCATCAAGTGTATCCATCAATAAAGCTCGTCCCTTGACTTTTAAACAAAAATCTACATCCGCAATGTAGCCTTCTCCCAGTCAAAAGCCAAAGGTCTGAGAAAAAAAAAAAAAAAGTCGTGAGAATTCAGGGACCAAGCTTTTCAAACTCCGTTTCGCAAAAAAGGACGGACCATCATCCATGAAAAATCCCACTTTTTATTAGGCGCCGATTTCCTTGTGAATGAGATAAAAAAATCTCCTTCAAATTTCATAGGAAGGAAGGTGTGCTCATTGTCCATCGAATGATGCCAAGTATGTCGAGGTTTCTTGGAAGATTTACCAATTTGGGGGTCCATCAAAACAGTCGCTGTTTTGGGCCTTTGTGCAGGGTTTACTCTCAAATGAACCATTACAACAATGTGTTTTTGGTATCGTTGGATAGAAACACATTGTAACTCAATCCATGTGTAATTTAAAGGATGGTTGTCAAAGTTGGTTCCGAGGAATATGGCAACTCGTTACAAAATTGAACGTTTGGAAAACCACAAGTTTGCAGGCAAAACGGCGGATCGGAGTTTGAAATACGTCGGCTTTTTTTTTAGGAACCTGTGGGGCTTTACTACAGCCGAACACACGCACGTTTTTTTGGCCATTGTGTAGAACGAAATAAAGGGGATGAGACTTTTCATTAACACAATGCGTATGAAGAGAGAAAGAGAAGACGATAGGGTTGGTATTTCATTCTCCGCCTTGTCCTCCCAAACATGTATGTATGATCAGGCTAATAGGATGTGCAAGGGGTAGATGAAACGACCTAGTTGACGGCCGTATACTGTATATAGGAACTCTTCTCTTTTAATGAATGGAATGTCACGAGGGAACGGTTGATCTCTTTGTGATCCATACCCCTTCTCAGTTGAAGGTTGAACAAAGAAGCCTTCCAATCCAGCTATTCGGTCTCTTTGTTCCCGATGTTAAAAGAGAATCGGTTTGACGACAAGTTATTTCTAATGAAACTGTACTGTACAAGGTGTCTCGCATGGCCCTTCTGTGTTGACACTAGGTCATTCGATCCCCTCCTTTACCACAACTGCATTACCAGAGCTGAAGCATTGTAACTCCGTCATTCGAACTCCGAAGGCGTCGAGCGATCTATTTGTTCTCCCTTTTCTTTTTTTTCTTCCCTTTCTCTTTTCAGTCATGATTTATACCAGTCGGCAATGATCCAATCATCTCTCTTTATCTCCATAGTCTTGATTCTATTCTTCAGTATACGAGCTGACGCTCAATCCACACAACCCCTTGTCAACCATCAAATCCTCTCATCCAACATTACATCGAGTGGCCAGCAGCATTTCTACTTCAACCCATCGACAACACCTGGACTCACAAAACGAAGTCTGTTGACCTTAACGGACAGCGATCATGCACCATGGACGAAACGAGATCCGACACTGACGTTTTACCTGACGTTGACAAGCTGTAGTCAACCCAGCCCACCACCAAACTACCAAGGGGAGATTCCCAGCATTGATCTCTACTTGTCGACGGTCAACAGCAATACACTTCCTGGTCCCACCCATCATCAAAACAACAATACCGTGGACGATACCCTTCCAGGAAGGATCAGTTGGCATGGCAACAATGTGCCCGAGTTATGGATTGGCGTGGCTGCACCGACGTTGACGGCGGCGTGGACAGGCCAATGGACCTATGAACTGGCTATCTCTACTCAACGTAAGTCATTCTTCTACTATTACTACTACTAGAGGTTTAATGATATTTTGTATGTCCTTCTCATAGAATGGATGCACCCTTTGGATCAGCGGAATGATACGATGCGTCTGGAGGATACAGATACCACGAATGCGCTGCTGGTTACCGACCAAACGATGCCCAACGCTACTGTCTTGATCACCCAAGGGCTACCCAAGGAGCTGAAATACTCTTACTGTGCGGCGAAATCATATCAAGTTGCCGGCCAATCCATCAATACGACAACGGAAATGCAGCGTGGCCAACAAGTTTTTATGGTGGCGAACCTGACCCAAGAGCAGACCTATCAAGCTTATATGATCCAACACCAAACGGCGCAGATCACCAGTCTTACAGCTCCTTTGGCACTACAAACCAAGTCAGGTAAGCGGATGGATACTACCCCCTCCAAGAGACTCACCTGTATTTCCGAATAGATCCCCACTGCCGGTTGATCCATGGTCTGGACTTTTGTAGCGATGTGGCCTATAGTGTCCCCAGCGACCCGACGCAAGATATCTGGAACATCACCCGTGCCTACGACAAACAAGCGCAAGATCTTTTTGCCCCCTTCGCCACCGCGCTCTCGCAATTCAACTGCAACAATACGCAGTACTCACTTGTCCGGAACTGTGATGATTGCTACCGCGATTACAAACGCTGGCTGTGTGCCGTCACCATTCCCCGCTGCACCTCTTCTTCATCACCCTCGACGTTAGTCACCACCCGGACGGTGGCGGCGCAAAGTGCCCGGAATCCATGGATCGATGCCACGTACTCTTTGCAAAATGGATGGACGGAATTGCTGCCCTGTGTCGACGTTTGTTACCAAGTTGTGCAAAGCTGCCCGCCCTTTTTGCAGTTTAATTGTCCTGAAGGTGACCTGGCCGCACAGCAATATGGCTACTGGAAAACCATCGTGAATGACTCGTTGGTGCTGGATGTGAATAATCCCACGTGCAACCGCGTAGGCATGAATGTGTCGCTGTTGGTCATCAGCGCTGGGTCAACCCTAAGGTCCTCCTCTTGGCTCGTCTTCCTTGCTTCTCTGGCTGCTACCCTTGTCTCTATAGATGCATTTAACTAGAATAGAAAGTTTATATGGTCCAATTTGATGAATAAAAAAAGAGGGGTCGATCGATAGATACGCATTTATGCTATTTGAAATCCCCGCGCTGACTTTTCTTCTTCTTGATATGATTACCATGACATTCACTCTTTTATCTATCAAGGGTTTGACGAAAACAAGGTACTATCTCATTGATTATAGGGCAGATTATAGAGTGTGCAGGAAGGGAGGACAAGTTTAGACGGGTGAATGGTATGCCCACTCTTGGCTAAAACCAGCGGCGTTTTAAATTGTTTCTCCTTGGTCTCGTCCCCCACCCCACACTTTTAGTTTCTTCTTTCTTCTACTTTCTCTTTCTCTACCTAATGTCGTCTTCTCATTCAAAGGATAACCAAAACAATACTGAAGAATTGGAAGAAGGATCCCGCAACATCTTGTTGGCCATTGCTGGCCAGTTGACCAAAGGCATGGATCTGGTAAGTCATGGGCCCTCTCTCTGTAACTCATTGTCGATAATTCATGTTCTGTTTCTGTTTAGCAACGAGTGGTCCTTCCTACTTTTGTACTTGAGCCTCGTAGCATGCTCGAACGCATTACTGACTTTATGGCCCATCCCGAACTTCTCTTCAGGTATAATGACTCATCTACTGGTGTTGTTGGGGAAAACGAAAAAAACAAAAACAAATTAACCGTGGAGGTGTTCCTTTTTTAGCGCTAGCAAGGCTGACGATCCGGTTGAAAGATTCATTGGTGTACTCCGCTATTATCTCTCTGGCTGGCATATCAAACCCAAGGTAAGTGTTTCGGTACTATGGAATAAGTTCTCTCTCACACTGGGGACTTGCTTGACTATAGGGTGTGAAGAAGCCGTACAATCCGGTGCTGGGGGAATTCTTTCGATGTCAGTACAAGTATACAGATGGATCGGACGGTTATTACATTGCAGAACAAGTCAGTCATCACCCACCCATGTCCGCCTATTGCTACGCCTGTCCTGCCCACCACGTGCTTATCCAAGGTGACATCCGCCCGAAATCACGCTTCTATGGTAACTCCGTGGGCACCATCATGGAAGGCGGCTCGCATGTCATCTTGGCCGATAGATACAACGAACGCTATGATATTGAAATGCCAAACATGTATGCGCGAGGGGTCTTGTAAGTCATATAGGAAGGTAGTAAAAAGATCAAGTCTTGACGGTTTCTCTCTCTCTCTCTCTCTCTTTTTTTTAGGTTTGGCACCATGACGTTAGAGCTTGGCGACAAATCCAAACTTTCTTGTAAATCAAGCGACTTGACATGTGAGTTGGAATTCAAAACAAAGGTAAGCAAACAAACAAAAGGGAGACAAACACTCATAGAATGGGTTGTGTAGGGCTTCTTTTCGGGCCAGTGGAATTCAGTGGTAGGGAAAATCAAAAAGGAAACCACTCAAGATGTACTATATGAAATCAGTGGCCAATGGTCCAATGAATTATATATCAAGAACTGCAAGGTAAGCCGAAGAAATGACAAGAAAAGGAAATGCATGAATTGACGGATCGGGTGTTTTTTTTGGTTATAGACGGGACAAAACGACTTGTTTTTTGATGCAAAGACGGCCATTGCTGTACCCAAGACAGTACTTCCCGAGGAAGATCAAGAAGACTACGAATCTAGAAAGTAACGTATAGACCAATGAACAGAAGAGCAAGGGCAACTCACTTCTTTTTTTTTTTTTTTTTTTTTGGCATAGGCTTTGGTCCAAGCTGACAGATGCCATCAAGAGGCGTGATATGGAAGGAGCAACCGATGCCAAGACCGCCGTGGAGGATCATCAACGTCAATTGGCCAAGGAAAGAGACGCCTCTGGATGGAAGCCCCGCTTCTTTGAAGAGGATTATGATGACTATCGTTTAAAGGCTCTCAAAAAGTAAGTCTATATATTCCAGATACCGATGACTGACTCCCCCCCACTTTTTGTTGTAGTATTGATACATCTAACGTCGATCAAATGAAATCTCAAATGGAACAGCTTGTGGCTAAAAAAGCCTCTTCATGATATACTCCCCTTATTCCTTCTGGTTAGTGTGTATAGATACTTTTGCTTTATAAAATAAACGCACACAATTGGTTTTGAAATACTGGTGTTGGGCTCTGATACATATTCAAACGGCGCATCTGATCGTACAAAAGAGTCGCTTGTTTCGTCAATCCATTTTTTCGTCTCTTTTTTGCTTCTTCATCCTTTTTTTTCTTTCCATTAACTTTAGCTCCGCACATTTAAACGACTCGCCCTCAATACATCGATGAACGCAGGGTAACTCTTTCCTTCTCACCATCTTGTCCATCTTTGCCATCCCATGATTAACATTTGCGTTTTGCATCAATACTCTTCTTTTTCTCAGTAGATTCCACAGGATGACAACGGATATAGACTCTCTGACAGAAGGGATGGATGGACATGTGGTTAGATTACGGATTGGGCGTAAGAAATTACGAAAAACATGGGGGAAACTCTCGGTGCATTCACATTTTCCATTATAGATTCCCTTGACAATATACCAATGAGGAGCAGTAGCTTTTCATAACTCACTTTGGCGGCTACCATAGACGCTTTTGGACGCTTCTGGCAAGATTCCCTCTTCTTCGATCCATTTGTGATTTCACTAGATTAGTCCTGTCGTGGCTTGCCATTTAGATACCCCATCCCACTCGAATTTATAATTTGATCACAGCTTTGCATATCTCAATCCAAATAAAACACACCCTTGACTTGAAAACATTTTTTTGCATGAGCTCCTCAGGACATAGACGCTGGACCCTGAGCTTTGTTTTAGGGATTGGAGGATCGACGAAATAATTCAAACTCCGGTAGTGGCCAAACTGTGGATTCTGCATGAATTGGCCGCTTGCTCCTAAAAGACCCTTCCCTACAGTGTCAAGAGTGCGTATGTGCATACAAATAAACAATGACATGGCGTATCTTTTTTATCCGACTTGATTCAAGTTCTACCCATCAAGCCAACTCGTCTGATCTTCGACCCTACGACCATCAATAGCTATAAAACAAGATGACCTTGTCTTTTTTTTATTTATTTACACCAAACAAGCTTTAAAACTATCTATCAAAACATCTTTATCTAGATCCTTGCCAATAAACACTAGTCTGTTCTTTCTAGGTTCGTCGTCTTTCCAAGCCCGATCCTGTTGTCCATCAAACAGCTACAATAATAAGAGGGGTTGAGTGAGTGTGTATAATGTAGAAGAGACGCTGTAGATTTACCATATGTACCCCTTGGAAGATGAATCTATCCTGTTCGCCATTGACATTGAGTATCCCCTTCATGCGATAGATGTTGGGTCCCATGGAAGCCAAGAGAGACTGGATCCACCGATTCAAGCGGTCAAAGTCCAAAGCGCCCTCCATGTCAATCCCCACAGACATAAAGCCATGGCTCACCCCGGTATCCTTTGCCACCATTCGTGACAAATCAAAGCCGCCTAGCCCCAGAATACGATCCAAGTCAATCCTGCCATAGCGGGTCGGGTAGATCGGTACGTCGTTGATGGCCCGGAGTTTTGTGATCAGCGCCGTTTCGTCGTCAAGCATGTCCACCTTGTTCAATAAAATCACATCGGCAAAGGCTATTTGTTGGTAGCGGGTTTCCTCCTCTTGTTGTTGGTCAAAGGCGCTGGCATCGACAAGGGTGACCACGGCATCGAGATGGTAATGCGCCATCAATGTATCGTCGGTGAGAATGGTTTGGAGAACAGGCCCGGGATTCGCAAGCCCTGTGGTTTCTATAAGCACCAAATCAAACGCCCCCTTTTTCGTCTCGATGAGTTGATGAAGAATCCGAGCAAGATCGCCCCTGACTGTACAGCACAAACTAAATGTCAATGGGTAAATGGATGAGTTTTAAGATCCCTCTTCCCCGCCTGTAGTAATTACCATCCATTCTTTGTTTCAAACATCTCTTGACCTGCATCCAAGACAAGACCGCCATCCACGCCTACTTGACCATATTCGTTTTCAATGACGGCAATCCGTTTCCCATGGTGAGACTGTAGAATATGATTCAACAAGGTGGTCTATGTAAAACTCATTAGTATAGCTTTTTCCATTACCAATGAACTTACTTTGCCACTGCCGAGGAACCCCGTTAGAATGGTGACTGGGAGTCGAGTGGGCATTAGAAACGCAGACAAGGATAAAAAGAAATGAAATGGAGGGGAGTTGAGAAAATAGGATCACCGGTATTTAGAACTCCGCCCCGCTTTCCCGCGCCTCGCCGCACGAAGAGCCAAACCTCCTCCCACGTACAAGCACTAGAAAAAGATTGGGCTTGTATGAAGTCTACTACTACGAGTATTACTACTGAAAACAAGAGGAATACAAAGTCTACTACTATGGCTATTACTACGAGATGCAAGAAGGAGAAAAGTCTAAAGTCAAAACCCAGATGGGGCGGAATCTGAGCTCCAGCTTGCATGCCGAGGAACCGCCTGCTGACTACACCCTGGTTTGCATGAATTCATCTTTGCTATTGGACAAGCCATTACTTGTATGATTTGTAAGACTCCCTCCCCCCCCCCCAAAAAAAAGAAGGTCAAGTCTCAAAATGCCTATCATTCACATTAATGAGATGATTGGTTTATCGGCGTGCGCGATCTAATCCGTTCTTTCATCTAAGGTGTATTGATTTCGATAAGACCTGTCTACCGGATGTCGTACAACACTATTCGTGAAGAGTGGATCATTCATGGTTTCACATTGTGACAAAGAGCTGCTTGGTTTGAACACTTTTTCTGATCAGAAGTGATAACCAGGGTTGTCAGCCTGGTTCATATGCTAGATTAAAAAGTGATATGCATTTGGTTGGGGGGGGGAGGAAAGAGCCTTTTCCATCTATTCCATGTGGAAAAAAGTTTATTTTAATCAGATTCTGATGAATGGTTAGCTTGTTTATGATGAAATGCCTTTAGAGGTGGTGCCTGATTCCCTGAAAGACGAGCCTCGGAATTCAAACCCCGCCCGATTAAATTCTATAAATTCTCCGGTTTGCTTACGCCAATTCCTTTTTCTTTCTTCTCACTTTTACATGTGTCAATTCTGTGGCGTCGATCCCGAGTTTGCTTCCTTTTTTGATAAACAATCCAACACCACCACTACTACTACTACAACTACAACCAGTCCATCAAGTGGCCCAAATTACTTTCGAATGAAACCTGATCATCCTCGGTATACCAAACTCACCACCCCTCAATTAACCACCTTTGCCAGCAAACTCTCGCCATCCGCCAAAGTCCTTTTGGCTTCGCATCAGGGGGATGCTTTTGAAAAGGCATCGCAACGATGGTCCAACCAAGCTGTCAAAACCGCCCTGGCTATAGTACAAGTCGCCACCCCTGAAGATGTGTCCAAAACGGTAAGCCCAATGTCACTTTTCAACGGTAACTCAACTGACGTTTCCTTTTTTATTTGTCCTTGCTTAAAAAAAAAAAAAGATCATACTTGCTACCAGTCATGATATTCCGTTTGTCGTCAAGTGTGGTGGTCATTCTCCCAGTGGGGCTTCTAGTGCGGAAAACGGCGTGGTCATTGATCTTGGTCTGATGCGCCAAGTGTCAGTCAAGCCCGAAGAACAATTGGTGATTGCCGATGGCGGGTGTCTTTACAGCGATGTGTGTAAAGCAGCTGCGGACTATGGCCTTGCCTGTGGTAAAGTAGATTCGAAACAATCATGGGGGGCACTGTGAAGGTTTTTACTGACCCGAGATATTTTTTGTATAGTGGGTGGCACGACGAGTCATGTAGGTGTGGGTGGTCTCGCCCTCTCAGGTGGTTATGGTTATCTGAGTGGTGAATATGGGTAAGTTTGGCATGTAACACACATTGTTTTCTTCCTTTGTTGACTGTTTGTCCCTTTGTATATAGATTGGCCACCGATAACATTGTGGGTGCGCAAGTGGTTACAGCCGAAGGCAAGATCCTCATGGTCAACGACAAGGAGCACGCCGATCTCTTTTGGGGCCTTCGTGGGGCGGGGAACCGACTTGTTGCTGTGACGAAATTCATCTTCAAAGCCCATCGTCTCTCCGGCGACCAGGTGTGGGGTGGCATGCTCCAATTCAGCGGACAACAGGTCAAAGCGGTGATCGAAGCTCTCAATGTGTGGTACAATCAAAAAGATGTCAAGGCGGCGGTCGAGCTTGCCCTGGGCACGGTGGACGATGGCCAACCCGGGCTGACGGTGCACCCATTTTACAATGGCTCGGTCAGCGAAGCGGAATCCTCATTTGCCGGTCTTTTGGCGCTCCCCTCTTTGAAACGCGACGTCTCGGCCATGCCGTTCTGGAAAATCAACACTCTCTGCGACGGACCTCTGACTGGTGTGCATATCGAATTTGACTCTGCGAACATCAAGCCGCCGTTGTGTGCCGACCATATGCAGCGCTTGCTGACGGCGTTGGCCTCGGTGGACGGATGGAACGCGGGGGTGCATATCTTGCTGGTGCAGCCTGATGGGGTGATGAAGCAGCGGGCGACGGACATGGCGTTCCCCTGGCGCGATGACCATTTTGACGTGGGTGTGAATGTGGCATGGCAGCAACCCGACGTGGGACCCAAGGCTACCGAGTGGCTGCACTCTGTCTTCCAGCCCCTCGCCAATGCCCAAGGACAACAAGACCGTCTCTATAGCAATCACTCCGACTTTAAGGGCCCGGCCGCCATGGAATTCGGCGCTAACGTTGGTCAAGTCCAAGCACTCAAAACACAATGGGATCCCAAGGATGTCTTTAAAAGCCTACTGTAGCCACCGCTCTCTCTCTCTCTCTCTCTCTCTCTCTCTCTCTTGTAGTATAGTGTATTGTACGTATGTCATCCACTGAATAAACCTGCGCTTTAATGTTTATGCATCATTGATTGGAGAATAGGGAGGTCCTTGAATCTCTGTTATTTTTTATTGGTGGGTGGGCATGGTATACATTTGTAAAGTAAAAAAGTAATAATAGAATATG
>LT550921.1:209074-223055 GCA_900079185.1 Absidia glauca
CAATGTTATTAGGGGTGTGTGGCGAATGGGGGCTATAGAGACTAGGGCCATCATCATCGGACAAAAAGGCGTTGGGGCTGACGGGTGTAGAGGAGAGTGGCGTATGATAAGCGCTATAGGAAGGAGAGATAGGAGATCGTCCGTCGCCGAGAAACGTCATGTCTACCGGTGATGAGAGGTTTTGTGTCTGTACGGTCAATGGAGTTGTGCGTCGAAGAGTGGGTTTGGTATTGTTGCTGGGATGAAAATGCTGTGATGGTTGCTGTTGCTGCTGTTGTTGGTGATGATGGTGATGATGGTGATGGTGATGAGGGTTTTGTGAGGATAGTATCGGTGCCTGCATGAACGGGGATGAGGAGGGTTGATGATGATGCGGCTGCTGCTGATCCTGTAATGGTAAGTAATAGTTGTCCATTGAGGTAGAATTTCCCACATCCGGCGAAGTGATAAGTATGGAAGGAGGCTGATCTGGTGCTGTTGTGGAAGAAGGTGCAGCTGACGGTTTATTCATGTCAAAGTCAGATGGGATTTGGACTACAAGAGGAGTGTTAGTTAGCAGACAAGACAAATTGAAGGCTGTCACTTACATTGGGCACCTTGTCTTTGTGATAAGAATTCCATCATGGTCTTCATCAGTTCCTGTTGAGCTGTCTGTCGTTGTTTCGTTTCCGCCAATTCCTGGACAACCTGATCAAAGTTTTCTTGTAGCCTGCCCAGTTGTTGCACGATATCCGATTGAGTCATTTGCATCATGGAGAGATGAGAGCCCACGTCACTAGAATCACGGCGGCTGTTGTCAGTTTCCAAGGCCTTTCGTTTGATCTCGTCCAGCAAGTCATGACGATCCCGCATAAATTTTGGATGCGAAAATTCCCATATTTGATTCTCGGCAAGTGTTCGATGGCCACGGGGTGATTTGTTGACCTTGTGAAAGCCATACCTTTGAAAAAAAATCCCATCCATTCATTAGTGAGTGTGAGAGTGAGTGAGTATCGGTCGCTATCATCTTTTTACTGCCCTTCTCGTCTACACTTACATGTTCAATTGCCGGACAAAGCTACTAAAGTTGTTATGCTTAAAATGCTTGGGAAGGACATCACGAGAGAATTCAACAATGTTGCACACAATGAAGGACGCATTGGTGTAGTTCCAAGATATCAAGTGTTGGTAGTGTGGATCGATAACCATACTATCAAAGGACAAAAAGTCAGTTCTCTTGCACTATATTTCTCTCTCCTGGAAGACTTACTTGAATAGTTTGTGCACAAAGGTATTGTTATTGGCCTTTGTCGTCTGCTGCTGCTGCTGTTGAGTAGATGGTTCGAGGGACATCTTTTGCAAAGTGGCTGTAGAATCCATAGGGGAGTCCATAGGTGAGGCATAGGGGGAGATGGTCGGCGAAGGTGAGTTCATGGGCGAGCCTGATGATGTGGGGCTATCTGTGGTGATATGACTAAAGCTGTTGTTGACGGATGCACAAGTGGAAGCTGCAAGTGACGAAAAGGAAGAAGATCGATCATGACCCATAGTAAGATGGAGAGAGAAAGGGGGTGATTGATGAGTGAATGAACGTAAGCTAGGTCTGTAAAAGAAGATACAAAAAGGAAGGAGGTATTACCAGATGAATGCAGAGCAAAAAGAAAAAAGTATGGGAAGAAAGAGTGAAAAAGGGAATAAGGAAGGGGGGAAAGAGAACAAATAGCTGGAGGGTTCACCAACCAGTAAAAGCCGCCATATTTTCAAACCCCGCACATTTGCACCACTTGATAAAATTAGGATTTTATCCCTTCGCAAAATATCCTGATCTGGGGGAATTTTCTTTTTCAAATTCAGGTACACACTGGGGTGCATCAGCAAAACGTCACAAAGTCGCTCGCTCTCCTTCTATTATGATGTTTAGAAGAAATGTTCATCCTACAGTGTATTAATCGAGGGGAGGGATTCTGTACAGTGATGGAAGCTCGTATAAAGCATCTCTACAGTACTGACTGACAGTACATGAATGTCGTGTAGCGTCTTATCGATCTACAGCGTCATATACGCAAACGACCTGAAGGAACTTTTTTTCTACCCTGCACAACCGGACGAGTAAACTTAATTTTTCGTTGATTAGTGGCGGGGTTTGTCGATGCATTCGTTGATTGGTGGCGGGATGTGAATAACTGTTTCGCTTTTTTACAGGCCGTCATTCATGCATGACAGTTGTACCGTACTGTACTGTACAAAAGATCTTATGGCTCCCACTCTCCGATCCCTATTTTTTGACGTCGGGCCACGTTTCACGGACTGCAAGGAAAATAAACCTACCGTCTACCTGACATGTATTGACAACATTGATAGATCCGGTACCTCAATACTCACCAATGGCAAGGGTTTGATTCTGATCCATATCAAAAAAGGGGGAAGGAAAAGAAATCTACCGTCCACCTGACATGCATTGACAACATTTATAGATCCAATGCTCACCAATAACAAGGGTTTTATTCTGATACGTCTTATATGAAAGGAAAAGAAAAAAAGCCATCCACCTGACAGGCACTGACGACATTGATAAATACGCTACCTCTATAGCTCACCAACGTCTCACCCCGCCTTTATTTTTCTTTCCCTTCTTTTTATCACATACGCTCAACCATGGAAGCACTTTTTGGGCATCCCACCTCTTGGATGAGAGGTTGGGTGTCTTTTCTTGGATTTGAAAGGGGTGGATAATGGAGTACCTCCGGCTACAGATGGTAAGTTGAAAGAATCCTCATCTCCGCATTTTCATTTTCACTTTTTACTTCATTCTTTTATTCTTTCAAAACACATAACACCACACCTGTAGCCTGCTTGTAGATTCCTATATTGACCATGT
This sequence comes from Absidia glauca, assembly GCA_900079185.1. Classification (NCBI taxonomy): domain Eukaryota; kingdom Fungi; phylum Mucoromycota; class Mucoromycetes; order Mucorales; family Cunninghamellaceae; genus Absidia; species Absidia glauca. Next base: position 211,932 of record LT550921.1, read on the forward strand.
TGACCGCGGCATTCATGTCTCGGCCCCGAGAGCCAAACCCGTGTTTTCTGGAAACGATTCCACGACAAAGCCTACTGCAATGCCGCAAAATCTCTATGATAGTCATATCTTCACTTGGCAAACCCAGCAACATAGCCTTTTTTTTTTGGCGACGCCGGTCGTGGAACGAACAGCCCAATCAAAGGTCATCTCCGACGAAGCCCAGACATTTTGCAATCCAAACCAGAGCTCAAGCTTACGCCACAGATGAATGCCTTTTGTCGAAGCTCTGTTTTTTGTGCGATCAACGAGTGGAGCATCCGAAACGAAAGCACGGATCCACAAATCTGGGCGTGGTAACCTGTATCAATCCCAACTGCTAGTGCGGAAAACACTGGTTTGGCTCTCGGGGCCGAGACATATAGCGATTCCTTGTTGTCCTCTAAGGCCCTCAACAAGAAGAAGTAAAAAAAAATCTGTGGGGTTGAACCCCTTAACGGTGCGAAACTACCGGAGAGCGTCTGTTCGGTTAGCCCGCTTGGCCCTGGAGATCTCACCTGCAATGTGGAACATGCAGGAGGTTGTTGAAAGTTGCACCTCTCTCAACAAGGATGAATGAGGATGTCTTCGAGGCAAAGCTTCAAATTCTTAAACGCTGTATTGATCGTGAGCACCTTCAACATCAAGGCAACGACCAAGAGTTGGAACTCACTTTGTATGCCGAGGAACTTTTCAACCTGAAGGAAGTATACTTGTACGCATCACCATGACTTTACTCTTTTGACCAGCACCAAGTCGGAAAAGCCCGGGGTTTAAATAAAAGTGAGAGGGCAGACTTTTTTTTTTTTAGAAACTTTACGATTTCCAATTATGATTTTTTGTGGCCATTTGCCCTATTTTTCAAAATTGAGATTAAAAACACATCTTCAAATTCCACTTGGAGCAAGATGAAATGTAGATCTATCAAAAGGTACCAAACTTGAAGGATACCTGTGTTGCATGCTTCCCTGAACGATACTGTACACTTGGCCCCAAAACTGCGACTGATTCCAGAGGCCCAAAAGTTGGTCATTCATCCACCACAATCTTCTTCTTTGAATTCATTCTTTAGATAAGAAGCATGACTTTGTTCATATCAAATTTGACGAGAGGTTCGTTTTCTCTTTCAAGAGAAAATCCATGTTCATCAAAAAAGTGATATTTGTCATGGGGGATGGTCCATTCTTTTTGTCACCAAAGGCAAGAGACGATCCGCAAGACTAAAACTAAAAGAAGACTAATTCAAACTCCGACACATTCAAGCCCCGCCTCTTTATCAATCTTTGTTTGGGCCCCTTTCTTCTCTCTCTCTCTCTTCCCTCTCTCCCTACCGACCCTTAATATATACGCAACTTCTTTATATATCCCTTTAGCATATAGCCTTTAAAGTATAGAGACACTTATCCGATACATATTACAATAGTCCCTTTAGCTCATTAGCATTAGTATATAAGTGTCTCTATCTTGTAATTCAATAAAGCTCTTCACTTACTGACAACACTCTAACCTCTGCCTGACCCTTCTTACACATTACTCTCTTTATACTAAAACCGATTGCCTTATACAATACATTCTACTTGATATTTTCGTGAAAGCGGAGTTTGAAAAAGTTTGGCAACATTTTGGTTTTCTGAACTGGAGGATGTCAGGGACACATGATACTTGTGTAGATATAGTTTAAAAGCCAAATTAGTGCCGTTCATTGCTGTTGTTGTCGGTGTTGTTGTTCTTGGTAATGCTGATGGTCGTTGCTCTTGTTCCAGTTCTTCTTGTGGATTTTGCTGTTGCTGTGGGTGGCAGTATGTAATATAAATATTGTCCAATTGTGAGGTCCAGAAGGCATCGCCCGATAGTACTCTTGAAGTGCTTCTTTTTCCAGTCGCATCAGTTTCTTCATCTTCTCGATTCCAGTCGAGCAAGCTGTTGCGACAAGGGTAGATATTGGATCGATCTACACGGTTTGTTGTTGTTGCTGTTGTGCCGTTGACGCTTACATGAGAGGCAACCAAGCTGATGCTGGTTTGTAAACATCATGCAGCCTTGTTTGCATACATTATAGGTGGACGGTTCGACAGGGTAGTTTTTTAATAGCTGCTGATTGGTCTTGTATGGCGATGTCAGTCGGTCGTGTGCTATGCATAAAAACGCGCATCAGTTATCATCGTCATAGCCCCCTTATATGCGATTCCTAATACCTGGGTTGACATGTTCAACTATTTCATTGATCAACTTTACTGTTTCCCCATATCCAGCGGTGGTAAATCGATTGGCTGTCGCCACCTTGTTCAGATCGAGAGCAAAAGAGGACATGGTGGTGTTGGTAGACGCCGGCGAAGATGTGAATTTCATTTGATCAGACATGTCGCCTTCTTCATCAGGCAAGTCGAAGCCAAATCTAAGATGTTCTGCACCTTGTACTTCTTGTCGTCTGTAGCTTCTGTCTTAAGGGAAGCAATGGTCGAGGAAGCAAATCGCAAGGAGGAGGAGGAGATCGAGGGCGCAATAAAAGTACTTGGCCAAGCGGGAAAGTTGATGATTCGAGACATTTGTCAAGAGGTCATACCGAGAATGGAAATATGACTTTAGGACAAGCCATTTCTGCTGCTGATGCTGATACTGGTTCTGACACAACAGAGGTGGTGCGATGATCGTTCGAGCATGAAGGAACAAGGTGTCGTATCTGGCACTTTAAACAATCCAAACGTTACCATAAAAATCACTTAGATCATTAGGTACGTACCGTATATATGCAACCTGGAGTAATCACAGAACACAAAGAATACATTACACAGATAAAGGAGCATGAAAGGGCACTCAGAAAAGCAATCATTTTGAAACTCCGCCTTCCCCTTGATTCTTATTTTTACGATTCAGGTACCGTTGCTAGGGCAACCATTCCAACCTATGCAATCAAGAGGAGAAACTCTTCTTCAGGAAGCTATTATCAATATGTACACAACCATCAAGGAATGTCTTGACTCTTGAATGAGGCATTCCCCTTTACAGGATAAAAGCAGTGTAGCTCTTCTCTTGTCATTTGAATCATCAATAAAGTAAGAAAGAATCCTCACTTACTTTTCGTCTTCTTCATTACACATCATTCCAATCCGTTCTTATGTTTAGGATGCTCCACCCGGTGATCGCACAAAAAGCTGAGCTTCGTGGAAAGATGTTCGCCGGTGGCATGAACTTGAGCTATGGCTGTTAAATTTGATTACAAAATGTCAGGGCTTCGTCGGAAATGACCTTTGATTGGGCTGTCCGTTCCACGTCCGGCGTCGCCAAAAAAGCCCATGTTCCTGGATTTGCCAGGTGAAGATTCGACTAGAGATTTTGCTGCAGTACAGTAGGCTTTGTCGCGGAATCGTTTCTTGCCATTTTCCCGCTTCTTCGCCCAGTGGGACTTTGTATAAAAGACTTGAAGAACTGGGATTATCTTTTTATGTTGTTCATGTCGAAGGAGAATGGACCCACGTTGCAGGTATGTCTTCTCGTGCGTCTACGTCTGTGATGTGACGTTCGATATAACTGATGCTGCTTGTAATATTTTCATTGCGATGGTCCTTGCTCTTCTTCGTCTTCACTTGATGCAAGTTTCGATGGGTTCTGGCACAACTGTTGATGAGATTGGCGGTGGTGCCCTTTTGGTGAACTTTCTTCAAACGTTTCATATGGTCCGGATTGTCTTCCAAAAACGTTTCCAGTGACTCCAACTTGTTTGCCAGCAAAACAAAAGCACCTTCTTGTACAAAATTCATATTCACCGAGGAGGCCATGGTTCGCATGTCCGGATCGACACCTTGTACCGAGTATGTTCATTGAGGTAGGGCGAAGTAGAGTCAGAAGGCAACGAAGAATCATGACGGGATGGATTATCATCAATGCCCCTGCACCTTGGACGGAGTTTAAAATACTTGACAGTTCACCTTACATGATTCGCGATTCTTTCTCCATTACGTATTTGCGTGGTATAACAAGACCCAAGAGACTGATCATGCATATTCAGTCATGCATATTCAAACCCCGCATTATCCGTGATTACCCCTTTTATATTTTGATTGCCCCTCTTTATGCAATCAGACAATGACAATGTATTCTATGACTAGCTATTAGCATCTCTATTACTATCCAAGGGATACGAACATCAGATACAAGAAAGCTACATAAATTCACATACTTTGAATGAAATAAAGAATAGCCTTTTGTTTCAAGTATTTAAACTCCGACTTTCTCATGTTTCACGCTACACTTTTTCTTCACTTCTTCTTTGCTCTTTCATCACTTTTAGCAAGCCAAATCCTTGATTCGTCTTTTATTAGCAAAGCCTTCCTCTTTTGACCAGCGTCAAGTTGAAAGAAATCGGGGTTTGAAATAAAAGTGGGCGGGCTGGCCATTTGAACACAATTGACTTTTTTTTTTCAAATTCCACTTGGAGCAAGATGAAATGTATATCTATCAAAAGACATCGAACTTGAAGTATACCTGTGTTGCATGCTTCCCAGACCTTCAATAGTATTCTGTGAAACCAGGATGGGATGTGCTTGGGTCGCACAGCGAAGGTACTGATGATTTCCGGGTCCGTGTTTCTGAGCAGGGGATTAAGATCACGCATAAAAACTGCAGACAAAACGACCTTTACTGGACCTTTTGTTTAAATAAGGCATTGTTAACGATGATGATGAATGAAGTTTATATACAATGGCTATGCTATGGTATACCTAGGTCCCGTTCTTCGGTAAGATGGCATACTGTCACACCGGCCATGACCAAGACGTCATAAAATGACCGTTTGTGTATTGTAAGCCAAGCGTCAAAGGAAGCAATGTCCAATCCAGGAGGTCGGTAGTCATTTTCAAAGTTCACGCCGTTCTTTATGTCTTCTGATGATGCTTCGTATGAAACCCCATATGCATCTGCGTAATCGAAGTTGATGTTTAATTGTTCGGCCGCCTTCTTCATTGTGGTCAACAACATGCTCTTTAAGAGGCGAGAAGTTTGTTTATGCTTTGCTCGAAAAAAAATGGTGTTCAATATGAAGAGCGTATAGCAAGATGTAGTTGAGTTGGGAAGCTGCGCCGCCTGTTTTGTTACATGTCGACGGAAGGTCGCCTTGTTTGCTGAGTTTTTGTATTTAACGGGATGCTTCTGTCGGTATCTTTGGACTGATTTGGCGTGGCCCCCCGAGACTAGGGCGTCCCACCGAGTGGGGAGGGGAAGGGGCACTTCCAGATTCCACGTCTACCTCAAATTCAAGACTCATGGCATCGAAATCGGCTTCAGTTTGTTCGTAACTACCAATCGGAGGAGTCGCAGCATACAAGTCGCCTTCAGTTTGTTGGTCAACCTCAATCTCATGAGTAGGAGCGTGCGTGACGGGTGGAGTCTCCTCTTTCTCCCATTAATCTTTAACTTGATGTCGGCTCGAGACAAACAACGACATAAACCAAAACCTTCTTTTTCATGGGCTTCTCGTACGAGATCAGCGTTAAGAACGATACACTTAGCACCAAAACAGCGACTGATTCCGGAGGCCTAAAAGTTGGTCATTCATCCACCACAATCTGCTTCTTTGAATTCATTCTTTAGATAAAAAGCATGGCTTTGTTCATACAAAATTCGAGAGGTTTGTTTTCTCTTTCAAGAGAAAATCCATGTTTACCAAAAAAGTGATATTTTTCATGGGGATGGTCCATCCTTTTCTTAAAAAGCGGAGTTTTAAAAAGTTTGGCAACATTTTGGTTTTCTGAACTGGAGGATGTCAGGGACACATGGTACTTGTGTAGATATGGTTTAAAGGCCAAAGTAAATTGCCGGATATTGCTGTTGTTGTTTTTCTTGGTGGTGCTGATGGTCGTTGCGTGCTTGGTGTCGTTGGTGTCGTTCCAGCCACCTCCACAGTTTATGTGCCTCTTCAAAGTATTGATATCCACATCAATCGAGCCGGATCCACTTCATGTGAGGTCATTGTTGATGTATTGGTGGCCCATTGGGTAAATCGTTTTTGGAATCGCAGCATGTGAGATCGGTCTTCATATGGCATGGGTTTGAATAGAGTCGTTATTTGATCTGTGAATTCATTGTCGTTGAGCATGTTCTGTTGTCCCACATAAAGAGATCCACACAAAGAGAAGTGTCAAAGAAATTGTGATAACACCCTTCATTGTCTGATTCGAGATCATGATTAAAGTTTCTTTCGTACGGTAACCATGGTAACGGACGGCCGATGGTAGGTCTGCTGAAATACTTGTCCATGCTTTGAAACACGAATGAGGTCCAGTGCACTTTAAGAAGGTGCCACTTTAAAGACAGGAAATAGCGCCAATCATGTACTCTCCACTGTACGGTTTACAAATTATAAAGTAAACCATTGACACCATTTTTTACAAACCAGTTATGAGCAAGAATAGAGCTGGTGGGAGAAAACTTGTGACAAATGCTGTTTCTAATTATCAAGTACCCCGTTGACAACATTTTCCACAAACCAGTTATGAGCAAGAATAGAGCTGGTGGAGAGGACTTTTGACAAATGTTGTTTCTTAATATCAAGTGTATCATTGACAACATTTTTTACAACCCAGTTATGAGCAAGAATAGAGCTGGTGGAGAAGACTTGTGACAAATGCTGTTTCAATATCCGCCAAGGTCGATCAGACAGTAAAAAGAGCCCGCCACAGTTCGTTTTTCGCCTCGTAAAAATTCCCATCGGTACGTGAAGACTTGTGACAAATGCTGTTTCAATATCCTCCAAGGTCGGTCAGACAGTAAAAAAGAGCCCGCCACAGTTCGTTTTTCGCCTCGTCCATTCCCACCGCTACGAGAAGTAGCTTTAACAGTTGATCGACTTTTGGAATTGTCATTGTTCAAGAAGGGGTCTGTCGGAAACGGGGCGCCATCGCGGTAATCGAGAAGAGATCACCAAGCGACGAGAGTCATGCTCTTGTTGTTGTTGTTGAAATAATGATGAAGGTTGAAGACTAGCATTGTCGGTAAAACAGTAAAGAAGAAATTCTGGTAACTATGGAATAATAAGAGATGGGACCCATCATTGAGGGACAATGGGGAGATTAAGGAGGAGAAGGGAAGTAAACAAAGCGGATGTAGCATGAATATGCTCGTTCATGCCGGTCGGTGTCGGGGTTTGAAACTAAACAAAGAAGAAAAGACATTGTGCTGGCACTTTTGACACTGCTGGTCAGCTCATCCTTCCTTCATTCTCTTGATCATGGCACTAGGCTAGCCATTCCCAATCCAGTGCTGTACACACTGTTGTATCCAGCAGGTATGACATCAATTGTTATAGCATAGAAGGGTTTTATGTACCAAAGGTACCCCTGATTAGGATACTTGGCTTAGAGTCTATTACTTTATTTAGCTTCGTATTCAAACTCCGCAATTTTTCTATCAGGAGGGTTTCCCTCTACCAGAAACATAACAAATAAACCTGACTCCTTTGACTCGGTACTACCTACACACGAATACAACATACACCTTCGCAGTCTCCTCCTCCTCCCATATAGCTTAAATATAGTCTCCCTCATTCAGTAAAACTCACATGAAACCATCTCCATAATCACCGTCTCTATTTTCAGGGCCGATCTTGAGCGAAGGAACTGGGACTCTGCTGTTGTTACTCAGGTTTGACTTGGATTTTGTTGTCAGTTTTCGGCATGACCACTTTGCCTTTCAAACTCTATCTACACAGGTACCATATGTTCCTGGCATCCTTTATTTCAGATAACCAAAAAGCTGCCGCTTTTTTTCTGAAAAAAAAAAAGAACTGACCATCCTCCATGAAAAGTGTCACTTTTTGCTGGACATAGTTTTTTCTAGTAAAAGAGATAACAAACCGTACCCCATATTTTACATGAATAAAGATGTGCTTCATATCTATTGAATGATGTAAACGTTGTGTGATTTCTTGGATGAGTCGTTGGCCTAGGGGGGGGGGCTCGATCAGCTGCTTGTTTCGAGTCGGCATTTTAATTATATCGGTGTTTGAATAAATCAGAGCTTCCCAAATTGTCTTCTGTTTTTTGGTGGGCGATCCTTCCTTTCTTCAATTCTTTCGGCCATGGCACCACATCTTCCGTTCCCCAGCTTGAATGCGGTCTATAGACACGATGCTCTTCTTCCTTCAGTTGTTACGGCGTATCTTTGTGCCTCTGTCTCCGGGGTCTTTGTCAACAAGTACCTCACCACCGCTTCCGAATACAAATTCCCATACTCGACCGTCATGGTCTTGTTGCAGCTCATCATCGCCTTGATCTTCGCACAGCTTTGGAAACGAATGCCAGCAAGGTAAGCAGAGCTTGATGGAGAATCAAAATCGAAAGAAATACTCAGCATTTGAAGGTAGGCTCCACACTCGATTACGATTACCAGCACTGGAACCAGGGGGATGGAGAAAAGTATGGCCATGCACCTGCCTGTACCTGACCCTCGTCCTTCTCGATCCCTTGTTTCTTACACGGGTGCCTACCACCTTTCTTGGTCCATTGCATTCCTCCAGCCTGATCTTCTCCCTAATTCTCCTCTTCTTGCTCAAAAGGGCAACCCAGCCGACTCTCGCCGTGACCAGTTGTTGTCTTGTCCAATGCGCCGCGCTTTGGCTCTCCTACCTACCACCCCTCACCACCCTGGCGTCTCTTCTGCCTTGGTTAATCTACCCGCTTGTGATGTCTCTCTATGCTCAAGCTATACAGGCGGCATTGACGGCGTTTCGGAATAATGTGGGCCAGTTCTTGCAGTGGCACTTGATCATGGCTGTGTGCGCTGTCCTTCCTGTGGCGGTGCTCTCGGGCGAAGTGGGTACAGCATACCGCTCGGTTTTATTCTTTGATGAACTCGGGTTTTGGATTCAAGTGGTGGTTGGCGCTGCGCTGGCCATGGCAAGCCATGCCTTGATGGCCCTGATCATCAAACATGCATGTCCCCTCACTGTGATGGTGGCGTCCACGGCAAAGGTACGATTCTCTCTCTACCCTTCACCTTTTGTTTACACACTCTTTTATTTTTCTTTTGGTAGACTTGTCTACAGGCGATCTTGGCCTCGTTTATCTTTAGAAACGCCATGTCAGGCTATGTAAGTACCCTTGATGAACGAAATCAGAGGTACCTAACTTTTTTTATATTAGCAATTCACTTGCCTTTTGGTCTCGTTGCTTAGCGCAGCATTTTATGCAAGAACGTCTACCACCAAACCTTTAAGCTCGGTGTACTCTATGTAAATTATATCTCTCTCTCTCCTACAATAGCATTGATACCATATTAGAATCCAAAGTGTATAGATCATTCACCTCAACAATAAAATCATGTCGTTTTCTATTGTGTATTAGAGCGTTTCTAACACTTGAACCGAATCCTCTTATGATCACCCTCCCGCATTTGACTTTTTTGGAACCTTTTTGATTTCTAGTTGTGAGTTGTCGTGACGAGTTGTCCTGTCTTTCCAAACCAAGATGGACAACCCACCGTCAAATTCCGCATGGGACAAGATGGAATGCATATTTATCGAAAGTTACCAAACGTAAATTTCCCGTGTGTTGTAATTCTTTCTAAACACTACACCAAGCCCTGAAACAGCAACTGGTTCCAACAACCCCAAAGCCGATAATCCACCAACCAAAATTCATCATCCCTAACTTCATGTTGTAGATAAGAAGAACGACTTTTGCCATGTAAAATTTGAGATAACGTTTGTTATCTCTTTCAAGAGAACATCCCTGTCCAACAAAAAGTGACACTTTTCATGTGGGAATGCTATAGACAGAACCAAACTGCGTATCCTGAATTTTGCTGACAATAAGGACTTACATGGCGGGGGCTTCTCTGAGTCTCTGACTTTAGTCCCGGCCATAGATAAAACCGGCCCTGCCCACACACTCCTCCAACAATGTGTGCCTATGCACTCTAAATTCAAACCCCGCTTTTACTACAAGAACTTTTTTATGCCCGTCCTTCATTTTTTGCTCCTTCTTCCCCTCGTCATTACTTTTTTGCCTCCACATTGTCATTCTCTTTTTTTCACGACGACAAACGAACGAACGAACGAGCAAACGAACGAGCAAACGGTAACTCTTCCCTTCTCACGTCATGTTCATCTTTTTGCTTACCATTACTAACTTTTTGCCTTTTGCATCGTTCCTCTTTCTTTTGACACTAGATCGGCTACGACGATGACAACGGCAATAGGGACGACGACGATGCTAATGACGACTCCACCACTGCTTCATGTCGCTCAAAAAGGCACTTTTAAAATTTTTAAATGTAAAAAACATGGGGAAACCCTCGCAATTTTTTTTTTTAGGTGCACTCCCATTCCATTGTAGAATCTCGTAGTCCAAGATACTAATAAAAGTATACCAATTCTTTGCCCATACCCTTCCGCTACTATCACTGATACTTTCACGCAGCTTGGCCGTCTTTGGCCACCTCCATTTGATTTTTACAGTAGCTTAGTTATTCTCATTACAACCCGTCGTCATTTATACATTAGCTTAACTCCGGCCTCAAACATAGTCTGTACCATACTCCATTAGACCGATTGTATCAATAAAACTTTGTATGTATGCGAAGATAGGCCTTGCGATCACTTACACGTCATTAGATTCATTACAACTAGTAAGCCAATGGTGTGTTAGGAGCTGTCAATGATGAGCTACTCATCTGTAGTTTGGTCTTTATAATGTTAAATGGTATTGTCATGGTTATGGATTTGAGAAAGGTCTTTCGTAGGATGATTCAAGTAGGCTTTATTGATGGGATAGGATAAAGGGCTATGGTACAGGCTACGTTTGGGGTCGTAGTTGAGCTATTGTCTAATGGCAACAAGCTATTGTAATGGTAATGACTAAACTGCTGTAAAAAGTAAGCAAATGGAGGCGGACAAAGACGGCCAAGCTGTGTGAAAGTATCAGTGATAGTAGCGGAAGGGTATGGGCAAAGAATTGGTACACTTTTATTAACAACTTGGACTACGAGATTCTACAATGGAATGAGAGTCTTTATTAAAAAATCTTCGGGTTTTAGCAAAGTTTTAGTCAGCACTTAGTCAGCAAGGCAGAGAGAGGCGGCGTTTGAATGGTGAGGGTAGAGTGGGCCGGAGTT
>LT554852.1:3451-15117 GCA_900079185.1 Absidia glauca
GAGTCATGAGCGTATCACCGCCATGGGCTTCAGATTTCGATTCGCAATCTAATGGCATGTGCATGCTCGCACGGCCTTCCTGAGCATACCATTCAAGTTCGAAGACATTTCATCTAGTAGGCTCATGATCCCCTCCAGCACCATGATCTTTTGGAAAAAAAGTTTTCGAAACCAAAATGAAAACCTGAGAACGGTTCCCAACTTTTTCTGGCGGAGTTTTCCAACAGGCTGAAAAACGGCAAAAGTCCATTTAGAATTCACAAATGCCGTTGCAGCTGAACTGCGCATTGCAATGAGCTCCCTTTTGGCAGACTCATTCTGCTATGGTATATGATCGTGTGCGTACCATTAGGACCCTGCTAGGCTCATTCTGAAGTGACTTATAGTGATGAACGTCTCAGGGCCAATTGAAGCGGGGTGACGGAGTTTCTTGTGATATTTCCAAGCGGAGGCACATTTGATTAGTGAGCTTTTTCTGTCCGGATTCTACTGTCATGTACCATCAGATTCCTACCATTGGATCATCCCAATGATGAAATCTTGTCGGCATGATGAGCCATTTCTCATAAACCTAGGCACGGCGGACTTTGAAAAATGCCCATAAGTACTCAAGCGTAAGGGCGAAAGGTGATGGCCTGTGCTTGTTACCGCCATGGGCTCCACATTTCAATCTGGTCGAATCTCAATTCTAATGGGATGTGCATCCTCGTACGGCCTTCCTGAGTAGATCGTTAAAGTTTCAAGACAGGTCATTCAGGCGGCTCAAGACCGTTCCACATCACAGGCCTTCACCATTCTCCCGCTTGAGTAGAGCCATGGGCTCCGCATTTCAGAGCGATCGAATCTCAATTCTAATGGGATGTGCATCCTCGTACGGTCTTCCTGAGTAGACCGTTAAAGTTTCAAAACAGGTCATTCAGTCGGCTCATGACCGTTCCACATCACAGGCTTTCACCATTCTCCCGCTTGAGTAGAGCCATGGGCTCCACATTTCAGAGTGGTCGAATCTCAACTCTAATGGGATGTGCATGCTCGTACGGCCTTCCTGAGTAGACCGTTAAAGTTTCAAGACAGGTCATTCAGTCGGCTCATGACCGTTCCACATCATAGGCCTTCACCATTCCCCCGCTTGAGTAGAGCCATGGGCCCCACATTTCAAACTGGTCGGGTCGCAATTCTAATGGGATGTGCATTCTCGTACGGCATTCCTGAGTAGACCGTTAAAGTTTCGAGGCAGGTCATTCAGTGGATTAATGACCGTTCCTCATCACAGGCCATCACCTTTCCCCCGCTTGAGTAGAGCCATGGGCCCCACATTTCAGAGCGGTCGAATCTCAATTCTAATGGGATGTGCATCCTCGTACGGCTTTCCTGAGTAGATCGTTAAAGTTTCAAGATAGGTCATTCAGTAGACTAAATGACCCCATGATCATCTCGAAAAAAAGTTTTCGAAGCGGTTCTCAACTTTTTCTGGCGGAGTTTTCCGACAGGCTGAAAAACGGCAAAAGTCCATTCAGAATTCACAAATGCCGTTGTAGCTGAACTGCGCATTGCAATGAGCTCCCTTTCGGCAGAATGATTCTGGTATGGTATTTGATCATGTACGTAACATTAGGACTCTGCTAGGCTCATCCTTAAGTGACTTATAGTGATAAATGTCTCAGGGCTAAATTAAGCGGGGCGAAGGGATTTCTTGTGATATTTCCAAGCGCAGGCACATTTGATTAGTGAGCCTTTTCTGTACGGAGTCTCCTGTCATGTAGCATCAGAATCCTACCATCGGATCCTCCCAATGGTGAAATCTTCTCTGCATGGTAAGCTATTTCTCTATCGTGGGCCTAAACCTAGGCATGGCGGAGTTTGAAAATGGCTATAAGTATGACTTTTTCCCCACCAAACCCTTTCTTTGCTTCTTCTTCCCGTCGTCATCACTTTTTTTTTTCCTCTTCATTTACATTGCCCCTTCCCCTCCTCCTTCTCCTCCTCCCCCTCCGAATGAACGAACGATTGAACGAACGAACGAACGAACGATTACCCTCACCTCATTCCAGCACCTTGCTAACCTTTTGGCTTACCATGGCCAACTTTTTCTTTTCGACTTTAGATCTCGGCTACGACGATGACGACGACGATAACGAAGACGATGACGACGACGATAACGAAGACGATGACGACGATGACGACTCGCCCACTGCTTTACATCACAAGATAAGGCTGTTTTTAAAATTTTAAATATGAAAAACAGGGGGAAACCCTTGAATTTTTTTTTTTCGTGCACTCATCTCATCCATAGTTGATTCCATAGCCATTGCACTGCTGAAGTGCACTATCCCTTTGGCCTGCTCCCTGTGTCCATCACAACTGATGCTTTTGAAACCATTAGTCTGCTCTCCCCTCCTCTATTCCCAACGTCATTACCCCTCCTCCATTCCAAATGTCACTAGGACATGTAGCTTAAGCACAGTCTTAGTCAGTCAATAAAAACCCTACTTTAACCTCACTCGATGAATTTGTTCTTTTGCATAAGCTTCAGTAATCTTAGAGACTATTATATGTAGCGGTACAAAATCACCCGGTGCGCCAAGCCCTGACCCTTTTTTGATTGTCTAATTCGTCCCCAAATAATAGGCCCATGATGTTTTAGGAGTTGTCAATGATGAGCTTTCATCTGTAGTTTGATCTTTATAATGTACATGATCTTGTCATAGTTATGGATTAGAGAAGTCATTTGGAGAATGATTCAAGTAGGCTTTATTGATGCAGGAGGACTAATAGCCTATGCTAATGAGTTAATGGGAACGAGTTGTGATGGGAATGACTAAGCTACTGTAAAATACTAAGAAAAGGGGAGATGGACAAAGATGGTCAAGCTGTGTAAAGTATCAGTGCTAGTATAGTAAGGGCATGGGCAAAGAGTGGGTATGCTTTTATTAGTAGCTTCGACTAAGGGACTCTACAATGGAATGGGAGTGCACCTAAAAAAAGTCGTAGGGTGTCCTATTTTTTCGTAGCTCCATGCGTTCAATCCTCAATCTAACCACAGGTCCATCCAGTCCAGATGCCAGAGAGCCTATATCTGTTGCCATATTGTTGAATCTGCTAAGAAATAGAAGAGTAATGATGGAAGATGTTAATGTTTGCAATGTAGTATAGAGGTGGGCAGAATGTTGAAAAGGAGACTTACCCTTGATGTCTTCGTCAAGTGTCGTCGTGCATAGTTCGTGTCGAAGGGGGAGCCATGGCATAGCCGATGGTAAGAAAAAAGGGATGGGGAATGAAAGAAGAAGCCAAGAATAAAGAGTTGTGAAAAAAGTGGAGACTTATAACATTGTTTAAACGCCGCCAACTTACCTCTTGCCACAGAATTCTAATTGTCCCTCAAAAATTCAAGATACGCCAAGGACAGAATCTCGGCATTTACATTATGGAATCCCGCTCTGTCAATTTGCATGATTGGATCAAAAAAGGCTTACTTAATCAAGACAGGAGGATGTGTCCCCTAGGCAACTTTTAAGGCATGCTCATTTAATGATGAAGGGCTCCTTATGGAGCACAAAGAGATTGTCAAAGTATGATGGTTGTTCAAGGTTTATTTGTGCAGGTAGGAGAAAGTAGTACATGGGTTAGAATGGTGGAGTAAAGGATATAGGAGGGAAGGAGGTAAGATGGCCTGAAACATGCACATCCACATTATAGAAAAAAAGGAGATCACAAGGAATATTAGCATAACATTACTAAACTAGTACATGGAAGAAGGATGATAATAACATTTTGAGGGGGGGGGGACAAATAGGAGGCGGGGGTTCTATCTACATGAAATAAGCGGCAGCCATCATGACAAAGGCAGCAGTAACAGAGGAAGACAAAGAGAAGGAAGAGACACCATTGGAGGTAGTGCTTGATGATGATGAGGCACCGGCTGCAGAAGCAGCGCCAGATCCAACAGCAGGGGTTGATGTAGCGACAGCTGAAGTGTGAGCGGAAGACGATGCGTTGGCGGCGACAGGGGTAGGGTTAGCATCGGTAGGATAGACAAAGTTAGTTTCCCAGTAAGGTTGAGAGATGTTCATGCACTGGTTATAAGGCACAACTCGGAAGGTTTGTTGGATTTGAGGCAACCATTTTTCGGCCATAGAGACAGTCGCATTGTTCAATTCATGCTCCAAGATAATGTGGCCATGTTGATTGTCAGTACCGTTTTTGCGAGCTTCGATCCAGCCTTCAAAGTAGCCATCTACAGTGGCAGGAGGGAGGTTACCACCACCATCGCCTAGAAAGATTCGAAAAAGGATGTTAGAGCCCACTTTTCTTTCGGACGCTTCTCTCTTTCTTCTTACCAGGCATGTTCCAGTCATTAGTATCTTCATCCCAGATGACAGTGGTCATTCCCATTTGGTTGGCAATGGCTCGCACACGATCATCTACATCACCATAAGGAGGACGCCAGCACTTGGGGGTGATGCCAGTGACTTCCTTGATAGCATGCAACGCCCAGTATAGTTCAGCCACGACTTGGACATTGGATTGGGTGGTCATGGCAGGATGGCTCCAGGTATGGACACAGATCGTATGACCATCAGCCAAAGCCCGCTGAGCAGCAGCAGGGGCAGCGATCACATTGGAGCCAATGTCTGTTTAATAAAAATTCAGTTCAATCGTCATTAAGAATAGATATCCTGGACTTACAAAACAGGGCGGCCTTTTGGTTATTGTGTTGAGCCAAAAAGTCATACAGATTCGGCTCGGCCCAGGTGCCACCATCGCTAGTGAGTGGCCCATCGTCATAAGTCTACCGAGAGAGATCAAGAGAAAGAAAAGGATGAATAACGAGTTCTTTTCTTGATCAGATCAGCTTACCAAACCCCAATCACCGGCAGTAGGACAGTTCACAATGTCAGCCTCCACACCTTGATGTTTAGGCGTAGTACACCCACTTGCAGACCACCAGCAATCAGGGTCAGAGGCATCGTATCCAGACATGTTTGGTGTTCCATCCTTGTTAGCGGTACGGACAGCACTGTTTGGAACCAGACTCCAATTGATTGCCTTGTAAACAGCTTGCACTTGGGGAGAATCGGTGGGGGGCGAAGCCCAGCCAGGAGGGTAGCCAGATAGGGTCAAATTGACGGCACTCAAAGGACCTGTAGGTACTTGTGTTGTTGTGGGATAGGATTGGACATTACCAGGTAGAGGTTTGACATCGGACAACCAAGCAGGAGAGGATTGAGCAAGTGTTCCAGATGAGGTGCCTGATGGTTGTGGGGCAGCAGCTGAGGAGGAGGATTGAGCAAGGGCAGTGCTTGCCAGTAATGTCAGTGATAGTATGTAACT
Organism: Absidia glauca; assembly: GCA_900079185.1. Taxonomy (NCBI): domain Eukaryota; kingdom Fungi; phylum Mucoromycota; class Mucoromycetes; order Mucorales; family Cunninghamellaceae; genus Absidia; species Absidia glauca. The sequence continues at coordinate 8,783 of LT554852.1, forward strand.
TTTCATGGCAAATTAAAGAAGAGTGGAGGGAAAAAAGGAGATCTACGATAGAAAAGTGATGGAAAGAAGGAAAGGAAAGGAAAAAGGTGATGGGAGGCTTTATAGAGAATTTTTTGGTAATTCAAACGCCGCCATCCCGCTTGTAGATCGCACGAAGTAAAGTACCTTCTTTTTTCAGCCAATGAAAATGCCCCGTTGGAAAGTGTGAGGGGAACCGGGTAAATTGACCTAAAATAGAGAAATGGGGCACCCAGTCTGCGTACTCTCAATGAATGATAGTAATACAGAGGCTAAAGTGTATTTTTAAACATCCTTTTATGGTTCAAATCATGTATTGAGGAGCCTCACTCAGACCTTGTCTTTCACCAAGGAATCCCCTTCACTCCTTTTTTCCCTTGACTGAGGATCACGATCTCTCTTTGATGGACAGATCCCATTTCCTCCCTTTCGACGAATGATCGTGGCGGATCTGGGAAGGGATCAAGTTCAACTACCGCACCGGAACAGCTTTAAAGAGACTTTTTTGGCAAAATAGTGTTGATATGTCTTGTACCACCATGTCAGCCTAAAGAGATTGACAAAAAGCTCTCTGTTTCTTTATAAATAAACTCAAACAGAGATCAAATAAAGCAATGTTCTCTATCCAGTCGCACCAAATACCATAACTCTTTCTTGTCACTTGCACATAAGCCCATCTCCAGAGTGTAAACTGCCCAAGCGTTAGGTAGGTGGGTAGCATGATCAACGTCTGTCAGAGTCATTATATATCATATTGATACATAGGGGGAGGGATGAAGCATTACCTCTTCGCATGTTTCAAACGCCGCCGCATGAATCTATTTTTATACAGCCGGACGGGATCAGCACAAACAATGGGGCTCAGTGTTGTTGTTACTATTTTCTCTGGCAAAGAGTTCCCTACCCATGATCAGCCCGTTTACAAACAAGGATCAAAGGAAATGCCAAGACATTCTACTTTTAATCCCAAACAAAACAAAAAAGACACAATTCAGTGTGCATGAAGAGCCAAAGTACTATTTATTCACATCCAGGGGGGTATATCTACATCATCGTTCTATATCTAAAGTGGCTAGAAGGGAGTAATGGGTATCTATATCTATAGGTTGGTGCATGCAGTTAATCTAAAGACTATCTACCCTTTTTACTGTTGATGCTACATTGATCCGAGGCCAGCACAACCGATTTGGGTAAGGCTCGTTTGGGGCGGTAACGGTAGTTAGGGAAGGCTTCTTGATGGGCGAGCTTTTCCTGCTCAGCCATGACATGCCACGGCCTTTTCTGTTTACATGTCAGTCGAGCCCAATAGCTGGATGCAAGTCTACGGCGCAAAAGTCAGTCTGTGTTCCTAAGGCTGCTCCGTTTTGACTTACTTTGAGATCTCCTCAGCACGGATGGTGGGTTCTTTTGCTTTCAAAGCCTGGCCAAAGTAACAACGGAACTAAAAATAGCCAAAAGAGGTAGCATGTCAATACCCAAGTTCCGTCTTATTCTTATTCTATGACTTACATGGATCCATGCATTCCTGGGCCGCTTGATGTGAGCACCTTTGGTCACGAATTCATGCTGCTGGTGATCGTCATGAGGTGTTACCGATATCGCAGACCGAGGATTTGCTGGAAAACTGGGAGTAGGACTGACGTTAAGTGGCTGGAGGCGAAGTCCATACATTCCTTCAATATTCGAATGAGGAGAAGATTCATCACCAACGAAGGAAGGGGGCTCATCCTCAAGTGACTGATCGGACAAGCTGGAGGATAAGGAACCAAAGGAGGAGCGATGTTGAAGTTGGGGGATTCGAATCTTGTCCTGATGATGAGGTTCTAAAGTGAGTTGCGGGTGAGGCTCCAGGAAGGCTGGTGGTGTAATGGCTGGACATGCTGCAGGTTGAATCGTTCTTTTCACTTGAGAAGAAAAGGGTGTCAGAATGCAAAATGATCAAGTGAGTTTTCTGAATGGTTACCATCTAAGACAAGTGGAGGTAAATCCACCTTTGATTCTGGCCATGAATAATGAGGATGCATAAACGATTGAAGAGAAGGCATTGAAAAGGTGGAAGAGAGAAAGAAAAAGAGACAATGACGAAGGAACCCCGCTTAAGAATGGAGGTCGGAGTTTACAAAAGCGGAGCTTAAATATCACCGATCAGTTCGCATGGCATGAAAGCAAGTACCTGTCAAGATAAGAGACCAGCCAACCCGTTTAACAAACTGGACAGGTTCTATTCTCTCCTTGTGATGTATATAAATAGAGCCCAATTAGCATCTCCTACTCATCAGATACCGCTCAAGGGCTCAGATTCCCGCCCGATCGGATACCCAATTGAGGTGACCCGTGTACGAATGATCAACTTTTGAATCGATTGATCCCAATGCTGCCTGAAATCGTTTGTAATGGTGGCGAGAAGGAAGGTTTTGCCACCGTAAGCTTGATTACATAGTTGGCGTTTCTTCATTGGACTGACCCTCCCCTGATTCTACACAGTAGCTACATAATGCATCCCGTACCTTTCTCGCCAGGGCTCCTTCACTCCTTAAACGATAAGAACCTTTAATGAGGATGTATGAAATACCTTCAAGGTCCAGGAAGACAACATTTCGCTTCTTCATCATCAGCATCATCGATTGTATGCATGTACAATACTTGATTATCAATCACATCGAAAGAAAAACAACCTCCTTTTTTTTTTTTCAAACCTTCGTTTGTGGCACACACACAACTTTTGCCTCGGGGTTTGAAACGTCCCTCTTTTTTAAAATGATCCATTTTTGGGTAAATTCCCCCACAGAAATAGAATAGCCTCTCATGCCCCCCGTATCACTTTTGTCCGACACTCTCATTTATTGTTGTGCTTCTATCATCTTCCTTGCCTATGAAAGCACACGGAATCATAAAAATGCATCGTGCCATCACTCGCTCCGCAGAACCTGATCATGAAACTCCATGCATGAATCTTCCACGCCCTTTCAAACGTTCTTCCTCAGCTGAGCACTGTCTCGGGTGGGTCCTACATATCAAGATCCTTTCCACAGGTTAAAAATAAACACCAGGTGAGGTGGCGTGGGTGTAGCAAATATAAATAACTTGCACATCTTTGTTTTTCAGGTCTCAACTGCCGGTAAAACCCAATCCCTTTTGGCTGGCGGCGTTTCAAACCCGAATCTAACTGGTATAAAAGACCCATTTTCTGTCTTTACAATTTCTTCCCTTCTCTTCTCTTTCCTTATCATCTTTTTTTCTTCTTTTTCCCTTTCCCTCACTAATATGATCCCCACCCTTCAACATACAGCCTCTGCTCTTCTTTTTGCGGCGGTGATGGTGTCAGCGCAATCCGCCACCAGCTCTTCAGCAGCTCCATCAGCTTCCTCTTCTTCCACAAGCAGCGGCATTCTGGCACAGTCCTCACCCTCATGGCTTCCCAGTTTCTCAGCTCCCTCTGGAGTGAACTCTGGTTATCCCACCGGTGCCATTGATACTGGTGCTACTTTGGACAAGACCCAACTCAACAGCACAGCCTACCCTGACCCCTGGAGCCCAGCTACCACAGACCACTCCGAAATCACAGCCGTGATGAACAGCCTCGACTGGACCAAAGTCCCTGATGCCCCTCCCAACAAGGCGGCTAGTGATGGCAGTGTTACCTTTGGTAACTATGACGAATCAAAAGATCCTTACTGTTGGTAATGTTCCCCTCTTCTCATAATTGATCCCTCACTAACCCATCTCTCTCTCTCTCTCTCTTCAGGTGGAGCGATACCAATTGTGTCAAACCCAAGGTTGATTACTTACCTGAAGACGTGTCTTACTGCCCTACCGCTGGTGATTGGGGTCTCAACTACGACGATGGACCATACAATCCCTCTGATGACGATACCGAGCTGAACGCCTATGCCGAGCCTGTGTTGTACAACTTTTTGGCGGCCAACAACAACCAAAAGGCTACACTCTTTTACATTGGCAGCAACGTGGTGACCTATCCTGCCGCGGCGAAGCGTGCGATCAACGATGGCCATATTTTGTGTGTGCATACGTGGAGCCATCCCGCCATGACGACGCAGACGAACATCCAAGTGGTGGCTGAATTCTACTGGACCCTGCGTGCCATCAAGGAAGCCACTGGTGTGACCCCCAAGTGCTGGCGACCCCCTTACGGTGATGTCGATGATCGTGTACGAGCCATTGCTTGGCAGATGGGCATGACGACGATGATCTGGGACGAAGATTCAAACGGTAAGTCTTCCTTCCCCGTTGTTTTTGGGAGCTTCACTCACGCTTTGTATTGATTAGATTGGAATATGCCTGGTGATGGCGGCGGCAACTTGCCCTGGGATACTGTAAATGGCTACTTTGAAGGCTGGGTCGACGCACGCAAGAACGGCTCCGATACACAACATGGCCATATCGTGCTTGAACATGAACTGAACAATGCCACCGTCAAGATGACCGAGAAATGGCTTCCCACCTTACAGCAAACCTTCAACGTCAAATCTATCCACGATTGTATGGGCATCACTCAGCCTTACTGGGAAACTCAATGGGTGTACCCTGCAAACGCCAGTGGCAATTCCACTTCCCATGCCAACACCACCACCACCACCACCACTGCCCCCTCTGCCTCGAATGGGTCTCCTTCTTCAGCAGCTGCATCGTCGTCTGATCATCCCGGGACTGCCGCTGCCGCTGGTGATTCTGCAACACCTGCGTCCTCGGCCTCTTCTCTCACCACCTCTACCGCTTTGGGGCTGGCCATGCTCGCCGCGACGGCCTTCTTCTCTTCCTAGTCTCTCTTAGATAGTATTGTATGATTAGTCTTGTTATTGTTATTGCCACTCTACACTGAATAAATTGAAATGGATACACACTACACTGTTTTGGGGATGACTAAAACACAACAACCTTCATCGTATGCTTTATTACACCAACCATCTAAAATCTAATCTATCGGATTCTAATGCTAGAGCCAATGGGCAGGAGTGTGAAGCGTTGTGCCTGGGGTGCCAAGGGTAAGACGTTGTAGTGTTGTTGGTTCCCTGCCATTGCCTTTCGAGTTCTAGAGAAGCGAGATGTTAGCCATTGCCTCCACAAGGGCTACGCCCAGCTTACCTTTCAAAAGTCCCGCTATTAGGCCTGACCAGCACGCCAAGCAATAAGGTTTGTCTGAGGTAGAATAGTTCAACATTGTCGTCGTAGTAAGGTTCGAACACGGCCCAGTTGATTGGGTCGATCTAAATAGGAAAACAGCAGCGAAATGAGTAGGGTCCTACTTTTTGTTGGTCGTTCTTACCTTTGCTTTCAGAGACGAGGTCAGGGAAGAGGCAGCATCGGCTTGGTTCACCACACGGTTCAAAAAGTAGAGATCGAACATGAGTTGGAGCGCCCCCTTTTCGGAGATCACCAATGCATCGTCGGCCAGGAAGGTGTCGAGGGTTTGCACCAATGTTTCATGCAAGTCATGACAAAGCGTATGTAGCACCACCTAAATGAAAAAAAAAACCCCCCATCAATGATAAGCGGGTGTTGCCAAGCTGGGGCTTACCTTTTCCAGTCTAGTGCTCTGGATGCCCTGGATCGCTTCACAGACACCAAACAGAACCCTTTGTGTCGCATTGGTTGCCATTGTGGGTAGCAGGATCATGTCTTTATCACCATCAGCCATATCTTTTGTAAATAGAAAGAGAGAGAGAGAGAGAGGTTAAAGCCTGGCATTATTCCATTTGTGTCTATCTACTTACTTTCCCAAACGGCGATCGCTGGGCATCGGTCGTCCCATGGTGTTGATTGTAAGACCGAGGAAAGTTGTTGGCCAAACCGTCGACAAGTTGCTTCCATCCATGGTTGGTGAGATGCTCGGTAAATGCCCATGAATTGGTCTTGTAGTCTTGCATACGTTGGATCTAAAAAAAAAGAAATGTTCAGTAGAGTGGTTCGCTTTGTTTCAGTAACCTTCCTTACCTTTTCCACTACCACTTTTCAATGCAAAAAGATCTTCTTCCCGCTGATCGTCTTCTCGTCCGGTTGCTAGGGGGAATGCCAGGGCACGGGACAATTCCTTGGACTCTTCAGAGATCAACCGAGCCACTCTTCCAGTCCACATGGCAAGCTCAATGGCTACAAAGACAAACATGTATCAGTCGCAATAGTTCTTGGACGCTTGATTGTATCCATTACCTTTGTTTTTTTCATCAGATGCCTTGAGTTTGGTCAACAGGTCATAAAGTCCAGTAATGTAATGTTCATTGGCCTGTTCGCATTGCTTTTGGAAGTAGTCTTTGATTGCCATGGCATCCCTAGATGCACATAGAAAAAAAAAAAAAAAA
>LT554852.1:24674-34852 GCA_900079185.1 Absidia glauca
GTGTGGACATGGGCGGTTTTATCTTCAAGTCAGGGACTCAGAGAGTGCCCCGTCATGTTAGTCCTTATTGTCAGCAAAATTCAGGATACGCAGGTTGGTTCTATCCGGATGGTTCAGTCTGTAGCATTCCCCGCAACATCCGCCGTATAGTCGCTAAAAGTACAGCACAAGACACATACTAAAAAAGGGAGTCTTCCACCCATATCCTTGAATTGTGTTGCATAGTAACTATCCTGTGAACTCCGAGATTACAGAGAGTGTCACTCCAAAACCCTTTAAGCATTCATTTCACACCAAGACAAGTCAAATTGAAGAGTACCTTTTTATTGCACTGTACCTTTCCCAGCTAATACACAATATAAGACAAAGACAGAATGAATAGAATGACAACCTTTTTTAAAGGAATAGATGGATTAAACAGATGAAAAACCAGAATGATAATAAACAAGAGGGTGGCATGAGGGAAGGAATGAGGGATTGGATACACTAATGATCTATTTCTTCTTGTTGGCTTCTTCTTCGGCCTTGTCACGAGCACGCTTTTCACGGGCACCGAGGGTGCGCTTTTCAGAGCGGGCATAACGGAGCTTCATGTAAGCATTGGTGGCCTTTTCTTCAGCAGTGATAGCACGAGCTTCGGGACCAGCAGCGACTTGTTGAATAGGAAGGAGAGCACCCTTGAATTGGACAGCGGAGGCAACTTCAGCAGCCTAGAATGATCCAACCATCAATACACATCAACTATTTTTGTCGTGCTACACTAAGATACTTACTTCAGAGTCACCCTTCTTGGGGCTACCGTTCTTGCGAGGGAAGACAATGAGCTTAGCTTGGTAAGCCTTCAAGCGTTGGACGTTGAGTTCGAGGGATTCTTGAGACTTGTTGCGGCGGCGATGATCGACAGCAATACCAATGGTGCGGGCATACTTGGCAGTAAGACCAGCTTCCTATTGTATAAAACGAATCACCACCGGGATGAGATCTTCCAGCCCTAACGCTACATTATGCACTCCTTACCTTGATTTCTTCAAGAGTGAAACCACGACCGGATCGCAACTTCATGTTGTAACGAAGAGTAGGGCAGCGGACAGCAGGGCGGAGAAGACCGTCGACGGGACGAGGAGCCACACGGGTAGCCTTTTGGACACGAGCGACACGGCGAGACTTCTTTTGACCGGCTTGATCAAACCAGGTCTTGACACGGCGTTGCCATTCCTTGCGGAAATGTTGGTTAGGCAATTGATTGTTGTGCTTCAATACCATATTCTAAAGTAAAAGAATGAGAAAGAGAGTAAGAATAAATGATGAGGTTACAAGCGGTAAATGGGTCCATCAACGAATTCACATGTACAATGGGCGAGTCCTTTCAAGTTTCGAGTGATGCCTTCTATCCATCCATCCATCCATCCATCCATCCATCGGATCGTTTCCATTGTATCGTTGATCTATAGCCTCCCCATTTGTACATGTGATTTGTCGACGGTTGGTATTCTTCTTTTACGTACGGATGATGATAACCACTGAAGATAAAAGGGGAAAGAGAGGGAGCTGATAGTTGTCTGCCGCCAAATTTTGCTTTTAGGCAAAACCCCGCCCTGAGGCTTGGAAATTTACGGCGGAGTATGAAAATCATATTGCTTCCTCACACCCATTTTGCAACTGTAGAGGTAGCCTCCAGTACACCAGGGATCTCTTACGAGGGATGTGTACAGTCTTGATCATATAAAGCATTGTTATAGCGTAAAGAACAGGATGTAGTTGGAGAACGAGGAGAGCAGTTTTATAGAGCAAAGGTGAGAAACATAGCTCAATCACAGGTTATGCATCATGCATTCCTACAACTACGATAGTTTTTGCTTCGGGCGGGTTCCATTTGACGGCACGGATGTTAAATGGGTATACATTCTTCAATGATATCGGATTCGCCACAATCCCCCACCCAACTGGTCGGAGGAGATATCTTTTCATTGGCTAATATGCATAATTTCAACTCCGCCGGGTTTTAATTTTTTGCTATCAGGAACAACATCTGTCCTTCTCTTCCCTCTTCTCTCTGCATCTGGCTCTTCTTCTTTGTTTGCCTTACATTATAACGACTTCAACAACAATTATGGACTTTTGTCAATCAGAGCCAGGCTTCATCTCCACAGCACTATCCACATACTCTTCCAACCACGATGCAACATGTAGCAAGGACCACGATCATTCACCCCTCGTAATGGTTACAGGTACCGAGGAATATCACGAGGGAGCACTTTACCATCCCACATCCAACCCATTTACATCGATCAGTGACACCGAGCTGGCACCGACTCCATCTTGCGATCTTCAACAGATTCTCTTTTACTATCGATCACAACCTGATCTTTTACAGCTCATTTTGGAAAGTAAACTACAAGAGGATAGGCGGCGATCCGAGGAAGCACGCTTGAGGGCGAAAGAATTGGACTGGCTTTTGCTTCAACAATCCATACACCACCTAATCTACACCCAAGATCAGCAGCCCACCTTGACGAAACGGCGCCGGGGCTCTTCTTTGCACATTGACTCGGCCGAGGACCAAGTCGGTCTCTTCCAACGAATGGCAAGCAGGTAAGATTGGATTAGTAAACCTCGACCCTGAAAATCAATTTGACAATCGGAGTTTAAATCAATGATCACCCAATAGTGTGCCCGTTGATGATACCCTCCTTCCTCAACCAGAACAGAAACCATCGAGGAAGCGAAGGGAAATGCAAGCGATTACAATGATGGTGGAAACAAGGGACCCTATCTACGTGGATGGCTACTTTTGGCGAAACAATGGTAATACCATCCAGAAGAAGACAGGCAACAAAAGTGTCTACTTCAAGTGCTCCAATAGCGCAAAGGTAAGGTCGCACACAACGTTTCTCTCTTATCTGATCTGACCTCATCATGTAGGGTTGTCCTGTGAATAAAACATCTACTTACTTTCATGAAACTGGCGACTACGTTATCAAATACCGTGGCGACCATCTACCAGAATGCAGCAAGGTACAACACATAGTCGAAATTTGATCCAGTGCAAATAAAAATGTCGGAGTTGGAAAATTCCCTATATGGCCATGTGTTGATCTTTTAAACTTTTTTTGCTTCTTCCTCTCCTTTTTTCTTTCCTTCACGAATCCTTGTGGTGTATATGTCTTTATCTTTCTTTAGTTGCTTACTCTACATGGTTGACTTACTCCGAAGAAGGTAAAGATTAAAGATCGTTCGCAGCACTCACTAATGACTCTGACATGTAGATTTGCAAGCTCGCCTGGGTTGATACAGATTCGCTTTTAGATGCAACAATCACTACAACGAACTTGATGGACTCATAATGCGACCCTGCAACTGTGATTGTATATAGTCAACTCTATTGTATGTGGATAGGACGGTCGTACTGCGTGACACCCAACTTCACTTTTCGGCGACACACGAAACGTACAGCAATGGGCAACAGGGGGTGCGTAGGTGGGGACGGACTTAGCTACAACCCAGTAACAGTGCGTCACTTACTTAAACATTGAATATTCTCCAAGCTTAGGTAACAAACAATGGTTGATGGAATAATCTTGTTTGCTTACTACAAGTATTTCCTTTTAGGACTTTTGCGGTGGGCGAACGAATGTTTACTTTGATTTGATGTGCAGACTGCCGGCATCCTCGTTGTCTTTCTTGTTGGATGCAATACCTCATACCTCTCTTATCCCAACAGAACAGCACTGATCGACAATAACAAACAACGACGTCACTCGCAGAAACTTGGCACAACAAAGCAATTTTCTGTACTGGCGATTTTCTATGCAGAATATGATGATGGCTATACAACATGGGCAACACCAGCGACCCGACTTTGCGAAATGTGACGATACAAAAACAATAAAGGAAACAGCCATTTATTGTATATCCGCACGACACCGATTTACACTGGGCTTGTAGGATAGCAAACTTCAGGAACAACAACTTCAACAAACTCAGCTGTGACATAAAGGATCTGTGCTTGCTTCTACTATGGCCCCATTGATACCGGTGTTCGATATGCACCATTCAAGAACTACGAACGAATCTGCAGACAATACAGCTCAATGGATCCCAATGGATGATATGAATAGCCAAGATCACCTGCGTATACGGCCTCCCGCATACATCATGCTCCCCTTTACCCTTCCCCCTTTTAGCATTATTATTATGCATCACTCTTTATTTCCTTTGTACACCATAGAAATCATATTCCCATTGTATACAGAGCTAGATTCCCTCTCATTGACACTTGCCACCATGGTATTCCCCACTCACACTCCAATCGGCCTGCAACCACGACTTTTGACAAAGGTAAGTCTCTTTGATTGAAAACATCTCGTCCCTTCCTTCACATCACGACACTAGGGAGAGAAGGGATAAGGTGGGTAAAAGATAAATAGGGGCAGATGAAATTGGAGGGAAAAGTGCAAAGGATGTGACAATAAAAGGAACAAGAAACATGTCTTCTTCATTGTATGTGCATCTCCGTAGATACAGGCTCTACCTCTTCTCTCCTTCTTACATCCAATGACGACTCATTACTTGTTTTCTTCTTTTATGATGTTCTGTAGGTAATAGTGGCAAATACTGCTCCAATGGCAAATTATGTATCGTTGTACTAGTACTTGGATGTGTATCATCTTCCTACCTGGTCTGACTATCAAAACAAACTGTCGATCTATATGTAAGTACCCAAGAAAATGGTGCTTTATGAGGGGGGGGGCAAGCGAAAGGGGTCGAACAGGGTTCAAGTCTTTTATAAAGAGAAGGCAACTAACAGCATCCTTTTTCTCCTTCTTCTCATTATCTCTCACTCCACCTCTTATTCTACCACCCGAAGAATGAAGCTCTCCTCCGTGTGTCTGTCCTTCTTGGCTTTGATGCCATTGATCTATGGGGCACCTGTCGATGAAAAGATTGGTAGATTCATCCAAATCACTGGTAATGCATGAACAAAAGAGGTAAAAAGGATCAGATACAGCGATCCTCAAAAACAACTGACCATTCCTACTCGTAGATTTCCATATGGATCCTCATTATGTGGCAGGTTCAACAACCTCGGGTTTCTGTCATCGTAAAGAAGAATCTGGAGATCCGGTCGGTCCATTTGGGTCACTTAGCTCTGAATGTGACACCCCACCTGCCTTGGTAAGTCCGTCCTTCTGCCCATCCTTTGGTTAATTTATGCAATCTTTCCCCTTTTTTTGACAGGTCGAAGCTGCCTTTGATTTTATGAAATCTTTACCTCCTGCTGATTTTGTGTTATACACTGGTGATTCCGCCAGACATGTAGGTGGAATCCATTATCCTTTACCCCAGCTTTTACTGACCTTCTCCATTGACTATGGCTCTAGAACCGGGACAAGAAGGAAATCCCTCGAACCTATGAAGAGGCCCTGGATACTCAAGCTACTATTGTGAAGCATTTTACCGATACCTTTGACGGATCAAAGACCAAAGTGGTAAGCGTCAAATTACCATACACGCCTCAGTGGCTCTTATCTCACCTCCTTAATGATAGGTTCCTTTGATTGGAAACAACGATGTACCCAAAAACAACGACTGCTCGGGTGACGATCCATCTTACCAAGCTATTCAACATGTATGGGAACCCCTGAAACTAAACCTGGGGGCGGAATTCCAAAAAGGTGGCTATTATGCGCAAGAACTGATCCCTGGCCAACTCAAGGTACTCAACACCAATACCATGTTATTCAGTGGCAAGAACAAATTGGTCAAGGAAGATTGTGACGAAAGCGACAGTCCTGGTGCTCTTCACATGCGATGGTTGAAGGATCAGCTGGCCGATGCTCGTGAAAATCACTCCAAGGTCTACATCTCGTAAGTCATATTGACAGGCGAGGAAAAGAAAAGTACTGACAGATTTTTCCCTCTTTCATTAGAGCTCATGTGCCACCCAATAGCAAACGGGATAGGGTGTTTTACAAGGCTGTATGCTATAACCAATACTATGGGCTTTTGGGCGATTATGCTGATGTGATCCTTGGTCATTTTGCGGGGCATTTCAACAACGATGTATTGACAGCAGTGGTGGAAGGGCCTGGCTTAGACCAATTTGACGACGTAAAGGATCCCAAGGAAGAAGAAGATTCCAGCAGCACAGAACTACAAAAACGGGGCCATAAGAAGCATCCTTCTCTGACAACGTCCGAACTCAACCCACCCTTTGGCCATATCGCCCTCCTTGGAAAACCCTCGATCGACATTCCTTCACCTCTTCCCAAAGTGCTTGGCGTCCTGTTTAATGCTCCCTCCATTGTACCCCTCAACAATCCCGCAATCCGGGTTTATGAATATGCAACAACGAGTGACAGGTAAGACAAAGTATAAGTATCAAAGATGGAGAGACACTCAGTATAATACCCTTTCTTTTAGTGCTCCGATTGGGACCATATTGAACTACAAGCAGTATTACGCTGATCTGCAAGAAGCGAATGACAGTGGGAAGGTGGAATTCAAACTGGAATACGATGCCTCCGAACTCTATGGCGTGGAACGGTTTGACGCTGAAGGTATGGCTCATATCTTGGAGACGGCTGCTTCGAAAGCTCAACAATTCAGTGAATACACTCGGGTCAAGAATCCTTTGCCTCCACCACCTGAAAACGATTAGTTTGTTACTTCCCCTTCCCCATTCCCCTCCCCTTTGTGTGTGTGTAGTTAGTACATATCATAACCTTTGTTACCAAAGTAGCGCCTTATTAATGTTTTGAATAAAATCCGACGTTTAGATTACCTGAATTGCTGTTGACAGAATGTGTTGCAAATAGTAAAACTCCGCCATTCATGCAGAAATGAACCTCATTACTTGCCTTTGGAATCCCTCCTGTTGAAAATTCAAAGGACTAGGGTACTGTAGCCCTCAAAGTCGGCAACTCATTGATCGAAACCAAATATCCTTAAATCATTCGGTAGATACGAAGCACCAAGCTCTTTCTGTAAAGTTTGAGTTGAGGATTGTTATCTATTTCACGAGGAAATTCATGTTCAACAAAAAGTGACACTTTTCATGGGGAATTCTCCGCGCAGAGGCAACGCGCAGGGGCAAATTGGAAAGACGGACTTCACAATAGATTTGTGTAGGGGCGAAGGGCGTAAATTTAATTTTTCGTTGAAGAAAGGACAGACCTTGGAAAAAGTTTTCCTTTTTTGGAGCTCATTTGTCTTGTGAACGGGATGGACAAACCAACTTCAAATTTGACATGGACTCAGAAGTGGTTTTTATCTATCGACTGATACCAAGAAAGGCAGTTTTCCTTGGATTCCTTGCCATTTTTGATACCACTCCAATTAGTCGCTTTGGGGGGGGGGCTTCTCGTAGCGTTCACGGCCGCACACAACGTAAAAGTATGTACTTGTTTATGGGTATCAGTCCATAGATATGCACTTTACCGTGGTGTCTGTAAAATTTGACGGTGGGTTGTCTATGTAGATTCTGAGAAATAAGCAACTCTTTTATAAACCATAACCCCATTGTTTCATGCAGACTCGGGCTTGCTATCTTACCCTGACACTTACTTTACTTCAGAATCGTCGTCATGGGAACCAAAAGTGTCGTCAAGGGTCCAATTTGCCCCTGCGCATGGCCTCTGCGCGGAGAGTTCCCCCTTTTCATGGGGGGATGCTACAGACAGAACCACCGCGACAGAATCAATCTGCGTATGCTGAATTTTGCGGACAATAAGGACTTACATGGCGGGGGACTCTCTGAGTGCCTGACTCGAGTCCAGGGCATAGCTGGGACTCAATTTGAAATAAAGATAAAACCGCCCCGCCAGGCACAGGAATGGTCTTACTCTTCCAATCGGGAATCGATCGGCAAGGCCCTCTCTTCTCTTGGCATCAGGTAAAACAAAAAGGCACAGATCAATTGCGGCTCATCAGCTCGTATGGCGGGTAACGTGCATGCGAACGTGGATCAAATACGACGCCAAGGTCGATGGAACCACATAACGATAAACGGCGCATATCTCACCAAACTTCCAAGAGAAATGATGCGATTAATGGCAGGCTCTCCCACATATGTCCGATTCTTTTATCTTGCACGTGCCGCCCTTAACCCACCTACCAACCTCTGCCAGAAGTTGTTCCCGACGATCGACGAATGACATGACCGACTGGCGGCGAAAGAACTCAATCCTGGCGATCCTATGTAATCTACCGTCGCGGAATATGCATTTTTATAGGTGATCATGATGTTCAGGAAGACTTTCATACAAGACTCGGTGCCCATGATGGAGCTCCACCCCTGCTATCCCATTTGGCAACATTCAATCTTCTCTGATCCAGCCTATTTGTCATTCAATAGGTAAGTCTACATCATAGCATGAGAATGTAGTAGCATGCTCGCACTGATATGTGAGGGATCTGCTGCAAATTGAAATTCAAAAACACGATCCTGCCCACACTCCTCCAGCAATGTGCGCCTGTGCACTCTATATTTCAAACCCCGATTGGCTATAAGATTATTTTGTTTGCCCGTCCTCCATTTTTGCTCCTTCCTCCCCTCGTCTTTACTTTTTTGTTTCCATTGTCATTCTCTTTACTCTACGACGTCAAACGAACGAACGAACGAGCAAACGAGCGAACGAACGGTAACTCTTCTCTTCTCACGTCATGTTCATCTTTTGTATACCATTACTAACTTTTTGCCTTTTGCATCGTTCCTCTTTCTTTTGACACTAGATCGGCTACGACGATGACGACGGCAATAGGGACGACGACAATGCTAATGACGACTCCACCACTTCTTCATGTCGCCTAAAAAGGCTCTTTTTAAAATTTTCAAATGTAAAAAACATGGGGAAACCCTCGCAATTTTTTTTTAGGTACACTCCCATTCCATTGTAGAATCTTGTAGTCCAAGTTACTAATAAAAGTATACCAATTCTTTGCCCACAAACCTTCCGCTACTATCTCTGATACTTTTACACAGCTTGGCCGTCTTTGTCCGTCTCCATTTGCTGGGTTTTTACAGTAGCTTAGTCATTCTCATTACAACCCGCCGTCACTTACACATTAGCTTAACTCCAGCCTCAAACATAGTTTGTACCATAGCCATTAGTCCCGTTGTACCAATAAAACTTTGTATGTATGCGAAGATAGACCTTAAGAGCATGTACATGTCACTAGATTCATTATAACTAGTAAACCAGTGGTGTTTTGGGAGTTGTCAATGATGAGCTACTCATCTGTAGTTTGGTCTTTCTACTGTACATGGCATTGTCATGGTTATGGATTTGAGAAAAGTCTTTCGTGGGATTATTCAAGTAGGTTTTATTGATGTAATGAGTCTAATGGGCTATGGTACAGACTATGTTTGAGGCTGGAGTTAAGCTAATGTGTAAATGGCGACGGGTTGTAATGAGAATGACTAAGCTACTGTAAAAACCCAGCAAATGGAGACGGACAAAGACGGCCAAGCTGTGTAAAAGTATCAGAGATAGTAGCGGAAAGTTTGTGGGCAAAGAATTGGTATACTTTTATTAGTAACTTGGACTACAAGATTGTAACTTGGACTACAAGATTCTACAATGGATTGGGAGTGTACCAAAAAAAAAAAAAAATTGCGAGGGTTTCCCCATGTTTTTTACATTTGAAAATTTTAAAAAGAGCCTTTTTAGGCGACATGAAGAAGTGGTGGAGTCGTCATTAGCATTGTCGTCGTCCCTATTGCCGTCGTCATCGTCGTAGCCGATCTAGTGTCAAAAGAAAGAGGAACGATGCAAAAGGCAAAAAGTTAGTAATGGTATACAAAAGATGAACATGACGTGAGAAGAGGAGAGTTACCGTTCGTTCGTTCGTTTGCTCGTTCGTTCGTTCGTTTGACGTCGTGGAGTAAAGAGAATGACATTGGAGGCAAAAAAGTATTGACGAGAGGAAGAAGGAGCAAAAATGAAGGACGGGCATAAAAAAGTTCTTGTAGTCAACTCGGGGTTTGAAATACAGAGTGCATAGGCGCACATTGTTGGAGGAGTGTGTGGGCATGGGCGGTTTTATCTTCATTTTAAGTGGAGTCCCATCTATGACCAGGACTGAAGTCAGGGACTCAGAGCGCTGATTGACACTAGGTAAATTTGGCATTATGTGTCCTCTCTCTCTCTCTCTCTCTCTCTCTCTCTCTCTCTCTC
>LT554852.1:35093-60461 GCA_900079185.1 Absidia glauca
TAATCCCGCCCTCTTTGGCTAAGACTGTAGGGCACTTGAAGGCGTAGAATGTAGATCTCATTAGCATAGTTATAATGTAGTTGGGTAGTGAATTGAATAAACCTTCGTTCTCTGTATGATCACTTCATTGGTTTGGGGTCATATGACGGGTTAGATGATGAATAGGAGAGGTATTTGGCGGAGGTGAAAGAATGCGCGCGCTTAGGGTAGGATCTCCGCGCAAAACAGACCGGTAACTTAATAGACCAATTCGTGGAAGTTTCCGTATTTGTTGTGTTTCTTTGATCCTGTGGACTGGAATCCGAGGGAGGGGGGTGAGTCAACAATGGCAGATGGCGTAGATTGTCAGTGGGACATGAAACAATTAACAAAAACCTGTTGTCTCCTCTAAAGATCAATGAGTTTTTATGTTGGAATACGAGTGTGGGAGGGGAGACTGTGTAATTGAATGTACATTATGATAAAGTCATAGTATAGGAAGCTACGTAGGATGAGAAATGAGGCATACTCAGTGTAAGAGGGAAAAAGGACTTACGGGAAAACTGGGGGTTGACCATTTCAAACACCGCCGCTCATGTTCCTATTTTCATGCCCATTCCGTTTTGACAAAAAATCTGCATGATCAATGGGAACACCAACGCGCTATAAGGGTTCCTTACGCTTGGTTTGGTAAGGATACGAATAGTTACCAAAGTAATCATGAACAGAAAACAGGATCGATCTTCGGGCCGATTGTTTTAGGGTGACACACCCTATACCCTAGACCCATTAAGAGTTTGAGCCCCCGCCACTAAATGAAAAACGTGAGGGTCTTGGTATAAAGAGGTTTCCTCCCTTACCCCCTCACTCACTTTCTCTCTCTTTCTCTCTCTCTCTCTAACTCTCTCCAATCCTTTACTTCTCCGATTATGGCCATCCTTCAACTTTTACAGCAGCATGGACTCGAACAGTTTTACATGGATTGGATTTTGCCCCGCTTAAAAGAACGAAGAACCGTCGGAATTACCCTTGCGATTGCTTTACTTTATGCACTACATAGAAAAATCACTACTCCACCATCTTACTTAAGGCATTTGCCCGTCCTCGGGTTCTATTCATTCTACAAGGCGATCCTTTCAAATGTCACAGTGGATCAGTACTCAAAAGACGTGTGCCTACCTGTCATGCTAAAATCACCTGGCGCTTTTGTTGTAAGGCAATGAAATCTTTTGTACTTCCGGTTTCTCATTATTTCTTTTCACACAGCGCCCAACAGTTGGATTTTGGACCATCCAGCTTACAGATCCTATCGCTATCAAACAACTTTTGACAAAAACAGGTAAAGACATGCGCCTCAATTAGTTGCCAAGTTACCATGACGACAAAACAAGATCTCATTATCCCCCTTTCTTTCTCCAGATATCTTTCCAAAGTCCGAACTAAATCAGGGGCTCACCGGCACATTAATGCATCGCTTCATTGGAGGAGAAAATATTGTAATGTTGAACGGAGAAGATTGGAAACGACATCGAAAGGTAAGCCAAAAGGATGGTGGGAGTCTGACATGTCGGAGTCTGAAATCTATTTTTGTACATTGGACCCTGCATAAAAGATCGCCAACCCCGCTTTCAACAGAGCCATGCCTGTCAAACTGTTTGGCGAACTAACAGCAACCATGTTCAAGACAATGGAGGAAACTGGGCCTAAGATTGATGTCCTCGATCTATTCTCACGCATTACCATCGATACCATTGGCAAGGCTGGGTTTGGATTCGACTTTCATGCGCTAGAAAATAAGAACAATGAATGGGTCGAGAACTACGACAGCATCAAAGAAGGTATGCTCGATCCCTTCTTCTTGGTCTTTCCCTTTCTCGACACAACCTTGTTGAACTGGTTCCCAAAACGGCAGCAGATCCATCGGAAGCTTGACAAATTTTTGGAAATGCTAGGCGGCATCATTGAAGAACGCCGAGCGTCTCTCAAACAGGCGAAGCTGGACAACAGTAGTGGAAATTCTGTGGATGTACAGGATCGAGATCTTTTGACGTTGATGATTGAATGTGAACAAAGCGAAAATGCCACCTTGTCAAATGATGAACTTAGGGTAGGAACCGATCGTTAGGATGCATGATCAAGGTTACTAATCCACATATGTAGAGAAACTTGTGTATCTTCTTTTTGGCAGGTCATGATACCACTGCCTTTACGTTAGCCTTCATGATCTACGAGCTGGCCGTTAACCCCGTAAGTCAGAACAATGGAGCATTTTGACGGCGAAACTTGACAACATTTGTTTTACAGGACATGCAAGATAGAGCAAGAAAAGAAGCCATCGAAATTCTGGGTGATGATTCTCAAGACAAGCTTCCTACCATTGAAGATACAAAGAAGATGACATACATCAATGCTGTGATGAAGGAAACTATGCGATTGCATAACCCGGTACTAAACACCACTTCTCGAGAAGGTAAGCAGCAATGTTTCGTCATGATTGGCCCTTTTTACTCAATTTTTTCTCCTCTCTTACTCCATTGCAGCAACGGAAGACTGTTACCTGAATGATATCTTTATCAAGAAGGGCTCTCTAGTTTGTGCTGATATCCTGGACGTCCATCGCAACCCCAAAGTATGGAACTCACCTTATGAATTCAACCCCGAT
Source organism: Absidia glauca (assembly GCA_900079185.1). Lineage (NCBI taxonomy): Eukaryota > Fungi > Mucoromycota > Mucoromycetes > Mucorales > Cunninghamellaceae > Absidia > Absidia glauca. The sequence continues at coordinate 37,735 of LT554852.1, forward strand.
CGATTCTTGCCTGGTGGTGAAGCAGAGCAACATTCCAGCTCCGGATTGTCATGGTAAGGTTAATGAAGATAGGATAAATTGAGGGAGCATTAATCATATATCGTCCCCTCTTCTTTAGGATCCCCTTTTCTAGTGGAGGTAAGTTTGGTTGACACATTCAGGGGTTTCTTAATGTTCAAACCCCGCTCTCAAATGATAGGTCGAATCTGTGTTGGCATGAATTTCAGCTTGGTCGAGCAAAGAGTGGTCCTGTCCATGCTCTGTAAGACTAGAAAGCTAACTAAAGTACCATAAACTGACAAAATTCACTTATTATAGTACGGAAGTATACCTGGAAACTTCCTGGAGACTCTATTCATGCGAATGGGCTGAAAACACACGGAGTTGCCTTTGGCATCATTTCAACAAAGGACCTCAACATCGAGTTTGAGAAACGATACTGATCATATGTTTGCTCTTTTGCATGTTGTATGTAGCTTTTTCATTAAGTGTTAGCCTGCTCTCCTGTATAATTATCTGATTTTACATTTCCCCTTTTTTGCATCTTGGGTTAAAATAAAGTGAGGTGTCGGCGTTTAAAAACATTGGGTCATTTTTCTGAAACTTTCGACTCCCCAACTCTAAATTTTTGTAGCAAGTTGCCCTATCTCTCAAAACTAAGATGGATAACCCATCTTCAAATCTCACATGGAACAAGGTGCAGCTCATATATATTGAATGATAGTAAACACAAAACATTTCTATGATCTATACGTCCGCCAACGCTACACAAAACCTCAAAACAGCGACTGATTAGAGCGTGGCGAAAGTCGGTATTTAATCCATCAAAACTTTATATCCTTGACATAATACGGTAGATTGGAAGCACGCCTTTCTTCATGTAAAATTTGAATGTAGGTTGCTCATTTTGTTTCCAAGAAAACGCAAGTTCAAGAAAAGATGCAGTTTTTCATGAGGGATGCTCCGTACCTTTTGCAAAAAGTGGATTTTGAAAAACTGGATAAAAACCACTGCAAGATGGTTGATTGGGAAGGTACACTTCACAAAGCAAAACAGAATAGTAAAGAAGTGTGTTTTATTGATTGATACACTTGATACAAAGTAAAACTATGGCTAAGCTATAGGTCTAGTAAGGTGCAGCGAAGTCCATACACAGAATATAAAATGTATTGACAAAGGAAGAGGTCTGCATCAAGAGTGTCGGGGATAGTGACCGAAGAGAAATTTTACAGCAGTACAATGGCTAGACAATCTACAATGGAATGGAGTGCACCTAAAAAAATTGGAGGGGGGTTACCCATGTTTTTCGTAATCCCTTGCGTCCAACCCCTAATCTAACGACTTGTCCATCCAGTCTTGCTGCCAGAGAGCCTATATCTGTTGTATCTGTTGTCATCCCTTTCGATCAACCAAGATAAGAGGAGTAATGATGCAAAAGGCAAGCGTTAGTCATGGTGAGAGAACAGTGTTCATCATGGGAGGGAAAGAATTACCTTCTGTTCAGCGCTAATTGGCATTCGATCGTGAAGGGTTCAAGACAGGGATGATGTCATACCGATGGAGTTGTAAAAGTAAATGCGATGGATGGTAAATGTGAGAAAAAACGGAAGGAGGAGGAAAGATTGGAGGCAGAAAGAAAAAGGGAGAACATTTTGGTAATGTAAACTCCGACTTTTATTCAAAGACAGCGCCTTCTTTTTCTCTTCGGTCCTTCTTTCTCTTACTTATTCTTTTTCTCGTCTTTATGCTGGTCTGATTCGCTACTTCTTATTATAGTGACAGTAATTGTCTCTCTGTTAATCCAGACCCTTATCTTCACTTGAATGACCAGGAACTGATTACCATGCAGCTCGTAAGTAGTCAGCAAAACTACGTTTATGAAAGGGTAACTTACCAGAGTGTTTCTTCATTCGACCTTAGTTATCGGCGGTAGATGTCTTCAACTCGGACTTTGGGATGCTAGAAACAGTAATTGTCTTCAATATTGGCCCAACAGATCTGGTAACACTGGTAAGAGATTAAGATGTCTTGTATCCTTTATGTTATCACAGCCTTTTCGCTAACTATGAAACATACGCTCCTTTATAGAAATACCTCGCACAACCTGGTGCCAAATGTCGGACTTGCAAATGGTGGAGGGATCAATAGACTTACAGCAGCAGCAGCGAAACCCAGATGCTCACCCTTGCCCGACATGCATCGACGACAACATGAATGAACAACAAGAACCTCGCAGCTCAATATCACCATCGAAATTTCCCTTTCACATCTTTAATCTGGCTAAACTGCGCTCCCAAATTTTTGGAGGACACTCTACGTTTGCTACTCGAAAGGTGTCATTGGAAAAGATCTTCAAGCTCTCTGGCCAAAAAGAACAACTTCAAGACCAACACCGAGGAATCAACTGGCTGGATCCGTTTTATGGGTGTAAAGGTGCAAATCAACTACCACTTTCTCCCTCAACTGGAATACAATCTTTCTCAAGGCCCCTTCTATTGATCAGCAAGATGCTCCTGGTGGACCTAGAACTTTTTTTGTCCATAGAGGATGGACTTTTGGGTGATCTTCAACTTCCACCATTTCCTGTCAAGTCAACTCAAATGGTAAGGATTAATAGTTATGGCGAAGGTCGGCTATATTGTTTTCCGGGTGTAACTAGACAAAAAGCATAATTACTTTTTGTGATCTGCGGGGCTTGAAATAGACTCACTATATTATATACTCACCTCTCTCTTTCTTCTTCCTCTTTCTCTTTCTTTAGTTTTACCTCTTGAATCGCTCCATTACATAGGTTGAACGGTGTTTTCAGTCTTCCTTTGCTTCTGCGATCATGTCCCAAGAAACTATCCAAATCAACGAAGAAAAGGTAAGAGCGAAGAGCGAGGGTGATCCCTTAGATCAATCAAACCATGACTAATACTCTTCCCACATGACAAGGTTTCTCATCTCCATTCTTCGGAGGTACCCAATTATACTACGTCTAGCATGGAAGAAGCCCAATTGGACACTTACTCGCTCCCTGATGATCATGACAAGGAAGGTGCCAAATCAGCATCTCTGGACGAAAACGAAGGTCTTTGGCACAATCCCAAAGGCTGGGCGGTGGTTGGCTCCACGTTTTTGGTAAACTTCTTTTGCTTTGGTGTGGTATTCCAGTATGTCTATCTTCCCAAGTGTAGGCTGTTTTACTAATACGAATGTCTTCTCTACGTAGGTGGGGAAATTATCAACAGCTCTACCTGAAAATCTATGGCGATCAAACAGACACCTTTCGCATCTCATTTGTTGGCACATTGGCATCGACTGTCTTACTCAGCAGTGGGGTATTTATTACACCAGTGATCCAAAAAATAGGCTATCGAGGAACGATAGCGATTGGCGCTGTTCTAGCTCCGCTGGGGATGGTCCTGGCAAGTTTTGCTACCAGTCTGTGGCACATATATCTCTCGCAAGGTCTCCTCTTTGGTATTGGCTCTGGTCTCTGCTTTGCTGCGTCCATTGGCTTACCTGCTCAGTACTTTACAAAAAATAGATCTCTGGCCACAGGTAAACCCATACAAGAGAAAGGGGAAAGGCATCTCTCACACAGCTAATATCGTTCTCTCTATGACAAACTCAGCCTTAGGTGTATGTGGGTCTGGAATCGGTGCAGTAGCAATCTCTCCCATGACTGATCGATTGATGAGCAGTCTAGGCTATCGTTATGCATTACGGATTGAAGGAGCTATGGGGTTTGGTTTGCTGGTCTTGGCTACAATCCTGGGATTCTCAAAATCACGACCCGGTGGCTCGGACGGCGGTAAAGGCAGTGTCTTCGCCATTGTGGATAGAAGTATTATCTCCCATGATATGATTGCCCTGATGGCTTTTTGCACGCTTGTCACTTTTGGATATATCGGTCCCTTCTTCTTGGCTCCTCAGTATGCTAGCTTTTTGGGCCATGGGGCGTCCGATGGTGCTGCCTTGGTATCAATCATGTCAGGTATGAATAGCTTGTCACGTATTGTTATGGGCTTCTTGGCGGATCGGTTGGGAAAGGTGAATACCATGCTCACCTGTAGTCTTCTTGCTGGTAAGTTTGTCAGGGCGAAAAGGGGAGTACCGGACTTCTCCACTCATTTATGTTATTGTTGCTGCTGATAGGTATCTTTACTTCGGTGCTTTGGCAATTCTCTTCTAGTTATGGCCTATATATTGCTTACTGTGTACTATATGGCCTCACAGGTGGTGCCTTTGTATCGCTTCTTCCTGTGGTTATTGCTGATATAGTCGGGGTCAAGAATATCCAACGAGGCATTGGCATGTGCTATACCGTAAGCACTAGGCACAGACGCTCATTCTCTCTTTATCTACCATAAACTGCATCGTTTACTAAACAGACTGATTTGCTTCTCTTACATTGTTAGATCTCTTTGTTCGGTAACTTACTTGGATCTCCTATCATCGGTAAGCTATTGCAGACTTACAATTGGACATGTGCTATTCAATTCTCTGGTGCAACCACTCTTGGCGCGGCCCTGATTCTGATTTACTTGCGGATGCACCGAAGTAAAGGCAAATTGCTTGTGATCATTTAGTGAAATAGTTGTAATATGTATAATAGAGCAATCCTTGATAGATTACATAGTGAATAAAATCTTTTTTGGATAATGATCTTACTTCAATCGAGCGGGAATCTTGAACGAAAAAACATTTTAGACTCCGACACTGGCGCTCATAAATATAGATTTTCCCACAACCCTTTTCGTTGCTTCTTCTTCGCTTCTTCATCACTTTTTTCTTTCCATCGACATCGGCACCGTACCACGAACGACTCTCCCTCTATACAGCGGCCTCGAATGACGAACACAGGGTAACTCTATCCTTCCCACCTTCTTGTCCATCTTTTGTCTTGCCATGACTAACATTTGCCTTTTGCATCATCACTCCCTTTTTCCTCCATAGGTTGAATGGAATGGCATCGGATATAGGCTCTCTGGCAGCAGGGGTCCCTCGATTTTTTTTTCGGTGTACTCACTCTTCTATTGTAGATTCTGTAACCATTGCACTTTCAAAAAACCCTATCCCTCAGCTCACCTTCTCTGAACACTACTACTGTCCCTTTTAGAGTCTCTGGGCCCCTTGCTCTTTCTTCACTCCTGCGAAATTGCTTTAGATTAGTCGTTCTGTGGCAAGTCCTACATATAGTCTTACCATAGTCTCATTTAGTGAATAAAACCTACTTTAAACCATCTCCATGACTTTACTCTTCTAAATACGTTCCACCCATCTTAAAAACTCTGACAAGTACTGGTGTGCCAAGTGATCGATTGCTACAGGCACATAGAGTTTGAAAAGGGCGGGGTGTAAAGTGGGCGGCCTTTTGAACATATTAGACCTTTTTAGAAATTTTACGGTTTCCAGTTGTAAATTTTTTGTAGCCGGTTGCCCTGTTTTTTGAAAACTGACATGGATAATTCATCTTGAAAATTCACATGCGACAAGATAAAATGTACATCTATCGGAAGATACCAAACTTGAAGTATACCTATGTTGTATGCTTATATGAACACTACACCAAGTCCCAAAACAGCGACTGACTCCATTGGCCCCAAAGTCGGTAATTCATCCACCTAAACACAATATCACTAAAATCATTCGGAAGATAAGAAGCACAGCTTTCTTTATGGAAAATTGGGGTGAGGTTTGTTACGTCTTTCATGATAAAATCCATGTCCAACAAAAAAGGAACACTTCATAGGGGGAATTCTAGGGGCAGGTCAATATATGGCTTCACTCAAGCGTAAAGGGGTCGAATCTCAATTCTAATGGCATGTACATGCTCGTACGGCCTTCCTGAGCATATCGTTAAAGTTTCAAGACATTTCATCAGCAGGCTAATGATGGATGATCATTGGGAAAAAAAAAGGTTTCGAAACCAATCCGAAAACCTTGAGAACGGTTCTCAACCTTTTCTGGCGGCGTTTTAAAAAGACTGTAAAACGGCAAATGTCCATTCAGATTTCACAAATGCCATTGCTTCTGAACTGCGCATTCCAATGAGCTTCCCTTTGGCAGACTAATTCTGCTATGTTATATGCTTATGTGCGTACCATTAGGACTCTGCTAGGTTCATCCTGAAGTGAATTACAGTGGGAAAGGTCCCTGGGCCTAACTAAGCGGGGAGGCGAAGTTTCTGATGCTACTTCCAAGTTCAGGCACTTTTGATTAGTGAATTTTCTCTGTACGGATTCAACTGTCATGAGCCACCAGATTCCTACCATTGGATCCTCCCAATGGGGAAATCTTGTCTGTATGGTTGAGCCATTTTTCATTCGTAGGCCCAAACCTAGGCACTGCGGAGATTGAAAAATGCCCTATAAGTATGACTTTTTCCCCATCAATCCTTTTCTTTGCTTCTTGATCCCCTCGTCATCACTTTTTTTTCCCCTCGTGATTTACATTGCCTCTCGCCCTCGTCCTTCACCTCCTCCGCCTCCGAACGAACGATTGAACGAACGAACGAACGAATGAACTCCCTCGGAACGAACGAACGAATGAACTCCCTCGGAACGAACGAACGATTACGCTCACCTCCTTTCAGCACGATGCTAAACTTTTAGCTTACCATGACCAACTTTTTCTTTTCGACATTTAGATCAGCTACGACGATGACGACGACGATAACGAAGACAATGACGACGATGACGACTCGCCCAGCGCTTTATATCACAAGATAAGGCTGTTTTGAAAATTTTACATATGAAAAACAGGGGGAAACCCTTGAATTTTTTTTTTTCGTGCACTCACCTCATCCATAGTTGATTCTATAGCCATTGCACTGGTGAAGCACACTATCCCTTTGGTCTGGCCCCTGTGTCCATCACAACTGATGCTTTTGAAACGGTTAGTCTGCTCTCCCCTCCTCCCATTCCCAGCGTCATTACACTACATTAGTTACTCTATGGCAAGCCACTCATGCCCCTACACTTGGAATTAAGCTTACGTATAGTCTCATTCACTCAATAAAGCATACCTGGCTCCTTCTTTATATGACTTTTATTCTTCTCCTGCTACAGTAGCCTTACTCTGGAAAAAGTGGAGACTTATAGCATTTTTAAATCCCGCCAATTTGCCCTCTCACCAAATGGGGGTGTGTCCCTAGCCCCGCTCGTTTGGTTTGGGCGGAGTTTAGTTTCTTTGAATTACACTTCTCAAATGCAAACAAAGTTCCGTTTGCAGAGGTCAAATTATAGGATCCAACGTCTTTATCTTCCAATAGTGTGTAATCAAAGGTGATTTGGTATTGAATTATACAACTACTAGGGGGAAATCCAGTAACATTTCCGCTGTTGTAAACCGTATGTTGATGATACCTACCCAGTTTATGTCTGTCGAGCTCTTTTTCCAACTTCCAGGTACAAGATAGTGTACCTGATCCACATAGGCGGGAAAAAACGTTGGACCTAAACTCAAAATCCGGCTAGCCGAGGGGTCTTCCGTGTGCCCAAGCATTCAAATTTAATGGGTTATGTCTGTCAGCGCCCCTCATCTGCGTTTAAATTAGGATTTGTGTGGGGTACAACATGAAGGAACGGCCGGCAGAGGGTGGATTGCCGTTGGACGGCTAAGCTTAATCAATGCAAGAGAGTCCCCTCTAACGCTACGAATATGGCAGACGGTTACAGAATTGACAGATTATTTGCTTCCCGTAATCTTGATTACATGATCTTTGCCAAGTACTTGAAAAGAGAAGGAGTCGGTTTATATTTGCCGTACCCTGATCTTCATCGCGGCCAAGTGGGTTACCTCCTGATTTCAGAGCGGGGTTTGAAAATTAAAAAACTTGGTGGGATTCTTTTTTGTCAGCCTATATAAGTTCAACCGCTACACTTTATAAATATCTTCTTCTCTTTTCTCTTTTCATCACTTTACACAATTACAATCATGGTCCTTAAAACTAAACTTACTGAACTTCTTGGTATTGAACACCCTATCGTCCAGGTAATGACAGAGTAACTAATTGTTGTGTCTAGAGTGGCATGGGCGCTAATAATCATCTCTATCGATCAACAGGGCGGTATGCAATGGGTGGGTGTTGCTGAATTAGTAGCTGCCGTTTCCAACGCCGGTGGTCTTGGTTTGATTACTGCTTTGACTCAACCCACTCCTGAAGCCCTACGTGCTGAAATCCGTCGTACTCGCACCATGACCAACAAGCCCTTCGGTGTGAACTTGACCTTCTTGCCTGCCATGACTCCTCCTCCTTATGATGAATATGCTCAAGTGATTATCGATGAAGGCATCAAGGTAGTCGAAACTGCTGGTAACAACCGTAAGTATATAGACAAGAGTGAAGGGCCATAAGGAACTATGATAAAGGGGGATATACAAAAATCGGGTGTACTAACAACTGTTGTGTAGCTGGCAAATACATCAAGCAATTCAAGGCTGCTGGTATTGTCGTTCTTCACAAGTGTACTGCCGTCCGTCATGCTCTCTCTGCTCAAAAGTTGGGTGTTGATATCATTTCCATGGATGGTTTTGAATGTGCTGGTCACCCTGGTGAAGGTTTCGTCGGTGGTTTGATTCTTTTGGCCAAATCCTTCAAGGCTTTCAACATTCCTTACATTGCCTCTGGTGGTTTTGCTGATGGCGTTGGTTTGGCCGGTGCTTTGGCCATGGGTGCTGAAGGTAAGCGGAGGGGGAACTAGGAGAATCCTTTTTTTGACCCATCTCTGTCGCCCTTTTCTTTTAGGTATCAACATGGGTACTCGCTTTATGTGCACTGTCGAATCACCCATCCATCAAAAGATCAAGGAAGCTATTGTAGCTGGCGACGAATACCAGACCTCTTTGGTCTTCACCCCCTTCCGCAACACCTCTCGTATCTATAAGAACAGCGTGGCGGTCGAAGTCAACAAGCGTGAAAAGAACCCCAATGTCAAGTTTGAAGATATCCGCGACTTGGTCTCTGGTGCTCGTGGTCGTCAAGTCTATACCACTGGTGATCCTGAATACGGTGTGTGGACTGCTGGTCAAGTCATGGGTTTGATCAATGACATCCCTACTTGCCAAGACTTGTGTACTCGTATTGTGGCCGACGCTGAAGCTATCATTACCAGCCGTCTTAACTCTATGGTGGTGGCCAAGGCTCATCTTTAGATCTTACATACACACATTCCCCCTTTTACCCTTTAGATGAAGTTGAACTCTCCCATTCTTTTCCCCTCTATGTTTTGTTACTACTCAATTGAAATCAGTTTGATAATAAAGAATCAGTTTGTGATTTGTAATAGTGGAGGGCAAATGGTAACGATGGATCAATGCAGTTGTATGCGTGGGAACAACTTTCACGTGTAAATTGAAAAGGCGGGGTTGGACTGAGTTGGTGGTTAACATGGCTTCACTTACCTCACACCTTTATGATTTGGGCAGATGATTGATGACCAAACGCTTGTAGTGGATAGTTACATATTCGAGTATTCTTATTTGGTCCACATAATTGTGTCCTCTAATAAAGATCTCTACATCTGTGGCATTTGCAGCCGAGACAACGGAGTATGAAACTGTTGCCTAGACGAGCCATATATTTCACGTGGTGGGACTATTACATCTTACACACTGCTACAGCATTATAGCTCATGAACACAGGGGTCATGTCCTCTAGGGCGTCAGAATAAGCTTATCGTCAAGTGCTTGATGATGAGTTGTGCTTTATAGGTTGGATGATGAGTTGTGTTTTGGGCGGGATGATGGCTGCTTATTGGCTGTAATTCACATGCCGACGAAACTCAAAAACAGGCATTCTGGGCAAGGGCAGATGAAGGACTTGACGCACGGGGTGATTTGCAGCCTCATTAGCTTTCAAACCCCGCTTCAGGTCACAATAAGTTATCTTTTCATCAATCCTTTTTCCACTATGCACATGAGAGTTTGAAAAGGCGGGGCGTGAAATAAGGTGGGCGGGAGCGGGGGACTTGACTTTTCGATTTCCAGTTGTAAATTTGTGACGAGTTGACCCTGTTTTTCAAAACCGAGATGGATAACCCATCTTCAGATTCCACATGGAACAAGATGGAATGTATACTCATCGAAAGATACCAAACTTGAAGTGTACAGTACATGTGTTTTATGCTTCTCTGAACTCTCACTAATCCCTAATACAGCAGCTGATTCCAGTGGCCCCCAAGTCGGTAACTAATTCATCCAAACCCAGTATCCTTGGCATCACTCAGTAGATAAGAAGCACTAATTTTGTCATGCAAAATTCGATGAAAGGTTTGTTATCTCTTTCATGAGAAACTCATGTCCAACAAAAAGCGATTCATCTCAGGGGGATGATCCATTCTTTTTTTGCGGCGTTTGAAAAATCGGCAGAACTGGAAGATCGTCAGGAACGTATGGCACTTGTGTAGATAGAACTCCAAAGGCAAAGTAGTCAAGTCGAAAGTAAAATTCGTGTATTCATAGCCTTGACACAAAGTCAAACCTGAGCAACAACAGCAGAATATCAGTTCCTTCGCTCAAGTTTGGCGGCGGTAGTCATGGAGATGGGTGTAAGTAAGTTTTATTGAGTGAACCCCCGCCCACTTTTCACGTTGATCGTTCGCCCCTTTCCCATAAACCCACCAACATACCCATAACCCCCCTCCCACACACCCACAAACTCTTAAAGACGTTACTGGTATCAAATAAACCTGTTCCCTTTACTGTATGTATTCTATGAAGTTTTGACTAAGCTATAGATTTGAGCAATGGGAGAGCATGTACATGATGCTTCAGACAGAACCATCCGGACAGAACCAACCTGCGTATCCTGAAATTTGCTGACAATAAGGACTCACATGGCGGGGGACTCTCTGAGTCCCTGACTTCAGTTCCGGTCACAGATGGGACTCAACTTGAAAGGAAGATAAAACCGCCCTTGCCCACACACTCCTCCAACTATGTGTGCCTACGCACTACCTACGCACTCTATATTTTAAACCCCGATTTGACTACAAGAACTTTTTTTATAACTGTCCTTCATTTTTGCTCCTTCTTCCCCTTGTCATTACTTTTTTGCCTCCACGTTGTCATTCTCTTTTTTTTCACGACAACAACCGAACAAACGAACGAACGAACGAGTTGACGAACGAACGAACGGTAACTCTTCCCTTCTCACGTCATGCTCATCTTTTGCTTACCATTACTAACTTTTTGCCTTTTGCATCGCTCCTGTTTCTTTTGACACTAGATCGGCTACGACGATGACGACGGCAATAGGGACGACGACGATGCTAATGACGACTCCACCACTGCTTCATGTCGCCCTAAAAGGCTCTTTTTAAAATTTTCAAATGTAAAAAACATGGGGAAACCCTCGCAATTTTTTTTTAGGTGCACTCCCATTCCATTGTAGAATCTCGTAGTCCAAGTCACTAATAAAAGTGTGTCAATTCTTTGCCTATCCCCTTCCGCTACTATCACTGATACTTTTACACAGCTTAGCCGTTTTTGTCCACTTCCATTTGCTTACTTTTTACAGCAGTTTAGTCATTCCCATTACAATAGCCTGTTGCCATTAGACATTAGGTTCACTACGACCCCAAACATAGTCTGTACCATAGCCCTTTAGTCATATCCCATCAATAAAGCCTACTTTAATTACCCTACGAAAGACGTTCCTCAAATCCAGTACCATGACAATGTTATGTACATTATAAAGACCAAACTACAGATGAGTAGCTCATTATTGACAACTCCTAAAACACCAATGGTTTACTATGTAATGAATCTAATGACATGTACATGATCGTAAGGTCTATCTTCGCATACATATAAAGTTTTATTGGTACAATAGGATTAATGGGCTATGGTACAAACTATGTTTGAGGCCGGAGTTAAGCTAATGTGTAAATGACGACAGGTTGTAATGAGAATGACTAAGCTACTGTAAAAATCAAGCGAATGGAGGCGGACAAAGCCGGCCAAACTGTGTAAAAGTATCGGTGACAGTAGCGGAAGGGTATGGGCAAAGAATTGGTACACTTTTATTAGTAACTTGGACCACGAGATTCTACAATGGAATGGGAGTGCACCTAAAAAAAAATTGCGAGGGTTTCCCCATGTTTTTTACATTTGAAAATTTTAAAAAGAGCCTTTTAGGGCGACATGAAGCAGTGGTGGAGTCGTCATTAGCATCGTCGTCGTCCCTATTGCCGTCGTCATCGTCGTAGCCGATCTAGTGTCAAAAGAAACAGGAGCGATGCAAAAGGCAAAAAGTTAGTAATGTTAAGCAAAAGATGAGCATGACGTGAGAAGGGAAGAGTTACCGTTCGTTCGTTCGTTTGTTCGTTCGTTCGTTTGACGTTGTGGAGTAAAGAGAATGACAATGGAGGCAAAAAAGTAATGACGAGGGGAAGAAGGAGCAAAATAATAGGACGGGCAAAATAATGATCTTATAGCCAATCGGGGCTTGAAATCTAGAGTACATAGGCACACATTGTTGGAGGAGTGTGTGGGCAGGATCGTGTTCCTGAGCTTCAATCGGCAGCATATACCTTACATATCAGAGCGAGCATGCTACTACATTCTCATGCTATGATGTGGACTTACCTTTTGAATGACAAATAGGCTGGATCAGAGAAGATTGAATGTTGCCAAATGGAATAGCAGGGGTGGAAATCCATCACGAACACCGAGTCTTGTATGAAAGTCTTCCTCAGCATCATGATCACCTGTACAAATGCATTTTCGGAGACGGTAGGATGAATAGAATCGCCAGGACTGAGTTCTTTCGCCACCAGTCGGTCATGTCATTCGCTGATCGCCAGGAACAACTTCTTGCAGAGGCTGGTAGGTGGGCGAAGGGCGGCACGTGCAATATGAAAGAATCGACCTTATGTGGGAAAGCCTGCCATTGATCGCACTGATTCTCTTGGAAGGTTAGTGATATATGCGCCGTTTATCGTTGTGTTGTTCCATCGGCCTTCGCGTCGTATTTGATCCACGTTCGCACACACGTTACCCGCCATACGAGCTGATGAGCCGCAATTGATATGTGTGTTTTTGTTGGACCTGAAACCAGGAGAAGAGAGGGCCTTGCCGATCGATTCCCGATGAGAAAAGTAAAACCATTCCTGTGCCTGGTGGGGCGGTATTATCTTCATTTCGAATTGAATCCCAGCTATGTCCGGGACTCAAGTCAGGGACTCAAAGAGTCCCCCGCCCTATCAGTCCTTATTGTCTGCAAAATTTAGCATACACAGAAAGGTTCTGTCCCGGTGGTTCTGTCTGTAGCATTCCCCCAATGCGCAGGCCGGATTGGAAAGACGGAGTTTGAGTGAGATTGCGCAGGGGCAAAAGTAAGTGTTAGGGTAAGATAGCAGGCCGATGTCTGCATGAAACAATGAAGTTATGGTTTAATAAAAGAGTTGCTTATTTCTCAGAATCGACATAGACAGCCCACCGTCAAATTTCACAAGCACCACTATAAACTGCATATCTATCGACGGATACCCATAAACAAGTACTTTTACGTTGTGTGCGGCCGTGAACGCTACGAGAAGTTCCCCCCCCAAAAAAAAGCGACTAATTGGAGTGGTATCAAAAATGGCAAGGCATCCAAGGACATCAGACTTTCTTGGTATCAATCGATAGATAAAAAGCACTTCTGAATATGTGTCAAATTTGAAGTTGGGCCGTTCATCCCGTTCACAAAAAAAATGAGCTCCAAAAAAAGTAAAACTTTTTCCAAGGTGTGTCCTTTCTTCAGATGGCGGGGTTTGAACTCCGGTGGGGGTTCAAATCATCGAACAAGGGGGGGCTATGGTTATTGCCGCCTTTGCGCTGGAAGCTCGGATCCCTTGGAATCACAGCAGAGCTCAACTGACACAGTCTAGCTAAAGTAGAAATGAGATGTTTATAGCTAGGTAGAAAGTTTTTTGATAGTGAACCAGCTAAACTGTGATGAAGCAAATTGACTCGTTTAGAAGGACTTTCCTTATACGGCAGTCCCTAATCGTTTCGTATGTAGGGATTTGTCCTAGACATCAGACCTATCACCTTGACTTTCAATCCACAGTTTTCTACCTTTATGCAAAGCCCTCATGTGTACTGTGTTTTCTCCATAAACGATAGTGACAGTCTTATTAGCCTCATGTATTTTCCGTACCAAACCTCCATATACTGTAAATGCCGAGTTGACCCTGACCTTTTTCAAATCGTGGACAGGGACCAAGAAGTACAACTAACCTATTCATCGAGAGTCGATATAGGGTTTACTGTTTTGACAGTTCCAATCACTACCCCTGAAAGTAGGACTGTGCATTCGAAAAGTAAAATATCGGGGTTTACAAACCGGCATGAATGCGGAGTGTTAAATGGCAAAGAGAAGTAGACAATGATGTAATGGGATGGAAGGAAGAAGGAGAGACAGCATCATCGATAAAAATAGACAATGACGATAGGCGGTAAGCGTCATTGTAACCTCGGAGAAGTTAGGAGAAGTTCTCAATTAGGCAGGTATGATATCATTTCCAATTTACCCGGATCTATTTTTAACGCACATCTTTGCATGCCAAGCACCTCACTTCTTGGTGATTGCTTCATCATCGTTAACATCATCATCATCTTTGAAACTATCTGTCGTCTTTCCTGTTCATCATATTAACCATCAGAGACAATACGTTTGCTCAACAACCATGTATGCGGCATCGAGCGGGATTTGAACCATGGCTTTCATCAAGTGCTTCACTGTATTGGCACTATTGCAGTCTGTTGAATGGGATTTGCCGAGGATGTGGTCGAGTGGAAAGTGAGAAATGGAGGAAAGGAAGAAGAAGAAGAAGAAAGAAGAAAGTGAAAGCAAAAAGACTGTATTTATAGTTGAAAGAAGTAAAGCCACATTACCAAATCCATTCATTTGCGCAAACCAAGTTGTGGGGAAGCACAACTTATCAACGCTAAGCTCAAAAAGACAAAAGGATGGAATCAAAGTTGACACAATGAACGAACAATGGAAGACAGGGGAGAAAGAAAAAAAAAAGGGTCTGACCAATGACGGACGAGAAGGACTTTGACCCGCCTCTTTTTTACCCCTGAATCGTAAAAAGTTAAAAATAACATTCCACGTAACAATCGCCGGCATGCATCTTCCACCATCTCCCCCCAAAGGAAGCATTGATGCCTTTGTTTGCTTGGTTACATAAAGAGATCGATCCTTGGCACGGGTGTTGCATTGATGTGATCCAAGAACAAAAAGGACGTACAAGAATGCACGCCGGGTCCTGGATTGAGTAAAAAGCCGAATTTGACCAACATATTGCCAGGAACCAATCAGATCACTTGCCGATCGTCACCTCTTACTTTCTTTTGTACCCATCAGATCGGACCAACGTAATAATAGACTCAGGGATGTGTCATCTTTCTGATTCTTTTAGTCATTCCTGCCACACTCGCCATCATCATCATTATTAACCCTCCTTCTTTGTTCTCCTTCTTCTTGCCGTCATAGTGAGGGCACGGATCGTAAAGAGAAAGGAGGCAGTATGGCAGTTCCTGGGAATCAGACCATCTATTTTTAACTTTTGCGGAGTTTATAATCTGACAACTGGCAGTAATCGTTCAAATTGGCGCTGGGGGCCGTCCATCTTTCAATAAAGCATGTAAGAGACAATCTTTTGGAATGTGGTGGATGTATGCAAAGCATTCAAATTTCTAGCACTTTCGGTGACCTTGAGGATGAGAATTATAAAGTAAGGGAAGGGAATCGACTTCATTTCCCTTTAGATCGGATCAAGGAAAGTGAAATAAGCATTTTCATATGTCCGCTTCATGCAAAGGGGAAGGTAAAAGTAAGCTATGACAACACACAAAAGATGAAGTCATAGGCCTCACCCCGTATTTGGGTAGCAGGGTTTGTCCGTTCTTGGCTCGCTTTGTATGGTGCGAGACGGATGTTTACCAAAAAGGGAAACCTGTACTACACCACGTTGACCCTCACCCCTAGTTATGATGAAAATCGAAAAGCGGGGGGAGAGGGAGTTATAATTAGCCGCTAGTGCCCTTGAGTTACACGATCTTTTCCAAAACATTATAAATACAAACCCTCTTTTTGATAGTTTCCCACTTTTTTTTTATTCTTTCACTACTTTCCCATTCTTACTTCTCTTACTTGCTTACTTTACTACTTTTACTACTTTACACAACTTTTCATTTTGAACTCTATTCTCAATGCCTGCCACCACTACTCAATCCCGAACCTTAAAATGGGCTCTTCCCAAGAAGCCTACAGGGGGCCGTGTCCAAAAACAGACACGTGCATCAAAATCATGCAAATCAAACTCCGCTCCACCAATCATGCAACACAAAAAGAAAACGCCTCAAACCGAAATGGATCGCCTTGCCTCCGAATTGGCCTTCACCTATGACACCCTTGCCACCATTTCAGTCCACTTTGAAAGTCTTCAGCTCGCCTATACATCCTGCAAAGCCGACCTCAAGAAAAACTTTTGTGCAACCCGACTTGGACCCAAGGAAAAGGAACTTTTGGCTGCTTACGATGATCTCGGTTTACAAGTCGTCCATCTAGAACGCAAGATCAAGAAATTGGAAACCCGACTCCAAGAAGTACGTGCACAGGAAGCCACTACCACCGCCTCCAGCACTGTCTCTTCGTTGCCTTCCTCCTCGCCTGCTTCCTCCACTTGCTCTTTTGACGTGTCGCCATGGACATGCAACGAACCGACATTTGTCATGGATGATATCGTTACACCACCTTATACAACCATCGATCCCACTGCCATGATGGACGATTGCACCTCTTTTATCAACGATTCTTATTACCTCTACAACACCGATTCTTTCGATTACCTGATGATTCCATCGGAGTCTGAAACCTACACTCTGTCTCACCCCGACTACTACTACCCTGTCTTGTCAGTCCAGTAACTTGATCTCGCTCCTCTTCTCCCATTTATGACCCCATTCATTCATTACATATTTCATGTATATTCCACTTGCCTTGTTTATATCTCATATACATATATCACTTTTACATACTAGCCTTCCTATGCTCATGCTCTTCACATATGCGCCATTCACTTTTAGACACTATGACTCCTTCATTCACTCATTCCACCTCTTTTTACCCTATCATCATACATTATCATCATCATATCATATCATATTCATCTGTTCATATTCATCTTAACTTCATTCTATCAATAAACATCATTTGCATACTCTCATTCTCTCAGTAGTTCAGTTCAGGGGTCAATCGTACCTGAATGGCGGGATTTGAAAACCAAGTTGCCCTGTACTCTGCAAGCCACATATCGGAGTTCGAATTTAGATCGCCAGGTCGCTGCCTACATTTTGAAAAAAATAGTCCTTCGTCTTTCTTTCTTTCTCCATTCACTTTTTCTATATCAACACACTCTAGTACTGGTAAGTCTGTCCCTACCATTCCACGGCGTTGAAAAGAAACGACTCCATTCACAATGCATTGTTAGGTTTGGATGGTGTACATTGAAAAGCAAAGTAGTATGAATCTAACGTCAACTTTCCTCTTTTACGTACTCTAGTTTTTGTCTCCCTTTACCAATTTGCACGGAAAACCCCTTCATCACCTCTCTTTATAACTTTTCATCGACTGAAAACATACCACGACCGACCATCATGAGCCCCGCATCCTCATTATCAGCAACCTCCTCACCAATGGATCGAGTAAACGACGGCCATCCTCTTCATTACTCATGGGTATTCTGGTTTATGCATCGCTCACCAGGCTCCAAAATCACCAACTACGAAGGTCAAATGAAGAAGATTGCGACTTTCTCAACGGTAAGGTGCCGTTACTTCCTCGTCATCCTCTCTTTCTGATCTTCTCCCCTCTCTTCCCCCTTGTTTTGATAGATTGAAGAGTTTTGGGCGGTGTATTCACATATCAATAGACCTCACGACCTACCTGCGATCAGCGATTACCATCTATTCAAACATGGTGTGCGGCCCATGTGGGAGGATGCAGCGAACATCCAAGGTGGCAAGTGGATCGTCCGGGTGAAAAAGGGGTTGGCAAGTCGATACTGGGAAAATCTGGTGATGGCAATCATTGGCGATCAGTTTGATGTGCAGGACGAAATCTGTGGGGCGGTCTTGTCTATCCGGAACTCGGAAGATATTATTAGTGTATGGAATAAAACGTCTGCCAATGGACGAATCAACTTGAAAATAAGGTAAACACTCTCTTTGTGAATGAAGACGGGACACAGGGCTCATATCATCTTCTTTCTGTGGCTGCCTAGGGATACCATCAAGAAAGTACTCAGCTTACCAAATGATACAACAATGGAATACAAGTCCCATAATGTGGCTCTTCGGGATAACTCTAGTTTTAGAAACACTGATGTCTTTAGGTGAAAGACCAGCCGTTTGGCCCCCCCCTTCCTCCTTCATTACTGTTATCTGAAATAAAATAATGTCTACTTGTTTCTACATCATGTACCGTCTTATAGATTCGACGTTGGTCATGGGTAGGTGAAGGGCCCTTAAGCTTAGTGTAATACCTATAGTGGGAAATCATCATTTGGGTGCATACATATATTTGTAGGGTGAAGGAGTAGTTTTATTGCCAATACATCAACAGCTAATCTAACTAAGGATCTACTCGTTGCACCATCAGGGTCATATTGGGTAAGGGCCGTAGGGTAATCTGCATGCCTTTTCGTACCTTGAATCCAGGCTTTGGTGTAAACTTGAAGTTTTTGATGAGGAGAGCCAATACAACCTTGAATTCGATCAATGCAAATTTGTAACCTATACACTGACGACCTACAAGCATGAATTAGTGTTTGATTTTTTTTTTTCTCGGTCTTCATTGCCTTACCGCCGGCCAAAAAGGGCAAATAGACATAGGGACTGATAGTGTTAGCAGGTGCATAATCCCATCGAGAAGGAATAAATTCATCACAATCATCACCCCATTGCTGCTTGTCAAAGTGGGATACCATAGGGCAGATCACCACACGAGTGCCTTTCGGGAAAGTCTTGCCCTTCAAATCAAAGTCCTTTGTTGCGATCCGGTTGGTGATGGGCACAGGCGGGGTGTAACGAAGCGATTCCTTGCAGATGTTGTTAAGAAGCGGCAGTTGATTGATAGCCTCGTAACCAGGCAAGTCAGTCGGGGATTCATCTTCAGGTGACAGGTGATGGAAAAGGCTAGTGACTTCTCGTCGAAGTTCGTCTTGTATGTCTTGGTGATGCGCCAACGTATGAAGGCACCAGCTAACCGCCACACTTGTAGTTTCATGTCTATCACCAACAAATAAAAGCAATCAGTCAGTGTTCACTATCTCTGTCGATCTACCTCCCCTTATTTACCCAGCAGCCAAAAAAGTCAGACATTGATCCTGTAGTTCAGTGGGCGTCAGTGTGTTTCCAGAGTCCTCATCCACCTGTTGCATCATGAGAGCCAGAAGATCCTTCTTGTTTTGCAGATCGGAGCGCTGTGCAGCATTTGTCACCATCAACTGAGCTTCTTTCTTGAGTGAGGCCATATCCCGACGAACTTGACGTGCCCGAGGTGCAGGCAAACGATGCGCCCAAGGGAACATCATTGCAAATAGAGTTTCCACAGGAGAATCACCAGCCAATAGATCCAGGTACGCACGACTAAGCGGATTCCGTTCAGGGTTCTCCAAGCAATCAAACTGTTGACCAAAGCCAGCCCTGCCAATGACCTCCAAGGACAAGAGTTGTAGTCCATGTGATACGACGAGTTCAGTAGGCGAATCAGTGTTGCATTGTTTCCACCATTGATGCACAAGTTGTTGAGTAGGCAGGATCATGGACGGGATCATATCACGCAGCGCACTAACACCAAACGCCGGGTTCAGCATCTTCCGTTGGTATCGATGCACATCACCTTCAGTTACAAGCACGCCATCACCGAGAAACAACGAAAGAAATTGCTTGGTTTCAGGAGGTTTGATAAAGTCGAGTTCATCGTTGGTTAAGACTTGTTTGACCAAAGCTGGATCGGAGACGAGGATGCGTGGATTGTTGCCGCCCGCGAAATATCGGAAGACTGTACCATACTTCTTCGCCCATTCACGATGAGTGACTCCAGCCTAGAAGTAAAAAACGGTGATTAGTTAGTACTGGACCCTTCACAAAGATCACTTGATAATAACTTACGTCTTTGGACAAGAGTTGTCGAAAGTTGCCCAGAAAAGGTACCAAAAGATCGGGAGCAGGGCCAGGTAACTGATTGGCAGGGTGTAGGAAGAGTCGGTATACAAAGTACTTGCCAGCAATGTACACCAATGTAAGACGAATGAGGTATCGGATCAAGGCTTGTCGGAATGCAGGTCGGCCAACGGCACGGGTCGTTTGAAAGTACACCATTTTGGCTAATTGCCGTCTTGCCACTGGTGAGCGCATCAGGCTGAAGCCAGTCACCGTCAACGATGATACTAGATCTCTAAAATCTTCCATGAGGTTATACAAAATGAAGAAGGAGGAAGAAGAGGGAAAAGAAAGAAAGAGTCGGAAAAGTTTCTCAATTTATAAGGAGCGGGAGTCAAAAAAAAAAGTCGTTCCCACTGGTTTTTGTGTGGGGTAAATCAGGCACACATGAAAATGGGGTCTTTTGATTTGTCAATGCGATTTCTTCTCAAAACACGCTATTTGATGTTTGAAGAGAGTACCATCATGACGAAGAGTCCTATAAACTTGAAGTTTGCTCACTGAATGCCCATCTGCTCTGTGAAAAGTTCATATAGTCAACAATACAAATCTAACGGACGATCCACCTGTCGGAGTTTGACAAAGCTATAGTTAAAACTGTCTCTGTGAGGAGACTGGACGACACGGCGGGGCAAATTGAGTGGATACACTTCACCTTGAGCTATCCTAGATCGAGAGTGCACTTTGCCAAGAGTTATCGACAAGGTTTGCTTGACTTCTGTGGGGGAATTCTCCGCGCAGAGGCAATGCGCAGGGGCAAATTGGAAAGACGGAGTTTGAATAGGGTTGCCCAGGGCAGGGGCACAAGTAAGTGTTAGGGTCAAGATAGCAGGTCGATGTCTGCATGAAATAATGAAGTTATGGTTTATAAAAGAGTTGCTTATTTCTCAGAACCTACATAGACAGCCCACCGTCAAATTCCACAGGCACCACGATAAAGTGCATATCTATCGACTGATACCCATAAACAAGTACTTTTACTTTGTGTGCGGCCTTGAACGCCACGAGAGGGGAATGCTCCAGACAGAACCATCCGGACAGAACCAACCTGCGTATCCTGAATTTTGCTGACAATAAGGACTTGCATGGCGGGAGACTCTCTGAGTCCCTGACTTCAGTCCCGTTCATAGATGGGACTCAACTTGAACTAAAGTTAAAACCGCCCCTGCACACTCCTCCAACAATGTGTGCCTATGCACTCTAGATTTCAAACCCCGATTTGACTACAAGGACTTTTTTATGCCCATCCTTCATTTTTGCTCCTTCTTCCCCTCGTCATTACTTTTTTGCCTCCACATTGTCATTCTCTTTTTTTCCACGACGACAAACGAACGAACGAACGAACGAACGAGTAAACGAACGAACGAACGGTAACTCTTTCCTTCTCACGTCATGCTCATCTTTTGCATCCCATTACTAACTTTTTGCCTTTTGCATCGTTCCTCTTTCTTTTGACACTAGATTGGCTCCGACGATGACGACGACAATAGGGACGACGACGATGCTAATGGCGACTCCACCACTACTTCATGTCGCTCAAAAAGGCACTTTTAAAATTTTTAAATGTAAAAAACATGGGGAAACCCTCGCAATTTTTTTTTAGGTGCACTCCCATTCCATTGTAGAATCTCGTAGTCCAAGTTACTAATAAAAGTGTACCGATTCATTGCCCATATTCTTCCGCTACTGTCACCGATACTTTTACACAGTTTGGCCGTCTTTGTCCGCCTCCATTTGCTTGATTTTTACAGTAGCTTAGTCATTCTCATTACAACCTGTCGCCATTTACACATTAGCTTAACTCCGGCCTCAAACATAGTCTGTACCATAGCTCATTAATCCTATTGTACCAATAAAACTTTGTATGTATGCGAAGATAGACCTTACGATCATGTACATGTCATTAGATTCATTACAACTGGTAAACCAATGGTGTTTTAGGGGTTGTCAATGATGAGCTACTCATCTGTAGTTTGGTCTTTATAATGTACATGGTGTTGTCATGGTTATGGATTTGAAAAACGTCTTTCGTAGGATAATTCAAGTAGGCTTTATTGATGGGATAGGACTAAAGGGCTATGGTACAGGCTATGTTTGGGGTCATAGTTAAGCTAATGTCTAATGGCAACAAGCTATTGTAATGGGAATGACTAAACTGCTGTAAAAACCAAGCAAATGGAGGCGGACAAAGACAGCCAGGCAGTGTAAAAGTATCAATGATAGTAGCGGAAGGGTATGGGCAAAGAATCGGTACACTTTTATTGGTAACGTGGACTACGAGATTCTACAATGGAATGGGAGCGCACCTAAAAAAAATTGCGAGGGTTTCCCCACGTTTTTTACATTTGAAAATTTTAAAAAGAGCCTTTTTAGGCGACATGAAGTAGTGGTGGAGTCGTCATTAGCGACGTCGTCGTCCCTATTGCCGTCGTCATCGTTGTAGCCGATCTAGTGTCAAAAGAAAGAGGAACGATGCAAAAGGCAAAAAGTTAGTAATGGTAAGCAAAAGATGAACA
>LT554852.1:60471-96321 GCA_900079185.1 Absidia glauca
GAAGAGAATGACAATGGAGGCAAAAAAGTAATGACGAGGGGAAGAAGGAGCAAAATGGTAGGACGGGCAAAAAAAAGAATCTTGTAGCCAATCGGGGGTTGAAATCTAGAGTGCTCCGAGAAGCCCCCCAAAAGCGACCAATTGGAGTGGCATCAAAAATGACAAGTCGTCCAAGGAAATCAGGCTCTCTAGGTATCAGTCGATAGATATAAAGCACTTGTGAGTCTGTGTCAAGTTTGAAGTTGGGTCGTTCATCCCGTTTACAAGAAAAATGAACCAAAAAAGTGAGACTTTTCCAAGGTCGGTCCTTTCTTCAAGCTAATCAACGAAAAATTAAGTTTACGCCCTTCGTCTCTGCGCAAATCTATTTTACACTCCGTCTTTCCAATTTGCCCCTGGACGTTGCCTCGGGGAAAGGCTTCATGCATGTTAACATTGTTACCCTTTCTTCTGACCTTGGTGTAAGACTACTTTAGAAACTATACTTTAGACGTCCTTCATAATGTACACCATACTTTTGATCTTTTACCATGATACCGTATGCCTCTTTTGGCTGATACGGCAGTAGCTCGATCCATCCCCCATGAAAATGGCCACTTTTCTTGGGCGAATGAAATAAGTAGCCCTAGTCCAAACTTCGCATGAAGAAAGGCATGTTTCCTATCCATCGAATGAAACTAATGGTGGCAGGGTTTTCAACCAATTGCATTCTTTGAAGGCGCTCAACCAATCAGTCACTATTTTAGTGTTATGTGTAGGCTTGGTAGACGCATGTGATGTTGGAAAACATTTTACTTGGTATCTTTTGAGAGGTATGCGCTGCATCCTATTCCATGTAAAATTTGGAGATGAGTTGTCCATTTCCATTCAGAGAAATAGGGCAGCTTGTTACAACGTTTCAAGTTTGGGAGAAAGGGTCTAATGTTTTCAAACCCCGCCTTTTGGGGGCGGAATCCTTATTGTACACAAAATTCAAGCCTCCCATTCAGGGGCAGTTCGGAGTTGGAAAACATAAGGACCAGACCAAAAAGGGGCCAAAGGAAAAAACAAAAAGAAAACTTCCTTCTCTTTTACTTCTCACAACACTATAGAAGATGGTGGATTGCATGCCAACGCAACTTTGCAAACTCACATCTACGGAGTGGCAAGCGACTCAACAACTCGATGATGACGCTGACTGGCATGTCTTACAGCATCAAGATGTCCCTCCACCGGGCGACGATGACGACCACTTGGAAGAGGAACCATGGGAACAAGTAGAAATCAAAGAAAAACATGTGCCTCCAATCAAGCCACAGCGACATCAATCCGCCCATGTGTATGGTCATTGCAGAACGAGACGACCTGATCCTTCATTATATCGGTCTTGTTCACAGGAAACATTGAAGACTTCTGGTGTGGAAGCCGATGTCTGGCTACTGGTGAACAACTAAAGTGGCCCATCTCTCTCTCTCTTTTTTGCTATCCTCATACTAAACAACATAGATTAGATCCCTTCTCCTTACTATCCTTTGTATATCCACTCTTCTAATAAAACAGATGATTCGAGCGAGGGTAGATGGCCCTCTTTTGCCATTTATTTATTGTTAAATTATCGGTACTTTGTGTTTGATTATGTAGTAGATAGTGTTTGTGGCAGTCCGGTCATAAACCGGTAGAACCAATTCCATAGAGGCCTAGTATCAGCCAGGGGAGAAGGGTGCTTCCCTAAATGTAAACTCCGATTCATGCGTTCTCCTGATCTTGCTTAAACATCAATCAATCGTAGAAATGAAAGGGCAGCCATATGTTTTACTGGGTTAGTCTCTTTCCTTCCATAAAGTACAGTTGAGGGGGGCAGCATGTATGATTGTGGCGACCTTACAGAGTCCTCTTCCAAGCGGGGGTACATTACAGCAGCTTGACCAATGAAATGGTTTGATCGAAGTCGGAGTTGGAACAAACGACATAAATACAGGCGGGAAAAAGCAAACATGTTTTTTTTCTTTCTTTGCGTCCTTCCATGTTACCTTCACTAGAAATCTTCAAGAATATACCCTGCCCAGACTCGCCACACTGTAAGCGTCCTCAGTGCATCTTTGCTCATGGTCAACAGCCAACGTCCTCCACCAGTACGACCACTTCTTCTGTTATACCCAACAAACGATCACGACCCAATCCCTCTCATCAACAACCGAAACAGCAAAAACAACACCAGCAGTGCAGTAATCCATCCAAGGCTCTCAATGTCAAAAAGTCCACCACAAGTAGTCGTCCTATTGCTCGCTCCATCTCTTCACCATTTGGCAAGGATCCTTCTGACCGTGTAGCACATGTCGCCACCGTAAGTACACACATACACACGCCCCTTCTGTTGCTCGATCTGTGTTACTAACAAGGTGAATAGTTTACAGGTCCACCAACGATTAAGGCAGATATTTCGTCGCACACCGCTCTCAAAATCCGACAAACGATCAGTGACAAGCTCTACGAACATTACCGTCGCATATACCCAGCATCGATCCACGGCAACGACGTAGCGGCTCAACGCACCCAAGATCAAGAACAGGCGATTCTAACCTCCACATCGAATACGGCCGGATACAAGCAACAAGCCATGACGATTCTAATGCAACTGAAGAAGAAAGAACCCGAAGCGGCAAAGACGGTGACCAGCAAGACGGAGACAAACAACGGCGACGATGGGGGTATGGATGCAACTTTTCTGAACACCCTGGTGCTGACGGAATCTCAATTGGATGCCATGCAATACCCACCGAGGACTCTATTGGATCACCCCACTCCAGCTGTAACGAAGGATCCACAACGAACATGCGATCGGTGCAAGAAACCCTTTACGGTCAAGGCAATTCTGGATGCAAAAGACGTCAAGGCGTGCCAGTATCATTTTGGACGGTTGCGGGTCTCACAAAGCTTTGGCGAAAAATTGCGGACCTATACATGCTGTGATGACACTCTGGGATCTCTTGGGTGTGAAAAAGGTCCTCATGTATTCAAAGGTATAGTGTGACAAACAAGACGGAAGAGAATGGCGTAATAGTTATTAACATTTCTCGCTGTGCTGTGTGATTAGAGGAACAGGTGGACAAACTACATGCAGGTCTCCCATTCGTCAAGGTCCCGCCATCTTCTTCCTCTTCACGACCAGAAACCATCTTGGCTTTGGATTGCGAAATGGGATATACGACACTTGGGATGGAGCTGATCCGATTGACGGTGATCAATGCGAACCATGAAAAGATACTGGACGAGCTGGTGCTACCTTCGCATATGGTGATTGATCTCAATACTCGCTATAGTGGGATCACAACTTTGGCGGGTGTTAAACATAATCTGGTCTCTATCAGACAGGCATTGTTTGATTTGATGGATCCTACTACGATCTTGCTGGGCCATGGACTGGAGAATGACCTGAAAGCATTACGGGTAACTATTACTTGCATGAAGTGATGGCGTTGACTCATCTTTCTTTGTGCCTTCTTTTAGATTGTACATGACAAGGTCATTGACACTGCAGCGGTAAGTGTTTCTTGCTTGAAGAGTAAGAGTTGGGCTGACTTGTTTTTGTCTTTATGATCATAGCTATTCCCTCATCCTCATGGACTTCCTTATCGGTATGGACTTCGGATGCTGGCGACGAAGTATCTCTCCAAGTTTATCCAGACTGGATCGGATGGCCATGACTCTTTTGAAGATGCTGGTACCTGTTTAGAACTCTTGCATGAATACGTTAGAAAACACAAACCCTCTTCTTTACAATAAAAAAATCTTGCCCCTGAATTGTTATTGGAGATGATGATCATGTCAAAAGTAACTTTATTGATATGTGTATGTGCATACTAAAACTGACTATGGTGGGATGGATATGTATAGAGTTGTAGTGATAATTTGGAGGGGGAATGACTATGTACAAATAAAAACAACAGGGGGAAATCAAAGGGCCATTAGGAAGAATACCATCCCATCATCCGATATCACCAGCAAAAGCCAGACCTTCGCTATACCAGACGATCACGCCCTTTCTTAATTCATGATGCCAAAGGATCCCACGATACTGGAAGGTCCAAAAGCTCCAAAAGGTAATCATCATCAAGCCACCAGCAACACTGACGAGGAGCAGTTCCAAAAGATGTTGAGATTGAAGTAGCCATAACAGAGAAGCGGCAGTATCATCTTCGGCCATGGTCGCCAAGATCAGATAAAGAAGGCCCCAAAAGCTACCAGTACCCAACAAACACCAGGCCCTGAATGCCAAAAGTCGGATGCTGCCGATCTGCCACCATCCAGGCGGTGACGAGGATGATGTGAGAGGTTGATCTAGCCAGCCGACGTACTCCCAGACGAGGATTCCCCATGCATTGCGCCGTTCCAACATCAGGAGCCAAAACAGGAAGGTCGGTGATATGGTGTTATATAAAATGTCATGCTGGTGAAAGACAAAGACGCCAAGAAGATAGCCCGTCCAAAAAAGCCAGGTTCCGTATACCACGCAATGGCGTTCGAGGGTTAGTCGTTCGAAGAGGTGTGCAAACAGGTGAGCTAGGTGGAAGATGATATGGAAGCATGTAAACACCGCCGAAAACGTTATAGCCGTTGTCGAAACCGATGGACTGATGACAAGGTGATGCAGCAAT
The DNA here is from genome assembly GCA_900079185.1 of Absidia glauca. Taxonomy (NCBI): domain Eukaryota; kingdom Fungi; phylum Mucoromycota; class Mucoromycetes; order Mucorales; family Cunninghamellaceae; genus Absidia; species Absidia glauca. The sequence goes on from LT554852.1 coordinate 65,106, forward strand.
AGAAGGACAATCGTCAAGGTAAGGGTATATGTGGTAGGCGTATAAGTGATCCGACTATAGTTTAAAAAAGTACAGTACATTGTCATGAGTTTGGGAATGGGTAGTATGTTTTATTGTGCTTCTTACATTGTACGGGTGCTTCTTAAGATGGGTATTTCACGATCGGTAGGCGATGGTTTGTTGTTATGCTGGTGTTCTGTTCGATCGTCTGTTGTCTCAATCCATGATATGCGTTGTTGTTTTTCGTCAGAGGAGTAGCCTTCATCGGTAGCGCAGGATTGTTGTGACGATATTGAGATGGACGACGCCTGGTCGTCATGATAGAAGTGTAAGGGCGAGTCGTCAGTCACAGGCAACTCTTGTAGCATTCAATTGAAAAAAAGTATGTTGGAAAGTGGAAGAGAAGCGAAAAAGACATGTCGAGTTTTTCAACCTCCATTTGTACTTTTTAGCTTTCACATGAAATTTTGGATTTTGTCATCGATAACCCTTTTTTTGTCCTCGATAAGAGGAAATCAGACTTGATGTGCACAACCTATCATCCTTGACCACCCCATTCGAATCTAAATCAATTACAATAGCTCATCCCTTCCACAAGCTTAGCATAAACAGAGAAGCTAGTTGGAGGATTCCCTCCTACGAATTCAAACCCCGCCAGGGCTGCATCTTTAGCACATGAAAAAAGGTCTGCGGCTTTGTCATTTTCATCCCACAGCAATGATCCTTTCATCAGTACTGCACACGGTCACGTGGTAACCGAATGAGAAGGAAAGGCATCCTACTTTTTGAAAGAAGCCTCAGGGTTGGCTTCTCAGGAGACCGTTTAGCGATGTATACAAGACACCACCCTCTATTTATAACTTGAGAAGACAGTAAGTAGATCACTTCATTGGTGCCCTTTCCTCCTTTTATGCCTCCTTGTTCTTGTCATACCCAGATGCTCATCGTAAAGCGGATTAAGGAGAGTCCTTCGCCTTTCGAATGAAATGAATGCATGCTGGCAATGCAAGCGGAGTTTCGAAATTAAGCTCCGTTCATGCGTCCTGTCTATTGAGCGTGGTCTCTAATCTCATTCAAGGCATCCAGCACATCATCCAACAAGGCGTCAACTCTTCTTCTTACCTATCATGGTAATGCCGTAAGGTGGAATGAATGTAGCTCACCTATAAAAAGAGAACATTGCTTCCCCTTTTGCTTCCTCCATTCACTTCTTCACTTTTCTCACTTTTTCCTCTTCAAATGGCACTGCGATCTTTCCTCTCTGTCATAATAATGTGCCTGGTTGTAATTATGGCCCACGCTCACCCATTAACTTTGCGATCACTTTCCTTCTCAGGGGACGGGACGTTCTACACTGTGGGTCTAGGCTCCTGCGGCAAAAAGAACTCTGACAGCGATTTGGTTGCGGCCCTGAGTGTAGACCTAATGGATGGCGGCAAGTCCTGTGGTAAAAAAATCAAAATCTCTACATCTAAAGGAAGTGTCACGGCAACTGTGGTCGATACTTGTCCTGGTTGTGCGAAGGGCTCGTTGGATCTTTCAATCTCCGCCTTTGAAGCGGTAGGGGAAATCGATGATGGTCGGATCTCCATCAAATGGTCTTTTCTATGACCCCTTTCTACCCACACCTCCTTAAAATACGCCCATTCTATACGCATACCCTTCTAAATAGATCTATGTAACCAATTCGATAAACTGTGTCTTTATTTTCTGTATACTTGTTCCAAAGAAGAAAGGGAGAGAGGAATGCCTAGCTAACAATGTGTGTATTCTATAATGGGGCCACCGATTTCGGTGATTTCTGGTATAGTGCAGTTCAAATCAAAGGCTTTGGCGAGAATAATCTTGTATATCTTTTGGATGTTGATGGAGTGGGCGGTGGAGCAAAAGACGAGAGGCGCCTTCATTGCATGGGCATATTTTCTGGCTTGGATGGTGATTTCTTCATGATCTTGACTTGACATTTGACTGAATTCATCGTACTTGGTGCCTATTAGTAATGGAATTGCATTCTACAATGATGTAAAGTGGTAAGGTGAGACGTTTTAGCTTCTAAAGACAAACAACAACCCTTCCCCTTTCGTTAAATACCTTATTCAAGCCCCGCCCCTGTCTATACCATTCCTTGATACTGTTGAGTGTGGATTTCCGAGTGAGATCAAATGTAAAGAGAATAGCAATGGCATCATTACATACTAGCGGTAGCATGCTGATGAATTCCTTTTGACCTAACCATATAGACCACAAAGTATAGATGTTAACAGAAGAAGAAGAAGAAGAAGAAGAAGAAGAAGAAGAAGAAGAAGAAGATGACGGTTCTTACCTCCAAGGTCCCATATACTAAAAGTGATTTCTGTATTCCGTATCAAGATGGTTTTGTCCATAAAGTTAACACCTATCAACAGAGAATTAGACATCATGCTTTCCTTGTCAATCTACATACCCAAGGTTTGAATGTATTCATCGTCAAAGTCACCTTCCGCATATTTCACCATGAGACTTGTCTTGCCAATCTGAGCATCCCCTACGATCCCCGTTTTGATAACCATACTTTTATACCATGATAGTGAAGGGTTCGATTAGTGTCTTTATCGTCCTCTTCAACCCAGCAAACGTACTTCCACCTTACCTGTTTTGTGCTTGGTCCGGTGAAGACGCTCGTGAAGAATTAGACGATGCATTGACAACCGATTTGAGATGTTGCTGTTGTGTAGACGCCATAATTGGTATTCAAAAAGAGGTTAGGCGAATGGAAGAGAATAGGTGGCGAGAAAGAAAGAGAAAGAAAGAGAAAGAGAGAAAAATCGTCTCCCGTCCCTCAATCCCCCACAACAATGAAAATATTCAAACCCCGCCGTTTCAGGCACTGGTGGCAACGAGCCGCCCATCCCCTAAAATGAACAACATGCTACCCGGAGAGCAACAGAAAAAACCCCAGTATCAGATACATTACCATATGTGAACCTCTGTTTCTCTCATGAGGAGTTTGGCGGATAAGGTAAGCGAATCTCCTACAACACGTTGCATGACTAGCATGAATTTGGTGCAATGAGAGGAATGGCTGGGTTTGAAATGTCCGTTCTCAGGTTTTCGGTTTGCTTTCGAAAACTTTTATTTCCACTGATCACCCGGCTGAACGAGTCATTAGCCTACTTGATGGAGGATTATAAAAACCGAATGATATGCTCAGGAAGATTGCACCATTATGTACATACCATTAGATCCAGATTCCAAGATTATACAGTAGCCTTACTCTGGAAAAAGTGGAGACTTATAGCATTTTCAAACCCCGTCAATTTGCCCTCTCACCAACACGGGGCCGATTTTCTTCCTCTGCCTTCTCTTTGCATCTTCTTTCCTTCCCCATCACTTTTTTCTTACCATCGGCTTTGCCAAGGTACACCCTCTGATACGAACTATACATGACGACCCTTAACAATGACAGCAGGGTAAGTCTCCTTTTCAGCATACTGTCCACTTCTCTCTTACATTGCTAAAATTAACATCTTCCATCCTTACTCTTCTTTTTCTCAACAGATTTAACGGATGGCAACGGATATAGGCTCTCCGGCAGCAGTACTGGATGGACAAGGGGTTAGAATAGGAATTGGACGCAAGGAACTACGACAAGCATGAGCAAGTTTTTTTAGGTGCACTGCCATGCCATTGTAGAATCTCGTAGTCGACGTTACTAACCCATAAAAGTACACCAATTCTTTGCCCATACCCGTCTGCCACTATCACTGATACTTTTACATAGCACGGCCGTTTTTGCCCACCCCTATTTGCTTGCTTTTTACAGCAGTTTAGTCATTCTAAGTACGATAGCTTGTTGCCATTAGAAATTAGCTTAACTGCGACCCTAATCATAGCCTGTACCATAGTTCTTTAGTTCTATCCCATTAATAAAACCTACTTGAACCATTCTCCTAAGGATTTCTTTAATACAAACCATAACAAGATCATCTACATTATAAAGACCAAACTACAGATGAGTAGCTCAACAATGACATCTATTTTGTACCGCTACATGTCAGAGTCTCGAAGATCACTCGAGCTTATGCAAAAAAACAGTGTCATGAAGATGGGATCAAGTAATTTTTTTATTGACTGAATTAGACTATAGTTAAGCTACATGTCCCTGTGGGTGGCAGTGAATACAGGGCTTGTCAAGGAGTGACTAATCTAGTGTAATAACCTAAGGGAAAGGGCGGGAAGAGCAGGCCAGTGTTATCCAAAATATCAGTAGTTGTAGTCGCTGGGAAAGGGTCTAGGGATGGGGCACTTCATATGTGCCATGGCTAGGGAATCTACTATGGACAAGATGAGTGCAGGTGAAAAAAAAATTCAAGGGTTTCCCCATGTTTTTTACATTTGAAAATTTAAAAAGAGCCTTTTTGGGTGACATGAGGCAGTGGTGGAGTGGCCATTAGCATCGTCGTCGTCGCAATCGTCGTCGCAATCGTTGTATCCAATCTAGTGTCAAAAGAAAGAGGGACGATGCAAAAGGCAAAAAGTTTGTAATGGTAAGCAAAAGATAAACATGACGTGAGAAAGGGAGAGTTACCGTTCGTTCATTCGTTCGTTCGCTCGTTCGTTCGTTTGTCGTCGTGGAGTAAAGGGAATGACAATGGGATGCAAAAAGGTGATGACGAGGGGAAGAAGGAGCAAAAATAAAGATCGGGCAAAAGTTCTTGTCATACAGCCAAATCGGGGTTTGAAATTCGATGGAACTGCAACCTTCATGACGATTCAACGCCTGAAAAAGACATTGATAGTTGACTGGAGAGGTGAGCCAGATCATTTTATTATATAATTGAAGAAGGATAACTATACTACACTACTACATGAAAGGTACATAAAAGACCTACTTGTAATCTTTACCATGATCGTCTATTCCAATGGTGACAACGCTTTGTTCTTGATCCGTGGTATCGGATGAGCCTTGATACACGACACAGTCGTTGTCAGTAGCACACACCATTGAAGGTACCTGTCCACCCAAATACCGTTCCCGAGATTTAGGGCGACCATAAAACACAAAGCCAAAAAGTTCATCGGGAATGAGGCGCACCGCCATCCCAACAGGGAGAGAGAAAAGTCCAATGACAATCGAGATTGCCCAAGCTGTCCCGTCCACCCTAGTCACCTGGAAGGCCGCCCCACCAAAATTTACAATGACACATTGTAAAAAGACGCACAGGACAAAGATAAACACAAAGAATCTGTTGGCCAGGATGTTAGAGAAGACATTGAGCTTGCTATCAATGCGCCGACAACTATTATGCAAATTAAAATTAGTCAAGATTTAAACCCCCGCCCGTCAAACTCTGCCTTACTTGATTTCGTTGAAGAGTTGGCAAAAGACAAAGGTATTAAAGACGATCGTCTGCAGCTCGTCATTTTCAGAATTGTTGTGAATAAGATCGCCATAGAGCAAGACCAGGGTAACGGCAATTTGGAAGATGGCCTGACCAATAATCATCTTCCACATCTTGAAGGAAATCAGGGGTGCCGAGCGAGGTTCAGGCACACGATCCACTAACAGCGCCTCAGTGGGGGCATCGGTTGCCAAAGCCAAAGCGGCAAAAGTATCCATAATCAGATTGACCCATAGTAGCTGGACCGCGGTCAGGACGGATTTCTGTTCAGAGGACACCACGGCGGAGATAAAAGTCAGCATGACGGCGGTGATATTGACGGTTAGTTGGAATTCAAGGAACTTTTTCACCGAGTCGTTTACACACCGGCCCCACATGATCGCCTTGACAATTGAGGAGAAGTTATCGTCCATAAGAATGATACTAGAGGCTTCCTAAAGACAAAAGTGTCAGTGAATGTTTGCCTTTCAGGGCGGCAGGGCGGCTTACCTTGGCCACTTCTGTGCCAGTGATACCCATGGAGAATCCAACATTGGCCATTTTAAGAGCAGGACCATCATTTGTGCCATCACCTGTAACGGCTACAACATCATCCATGGCTTGTAGTCGTCCCACGAGGAGCTGCTTGTCTTGAGGGCTCGAGCGTGCCAGCACCTGTAGCCGGGGCAAAATAGCATCCATTTCGGTCTCCGACAGGGCACGGAAGACAGGGCCCTCCATGACGATCCCGTTTCCATGGTAGATTCCGCATTGTTGGGCAATGCTCTTGGCTGTAATAAGGTTGTCTCCTGTGACCATACGCACGATAACACCGGCTTGCTGACACGCTCGGACGGCTTCCTTGACACCTGGACGGAGGGGATCTTCAATACCAACCACACTAAGCATCACCAAGTCATTCAGGAGAGAGTCAAACGAGTCATCGTTGGGAGGCCACTGCTCAAAGTCACGGTACGCCAGACCGATGGTGCGTAGACTTTTAGAGGCATATGTTTGGATCAGGCTGGTAATGTGCTGTCGATCGTCGTCCGAGAGTGGCGTTGTTGCACCAGTGGCGGTGATGATTTTGCTGCAATATCCCATCACGATTTCAGACGCCCCTTTGACATGCGCTCGGAAGATGACTTGACCAGGTACCGTAGGATGGGGCATGCGAACCACCGTGGCCATGGCTTTTCTTGATGAGCTAAACGGATACATTTGTTCGGTGGGGTACTGGGTGCGCAATGTAGTGTAATGGGCCGCACCAGTGTTTTGGGCAAATGTCAGGAGCGCCGTCTCGGTCTTGTTTCCTACAAATTCTCCCCCTTCTTCATCTTGGAATGCTGTAGAGTTAATAGCAATGCCATCATGCACCAGTAAAAGGACAAGCGGGGCAATCTTGGGGTCCAAATCACCGGCAATAGCGTCAAAGTCGAGAAATGCACCTAGCGTTCCAGCTACCACCGTCATCTTGTTTTGCGTCAATGTACCGGTCTTGTCGGAGCACACTGTAGTAACGTTTCCCATGGTTTCACAAGCAGCAAGGACGCGCACCAGGTTGTTGTCTTTTAACATGCGCTGAGTGGCATAGGCCAGGGCTAAAAATCAAATCGAGGAAAGCGGAGTTTAAAACCAAAATTCATGCAGATCTTCAGGGGTAAGTTTTACCTAGTGTCACAGCCAAAGGAAGCCCTTCAGGAACAGCCACCACCACAATGGTCACCACCACGATGAGGATATTCATCACATCTGCCACAATCGTTGTCGCTACCGTTGGCATCATACCAGGTACTGTCCAGCCCACAAAGTATCGAATCAACACCGCCACCAACATGATAAGCCCTGCAACCGAGCCCACTTTTGCGATCATTTCCGCCAAGTCGTTGAGTTTTTCTTGTAAAGGGGTAGATTGGATCTTTGTTCTTAGCGCCATTAGTATCCGTCCATTGTAAGAATGAACGCCCACTCCAGTAACAAGATAGGAGCCGATGCCTTCCACCACCTTGGAGCCAGATAAGATAAAGGGATCCATAGCCTGGGATTTGGGGATTTCATCCGATTCACCTGTTGCTGCCGATTCATCGCATTTCAATTGGTGTCCGTCAATAAAGAGTCCATCTGCTGCAACTATATCGCCAGGTTCAAGATGAAGGATATCGCCCACCAGTATATCATGCACTGAGAGCATCGTCATGGCTCCTTCTCGAGTAGCCTATTCAAAAGCGGGTTAGATCAAGTTATAGCAAAAAATGATCATCTTGTTCTTAATCATACCTTGACCATTCGATCTTCTTTTTTGGCGTTGAGCTTTTGGAACTGTTTTTCCTTTTGAAAGTCGTTGATGCTGCCCACCAAGATCACAATCAGGACAGCCACAATGATAGCAACACCTTCGACCCATTTGACACCCGGAATCCTGTTACCATGCTTGTCGAATTCAGGTTGTGCAATATCTTCATATAGACCAATACCCAAGGATACCACCGCTGCTACTGTCAGCAAGATCTAAGAAAGACAGAGAGAGAGAGAGAGAGAGAGAGAGAGAGAGAGGAGAAACAGTTAGCTCAAAGTCGAGGGGATGGGGGTCGTTATTACCAGTGTTCTGTCTTTGAAAGCACACCACATAAGCTCAAAGATGGTTTTGGATTTCACCGGAGGAAGGATATTAAGACCAAAGACCGAATCTCGAGAGCGCATGGTAGCCAGCTTTTCATCATTGATTTCTTCAGGTGAGGAGTTAGGTGAGACGGCATGAGAGGTTTGTTCCATTGTTGATAAACCAAGTGTTAAGCTTGCATGTAGTCCAAGTGCCACACCCTGTAGGCCACCGAATTGAGACAGCAAAACCATGTTTTTGGGATCCATTAATGCCGACAACTGAGGTGGAGTAAAGGCAAAGGGGTTGGTGGGATCTGTGTGTGACTCCAATGGATCGGTCATTGTTAACTTGACCTCAGTAGTCGACGATGTAGGGGATCGTTTTTCATTAGTGAGTGACATGGGAGCGTGAATAGATTAAAAGGGTTTAGAGTCAATTTGAATGTTTTGTAAAGTAAAAAGTGAAAGGGGAGTGAAGGAAAGCATTTATATGAAAACAATGAAAATAGGGGCCGTTACCCCTTGGCATCTTACTGACAGATTGTATTTAAAACTCCGCTCATTCTCAGACTTCTTCTCTTCTCCTACTTAGCATCGATCCAGTAAACCGAATAGAAGGTCGAGAAGGAAACCATAAAAGACGTCCATAATTATTACGCTTGTGCCAAACAATGAAAAGGAACAGGTTCCCTAATTGACCGTACTCCCCTTCTTATGCATGGATTGTCAAAAGTCTTGATTCACGTAGAATTCGACCTAACTCCCTACCAAAACAGTATTGTTAGGCAGCTTTACCACCAACGGCTCTTCATCCATAATTCCGAACGATTAAAGAAATGCCTTATCGAGATTGCCACTATAGCGATGGGATCAAACCAAAACTGCATGAATGCTACATATTTCAAACCCCGCCAGAAAAGAGCCAGGTTGGACTAAGGTATAGATAGGTTCGACGCTAAGGGGTATCCATTCTTTGTCTTCTACAAGGAGGCTAACACTTTATACCAAACATGATTAAACTTAGATTCGAGTGGAGAGTCAAGAAGCTCCTCGATGCAACTCGCCAATCCTTTCAATGTTTACGTGGCCGTCCCTACATTGAGCACAAAGACGGATAATGAGCACTACCGGAAGTAAGTGTGCTTTTGTATAGATCCGTTCATCAATAAAATACGACAACTGAAAAGAAGAAAGAGGGGTTGTTTACCATGTGATTAATGAGACCTGCATAACCGGCACCTGCTGTCGTTAATGCAGTTTCGATACATAGAAGCCTATGTGCCATTTGGATGTATCGCCATAACCTACATTTTAGGAATGTACGACGAAAGAAAAAACCTATGCACACTAATGAGGTATTGGTTTTGCCCGAACACAACATACAATCTATAGTCTATACAATACTAAAGGGCAGTATCAAATTTGCAATGGGAGAAGTGGCGGAAGGTATTTTTCAAACGCCGCCGGGCACATAAATACAAAGGGTTTCAATTTTCCTCCAGCTCTTCGGTCCTCAAAACAAAACCATCACTGATCTTTACCGCGAATGGTAGGATGGGCTTGCTGGTAACCGTCCTGTAGAGATGCTGGAGCGACAATGGGCTGTTGAGTGGAGGGAAGATCGAAAAGAAAGAAAATTCTTAAACAGGCGCAGATCGATCATCACCAACATCACCATCGAAACCGCTGCCAATGTCGCCGAAGAAAGACGCTCCCGGTTCAACAAGCATTGCATTATCTTGCCAAACATAATGACCAAATCATCGAATACTGTAGTAGTAAGTATAGCTTCTAGTCTTTTCATGTTACATGCAATCAACTTCACTCGTCTCTTTTTGAGGTTAGGACCTGGCGCAACTCACTGGGGTAAATTGGAAAGATGAAGTTTACAATAGATTGCGAAGGGCGTAAACTCAATTTTTCGTTGATTAGTTTGACGAAAGGACAGACCTTGGAAAAGGTTTTACTTTTTTCGAGCTCAATTTTCTTGTGAACGGGATGAACAACCCAACTTTAAATTTGACATGGACCCAGAGGTACTTTCTATCTATCATCTGATACCAAGAAAGTTTGATTTCCTTTGATGACTCGCCATTTGTGGTAGCACTCCAATTGATCGCTTTGTGGAGACCTCTTGGAGCGTTCGCGGCCGCATACAGCATAAATATGCTTGTTTCTGGGTATCAGTCAATACATATGCATTGCATCGTGATGCCTGTAAAATTTGGCGGTGGGTTGTCCATCTCGTTTTTGAGAAATAGGCAACTCTTTAAAAAAAAGGAGGGGCAAAAGATTACAATTTTAAAAAAGTTCAAATTTTTTGATTTGCAAACGCCGCCATTTGAAGAAAGGACAGACCTTGGAAAAAGTCTCACTTTTTTGGAGCTCATTTTTCTTGTGGAAGGGATGGACGACCCAACTTCAAATTTGACATAGACTCAGAAGTGATTTTCGTCTATTGACTGATACCTAGAAAGCTTGATTTCCTTGGATGACTCGCCATTTTTGATTCCACTCCACTCCAATTGGTCGCTTTTTGGGGGCTTCTCGGAGAGTTCCCGACTGCATACAACATCAAAAAGCTGATATCTGGGTATCAGTCGATAGATATGCATTGCATTGTCTTGCCTGCAAAATGTGACGCTGGGTTGTCCATCTCGAGTTGGAGGATTAAGCTACTCTTTAAAAAAATGGACAAATAGTTCAAATTTTTTGACATTCAACCCCCGCCATTTGAAGAAAGGACAGACCTTGGAAAGGGGAATGCTACAGACAGAACCACCGGGACAGAACCAATATGTGTATGCTGACTTTTGCGGACAATAAGGACCGGTATGGCGGGGGACTCAATTCGAAATGAAGATAAAACCGCCCCCGCCAGGCACAAGAATGGTCTTACTCTTCTCATAGGGAATCAATCGGGAAGGCCCTCTCTTCTCCTAGTATCAGGTCCAACAAAAAAACACATATCAATTGCGGTTCATCAGCTCGTATGGTGGGTAACGTGTGTGCGAACGTGGATCAAATACGACGCCAAGGCCGATGGAACAACAAAACGATGAACGGCGCATATCTCACCAACCTTCCAAGGGAATTAGTGCAATCTATGGCAGGCTTCCCCACATATGATCGGTTTTTTTATAACGCACCTGCCGCCCTTAACCCGCCTACCAGCCTCTGCAAGAAGTTGTTCCCGGCGATCGGCGAATGACATGACCGACTGGCGGCGAAAGAACTCAGTCCTGGCAATCCTATTCAGCCTACCGTCGCTGAAAATGCATTTGTACAGGTGATCATGATGTTCAGGAAGACTTTTATACAAGACTTGGTGCTCATGATGGAGCTCCACCCCTGCTATCCCATTTGGCAACATTCAATCTTCTCTGATCCAGCCTAATTGTCATTCAAAAGCTTAGTCCACATCATACCATGAGAATGTCGTAGCATGCTCGCTTTGATATGTTAGGGATCTGCTGCGAATTGAAGCTCAGGAACACGATCCTGCCCACACACTCCTCCAACAATGTGTGCCTATGCACTCTAGATTTCAACCCCCGATTGGCTACAAGATTCTTTTTTTTTGCCCGTCCTACCATTTTGCTCCTTCTTCCCCTCGTCATTACTTTTTTGCCTCCATTGTCATTCTCTTTACTCCGCGACTTCAAACGAACGAACGAACGAGCAAACGAACGAACGAACGAACGAGCAAACGAACGAACGAACGAACGAGCAAACGAACGAACGAACGAGCAAACGAACGCACGAACGGTAACTCTCCTCTTCTCATGTCATGTTCATCTTTTGCTTACCAATACTAACTTTTTGCCTTTTGCATCGTTCCTCTTTCTTTTGACACTAGATCGGCTACGACGATGACACGGCAATAGGGATGACGACGACGCTAATGACGGCTCCACCACTGCTTCAAGTCGCTTAGAAAGGCACCTTTAAAATTTTCAAAAGTAAAAAACATGGGGGAAACCCTCGCAATTTTTTTTTAGGTGTCGTAGTCCAAGTTACTAATAAAGTGTACCAATTCTTTGCCCATACCCTTCCCCTACTATCTTTGATACTTTTACACAGCTTGGCCGTTTTTGTCACCTCCATTTGCTTACTTTTCACAGCAGTTTAGTCATTCCCAATACAATAGCTTGTTGCCATTAGACATTAGCTTAACTACGACCCCAAACATAGCCTGTACCATAAACCTTTAATCCTATCCCATCAATAAAGCCTACTTGAATCATCCTACGAAGGACGTTTCTTAAATACATAAACCATGACAATACCATGAACTTTATAAAGACCAAACTACAGAAGTGTAGCTCATCATTGACACAACTCCTAAAACACAATTGGTTACTAGTTGTAATGAATCTAATGACATGTACATAATCGTAAGGTCTATCTTCGCATACATACAAAGTTTTATTGGTACAATAGGATAAATGGGCTATAGTATAGACTATGTTTGAGGCCGGAGTTAAGCTAATGTGTAAATGGCGACAGGTTGTAATGAGAATGACTAAGCTACTGTAAAAATCAAGCAAAGGAGGCGGACAAAGACGGTCAAGCTTTGTAAGAGTATCAAAGATAGTAGCGGAAGGGTATGGGCAAAGAATTGGTACACTTTTATTAGTAACTTGGACTACGAGATTCTACAAGGGAATGGGAGTGCACCTAAAAAAAAAAGCGAGGGTTTCCCCTTGTTTTTTACATTTAAAATTTTTAAAAGTGCCTTTTTGAGCAACATGAAGCAGTGGTGGAGTCGTCATTAGCATCGTCGTTGTTCCTATTGCCGTCGTCATCGTTGTAGCCGATCTAGTGTCAAAGGAAAGAGGAACGATGCAAAAGGCAAAAAGTTAGTATTGGTAAGCAAAAGATAAACATGACGTGAGAAGAGGAGAGTTACCGTTCGTTCGTTCGTTTGCTCGTTCGTTCGTTCGTTCGTTCGTTCGTTTGAAGTCGTGGAGTAAAGAGAATGACAATGGAGGCAAAAAAGTAATGACGAGGGGAAGAAGGAGCAAAAATGAAGGACGGGCATAAAAAAGTTCTTGTAGTCAAATCGGGGTTCGAAATCTATATGGCGGAGTTTTTCGAATAAAAGGGGACCCGAGATCCTTTGACTCACTCCTTTCCTTCTTCCACTTTCCCCATGGTTGTCTTCAACAGTTACCTACAAGTACTCCAACATTGCGACAGTGTTACAACTGATGCCAACCATGTATCATTCAGACTCTGTGATGGCACTCAAGTAGGAACTATTCTCCCTGGAGTCATGGATGCATTGGCGTCTTACAACCAAACCGTAACACCTGCTCCCTTTGTGCTAACTGGCAACACAGTGACCTTTGGAAATCATCTCGAAACAATGGATCAACGTACACAAGCAGTTTCAGCACTGATGGATCAATGGCGACAGGACAAGACTTTCCCTGCCCTTGCGGGATGGCGTGACGAACTATATGCGGTGTATGGATCTGACGGTCGTCCGGCCTTCGTCATGGAACGAGCAGCGACACCATTACTTGGGGTGGCAACGTTTGGCGTCCATATTAATGCGTTTACCCGTGACACTGATGGTAAGATCAAGATGTGGGTGGCTCGACGTGCAGCAACGAAACCAACGTGGCCTAATTGCTTGGATAACTGTGTAAGAGGGCCGCTCTAGATAAGATAGGTTGAATGGAATGGTATATCTGATAGTCTGTCTCTCTATCTCTTTGCTTTAGGTTGCTGGTGGGATACCTTATACATACTCTACCAAGGAAACAGTGATTAAGGAATGCGATGAAGAAGCCAGTATTCCTCACGACATTGCAGCCCGTGCTTATAATGCTGGTGTGGTGACTTACTATACGTCTACAGAACACGGGCTACAACCAGAGGCTCAGTAAGTGATAAAAAAAAGCGATAGAGAGATAGACAGGGTGGGACTGATCCTCTTCTTATGGTAGGTATGTATACGATTTAGAATTGCCCATTGATTATCAACCTGCACCAAAAGATGGTGAAGTAGGCTGTTTTTACCTGTGGGATCTCGATCAAGTCAAGGAAAAGATGCTTCAAGGCGAATTCAAGCCCAATTGTGCTTTAGGTAATGAATCAGCTCGATGAATGATTGAATTGTACTAACTGTTACGGGGATTTTAGTGGCGATTGACTTTATGGTTCGACATGGATTCATCACGGCTGATAATGACCCTGATTACATCGACCTCTCTTATCATCTTCACCGCACACTGCCATTCCCTGGGCCTAAAAAGGCTCAATGAAGGATACTGCAGTGGCCTTTTGGAATAGATCGATTAGATTAGATTAGTAATAGTATGATTAGTAGTATCAAACGAGCAGTAATAAACATCTATACGTCCTATGTGTGTATGTGTGTGTTGAAGAATCAGGGGCAGATTTGCATAGCAAAAAGTCATCATTTATTTGATCAAGATAAACACTATAGCTAACTATATAGAGGCAACTACAATTTGGAAGAAGGGGAGTCCTTGTAAAGCACGACAAAGCCATTGTTGACAACCACGACGTTGCGTTCCTTAGATTTGGCGACAAAGATAACACCAAAGGTCTTGGGATCCTTAGGATTATCAACCTTCCACATGTAAGTTTCGATAGTTTCACCAGGGAAGACAGGGGAGGCGAAGCGGGCTTCGATAGACTTGAATCGGCTGGGATCGTTGTTGGCCAATGCTTTGATGATACCATGCGCACAAGCACCATAAGTGGAAAGACCATGAAGAATAGGCTTGGGGAAACCAACTTTAGGAGCCAAGTCAACATCAGCATGCAGAGGATTGTAGTCGCCAGAAAGACGGTAGAGTAAGGCTTGGTTGGGAAGGGAAGCAAACACTTCGACAGCATCGGGTTTACGTTCAGGGGGAGTATAAGAGACGGCCTTTGGACCTTTAGGACCCTACATCACAAACAAAAGATAAGTATCACTCACAAGGATCTATATAGAGATCGAGACTTACATTCCAGCCACCATAACCTCGTACAAAGGACTTGCCTACCAAGCGGCTATAGAGTTTTTTGTCTTGTTCACCATAGATATCCACAGTTTGTTCAATAACCATGCCAGAACCCTTATCAAACACTCCAGTGCAGGACTTTTGAGCAATGAAAGACCCACCAGCGACAGGCCAAGGGTTGATCACCTCGAAGGATTGTTCACCATGGACAAGCTTGTTCTGATCGAATGGAGGCATACCTATCATCGGAGGATATCAGCCCACGACACTCTATCCTTTTCCCAACAGAGCATAGTATCACTTACCTGGTAGAGGACCACCGCCAGTAGCACGGTCTTGGTATAAGTTTACGTCAGAGCTATCACCCTTCAATCCCAGTACAAGAGGGTAAGTAGGAAGGACAGTGAAGTCAGGATCTGTCAAGCATCGAATGAATGAGTATTGGTTTGTTTCTTCTTTTAAACAACTTACTTAATTCAAACAAGTACTTCAATTCGTCTTCGCTAACACCAACACCCAAGGCATACAAAATGTGATCACGACGGTTGCAAGACAACTGTTAATACAAGCAAGCCAAGTTAACATTTACGTGGAGAAGATGAGATGATAAGACAATGCCTTACACGTTCAGGTTTGTACTTGTGGCCAACAGCTTTTTCAACGTCTACTTTGAATCCTTCAACAGGCATGATTGTAAATTAGTAAAGAATAATGGAAGAAGAAGCAAAAGGAGGCAAGCTGGTTTTTATAAGAACTTTAACAGAGCTGCTAATTTCGAACTCCGCCGACTCTGCTTATCAAAGCGCAATTGTCATCGTTTTCCCAGCAGTAATTTTCTCACACCCTTCTGAGTTCCCCGCATTCATCATCCGGATAAACAACGACTATGAATGATCCATACTATGTTGTGTATACAACTGGCAGGGTGTAAACGTGGCGTTGTGAATGGTGACTACATAATATGCATGATTGGGCCCAAGCCTGAGCTTTTCGAAGTCGGCGGGGTTTGAAATTCGACAACAGAACCTATTTGGGAATTTGAGGTTTTGGAAATTCGCCAGTTCTTTCTCCTTTACTCAATGGTCCGGTCATAACCATCGACTGTTAGAAAGAACATGGAAGGAATGTATTGTGCTCTAACGATTGCCTCATTGCCAACATTGCTATAGATCATCTTTGACCACTGGCAGCTTCCACTTTCTCGGACTGGGCTTTATATCATACAACTGACAGCACTTTCTTCATTCATCGACCGCCGATGTGTATTCGATCAAAAGACATGGCATGACTTGCGCATACGGAGATAAAAGATTGCCTTGGCGAAACAGCATCATAAGGTACAGTGTTAGTAAGGCCAGCCATCTACCACCGGTACTAATCCTAGATGGCAACAATAGAAGCCGAACCCAACCGTAGGCACCTGACAACTCAATCGATCGATAGGCAACACAATACAAGACATTCTCCAACAGTAATGTGACAAGCAACACAATGCAGAACATTCTCTAACGGCAATCTTAGTACGGGATGTGCTCTCGGTGTCATCGACAAGCCCATGGATACAAGCCAATCACCTGGAATGACAAACGTGACGATGGCAACGGCAACGACAACGATGATGATGCTGATGGAAAGAACGGAGCATGCTTACCGATCGACCGATCTACCAATGGGAGGATTCGAGTAGGGTAATACAATGAAGGTGGCGGGGAAGAAAACCAAAAACAGCAACAACGGCCCGGAGATGTGTGTGTAGATGATGATTCCAAGGATCACATACTCACTTGACTTCTTGAATAGGTTTGGCTATGTAACTGTGGTGGCTCAGGTTTGACAAGGTGTGGGGGGGGGGAGATCAGGTTGGCAATCAAGCTTAGGCGGATCAACAATGGACTACGCTCAAAGATGAACAACAATGGATTACGTACGCGGGATGGGGATCGAGTCGGACCTTATGGGAAACTTGGGCACTGGCGCTATGGATGTGATTCTTACATAGGATGGTATCGCTCTTTAACGAATCACTGTTATTATTAGTCATAGCCGTTTATCTAGATTTAGTATTGATGGTGACGTTTTCTTGGATGATCTTTGTTTGATGAAATAAAACGAACTGGTGCTGTTGATCTGTATGTACATGATTTTTTTGCCTTTTCGATGATAGCACCCAAAATAAACATTCAAACGCCGACCGAACGTTATTTTTAACCATTCAGACACAAGCATATTGGAATGGAACCTCTGGAAAATGATGTACTCACAACAAACAAGTAATACTGCTGACTCTCTACTTTTTCTATCATTGTGTCTATCAATGGCCAAGTGATGGGCACACTGATTGATTCGGGAAAAAGGATGTTTTCTATAGCAATAGCATTCGTTGCTATGCGCCCTGAAGCCAAAATCAGGGGCAGGGAAGGAGAGCTTAGCGGAGTTTTAACTTCAAACAAGTGTGCTCTTCTGGATATAGGTTGCTCAGTAAGAGGCACACTCCCCCAACCCATGTTGTTTTGAAAGGCTATCTACTCAGGAAGTGATGGAAAGCAAAAGGGCTTGTTAAAGGACGGAGGGAAAAGTCGATAAATGAATCATCCGGCTTGTGAATGTGAAGGATAACCTCGGGATTTGAAGCCATCCAAATATGGAAGGGGGCGTGGTGTCTTACCAAGGATCTTTTATTTGTTCTGACCTGGAACCATTCAACCAAACCAGCTGAGGTCGTACCATGTATCGCCTCCTCCCTCTTTTGAATAGTTGGTGTCACCTTCCTGTTGATATGAACCTCTTTTCACTGTCAATATATAAAGAAATGGGGGGTGAGGTGGGGTGGGGTGGAAGACTTGGCGCATCCTATTGTTTGGTACATACTGATAAAGTACATACAAAACAATAACAAAGAAGAACAAAGACGATCATGAGAGAAAAGAGCACTCCATTTTGATAGAGATCTCCTTGAGGCTGGCTCTTTCACATTGAAGACATCTTTGTTTTTGGTCAAAAAGGTTAAAAATAGGTCTATGAAAAGCTGAGGCGCTTGAAATACGTTTCAATGAAATGGATGATGGGTGGACTACGTTCAGGTATCTCCTTTTTCCTCTTCCTTTCATTCGTTTCTGTGCGTGCTTAATGTATTTTTGGTCACACCCGCCAAAAATACTTCCAACTCCGCCGATTCCCCTTTTCAATTCACTCCCCCTTTATTTATTTTGATTCTCTCTTTTCCTTTCTCTTCTCTCTCTTTCTCTTCCTCTTCTCTTTTACACTCCCCCCTACTACTTTTTTCTCTCTTCCTTCTCTCCTCTTCCTCTCTTGTCATCTCTTCAATGAAGTACGGATTAGAACTTCAAGAAAACATATTTGCACCATGGCGATTGTCTTACATTGCTTATGATGTACTCAAAGAAGAACTCAAGTCTCGCCAACTCGATCATTCTTGGACCGAACGGGACGAATCGGACTTTGTGCTGTTGTTGGATAATGAACTGACGAAGGTGTATGATTTTGTCAATGCCAAGCTCTCGGAAATCGACAGCCGGATCCTGTACTGCGAACGCACCATTCAAACCCTGCAAAAGAATGCCACCATGCACTCCGACGCCAACTACCGCATTATGGACGAAGCCCTTACTGAAATCCTGTTTGACGTCAACGATCTCTCCAAATTCAATCGTGTTAACTTCCTGGCCATCCAAAAGATCCTCAAGAAACACGACAAGTGGACTGGTTTGAACCTGAAACAAGACTATGTAGCCAAGTTACGCCAGAAACCTTTGGACAAGCAACGTTTTGATGTGGCCATTGTATATATCTCAGCTCTCCACGATATCTGTCGTCGTCAAGGCAAGACCAACGAAGCGAAACCTACGGGTGGCGATCAAAATGCTTTCGAACGGGCCACTGCCAAGTACTGGATCCATCCTGATAACATCACCGAAGTCAAGGCTATCATCATGCTCCATCTCCCTGTCCTCATCTTCAACAAGGCAAAGAAGTTTGAAACATCCGATGCTGCTGTCTCCTCTGTTTACTTTGATAATCAAAACTTTGACCTCTACACTGGTCGCTTGCAACGGGATGAAGAAGCCGAAGCCATTCGTTTTAGATGGTAAGTATAAAAAATAGGGTCATCGATCGAAAGTGGGGGTGGTGTGATGTCTTGTCTTCCCAAAAATAGATCGGGCATTGAAATCGTACATGCAGCACTTTTTCTAGGGGGGGGAGGCAGGGCGGGTGGAAGAGGTCTGGGTGGAGACAACATTACTAATTCTCACATTTTCTCTTCTTCTTAGGTATGGGCCTTATGATACCAATAGTGTCTTCATTGAACGAAAGACTCATCATGCTTCTTGGTTGGACGGTGCCTCAGTCAAGGATCGATTCCCCATCAAGGAACCTCGTGTGAATGCGTTTGTGGATGGAAGCTACACAGCCGATATGATTGCCTCTGATATGACCGCCAAGGGTAACCCTGAAGCCATGATCAAGGATATGCACTTTACAGCTACTGGTGTACAAAAGTCTTTCCGTGAAAAGCACCTGGAATCCATGCTCCGTGTCTACTACAACCGAACTGCCTTCCAATTGCCCGACGATCAAAAACTGCGAATCTCTCTCGACACTGATTTGACCTTTATCCGGGAAGATCACATGGATGGACGCAACCGCCATGGCAACAATTGGCGACGACCAGATGTTAAGATCGACTACCCCTTCAACTATGTAACACCTCAAGATATCCTGCGCTTCCCTTATGCTGTCCTGGAAACCAAATTACAAACCCATCTTGGTCAAGAACCTCCTCAATGGCTTACCTCTTTGATTGAATCCCACTTGGTGCATGAAGTCCCTCGATTCTCCAAGTACTTGCATGGTGCCTGTCACTTCTACCGCGAACGCCTTCCTCTCCTCCCTTGGTGGTTGTCGGAGATGAACACTGATATCCGCAAAGGCCGAGTCGAAAACACTGGTCTTACTCGCTCTCGGTCCTTCAAACCCCTTATTGATGGTCGCTATCGCCGTGCCATGCTGGAAGAAAAGGAGCGCAAGAACCAACAGGCCGTCGTGGAAGGTCGCAACACTCTCGGATCTCGCAGCCCTAGCAATAACTCGAACGATGATTCCACCAAAGGCTCCAACAATGGCCGCCGCCGCTCCAACTCAATCGACGAAAAACTTGCAGCCCAATGGCGACCTGTCGACAACCCGCCGCAGAACACCAAAGAATACACATCCATCGAATTGGGCCCCACCAATCACCATGGCGGCGCAAACGATCCATTACTGCCCCCTTCAGCCTCTCGGTACAGCAGCAACAACTTTAGCAATAACCAACTGTCATCCCCCCGCTCCTCTGATCTGAAAATGGGCGGTGGCAAAAACGGCAGCACCCCACTCCTTGGCACCCCCGTGGACGATCCCGCCGATAAACCCAAGTATGAACGTGTCAAAGTCAAGGTCCGTGCTGAACCCAAGGTCTTCTTCGCCAACGAACGTACCTTCATCTCCTGGTTGCAATTCTGCGCTCTTCTGCTTACAGTGGCCCTCAACTTGATGAACTTTGCCACGGATGAAAGCACTCGCATTGTCGGTAAGTACAATAGTCATCATGCACACAAAGCACACAGGCACTAACAGCTGCTTTTCTTTACAGGTGGAATCTTCATGGGCTTGGCTGCTGTAATAGCTATATACGCACTCTATCGCTTCGAAAAACGGGCATGGTAAGTGATGATGATGATAATCCCGCCTCTTCCCTCGGTACTTAACATCATTTCCCTCTCTCTTTTTAGGATGATCAATCGACAAATCGACGGTCGCTATGACGATTTGTATGGTCCTGCTGTGCTTTGCGTGCTTTTGGTGGCAGCTCTCATTGTTAACTTCTACCTCCGATTCCATAACTAATCTCATAGTGTATATCCCCCCCCACCGCTCATTTCTTTACTTCTATCATATACTACACTCACCCACACACTTCATCCTTGTACTGTTTATCCTTGTCATTTCCTGTCATTAGTTTGTCATATCTACATATTTAATAAAGCGATGTTTTATTTCACAATAGAATCCATTCTACTTGACTGATTCCCTTGTATCCTGAATTTTGTGGGGAGGGGGGAACGGTTGGTTGGGCTCTACGTCTGCAATGATTGACCGGGCTTTATGCAAACGCCAATGAGGGGAACTGCTCTACGCTTCGCTCAGGCTCGTCTTGTTGAAAATTTTGATCTATTTGAAAATGTGATCTTTTGACACCTTTTTTTTTTGTAAAGAGTTGCCTATTTTTCAAAAACAAGATGGATAACCCACCGTCAAATTTTACAGGCAACACGATACAATGCATATCAATTAAATGATACCCAGACACAAGTATTTTAATGCTGTATGCGACCGTGAACGCTACGAGAAGCCTCCACATAGCGACCAATTGGTAGTGGTACCAAAAATGGCGAGTCACCCAAGGAAATTGGACTTTCTAGGTATCAGTCGATAGATAAAAAGCACTTCTGAGTCTATGTCAAATTTGAAGTTAGGTCGTCCATCCTGTTCACAAAAAAAATGAGCTTACTCTTGACTTTTAGGCGGCTTGTGATTGGTCTCATGCCCCAGGCTTGAGTTTAGCACCCTTTCGGCGGCTTTTGAAAAATTTCGAGAGTCGATCGAAAATTTGAAAATTTAAAAAAAAAAATTCATGCATAATTTTGGAAAGAATGACTTTTTTTCTCAGAACTGAGATAGACAACCCATCCTCAAATTTGACAGGAAACACAATGCGATGCTCGGCGGTCGAATGGTACAAAGAAACATGCATTTGTATGTTTGATGGATCTGTGAACGCTCAAATTAGCCGTTAAAAAGCGACTGATTGGAGCGGCTCGAAAGTTTGCAATATATCCAAGGAAACCAAGCGCTCATGGTATCAATCAAAAGAAGAACCTCACATCTGGGTTCATGTTAAATTTGAAGGCAGGTTGTCGATTTCATTCAGGAGAAAAAAGAGATGCAAGAAAAATGGAACTTTTTTCAAGGAGGTTGGTTCCCTGTCCTTTTTCCAAAAGTCGGCGAATGAAATCTACAGGCCCTAAAGACTTGGTTTTAGCGCTACAGGCTTAAGTGTTGCGCTAGAGGCTTGAGTTTAGCCCTGCACGCTTGAGTGTAGCCCTGCACGCTTGAGTTTAGCCCTATAGGCTTGAGTTGAAATGGCTTATAAACCGTCTGCTGGCCTCCAAAAAGTAAGAATTTTTCGAAGTTCTATCCTTTCTTCAAACTGATCAACGAAAAATTGAATTTATGCCGGAAAAAGGACAGACCATCGGCATCCCTTGCAAAAAGTCCCACTTTTCATGGATCTCATTTTTCTTGTAAACGGGATAGACAACCTACATTCAAACTTGACATAGACTCAGAGATGCTTTTTATCTATCGCCTGATGCCAAGAAAGCCTGATTTCCTTGGATGAATTGCCAATTTTGATAACAATCCAATCAGTCGCTATTTGGGGACTTTTTTTTAGCGTTCACGACAGCATACAACGTAAAAGTGCTTGTTTCTGGGTATCAGTGGATAGATATGCAGTGCATCGTGTTGCCTGTAAAATCTGACGGTGTGTTGTCCATCTCGGTTTTGTGAAATATGCAATTCTTTTCCAAAAGAAAGGGGCCAAAAGTTCACATTTTTTAAAAGGTCAAATTTTCAAAAGCTGTCGCATGGGCCCACACAGGGAGCGATTGAAGCCCCGACACAAGAAGTGGGTCTATCACGTTTGAGGGGAGCACAAGATGAATTTATTTTTCATGCAAAGACAACCATTTGGGTTTTAACATTAGTAATCTAAAAGGACTGAGGGTATATAGAACATACTGTGATTGAGATAGTAGTAAACTAATGTGTAAATGGCAACAAAGTTGTTGTAATGGAATGATTAGGCTGCTGTAAAAACCAAGCAAATGGAGACGGGCAACAATGGCCAAGCTATGTAAATGTATAAGTGGTAGTAGCAGAAGGGCGCGGGCAAAGAATCGGTGCAGTTCTATTAGTAACTTCGACCAAGAGATTTCACAATGGAATGGGCTTGCACCTAAAAGAATTGCGAGGGTTTCCACTTGTTTTTCGTAATCCCTTGGTCCCAATCCTTATGTATTCTAAGTCCATGTTCATCAATTCCTGGTGCAAGAGGGACGATATCCGTTGTCATCCCATTCGATCATCTAAGTTTAAAAAAGAAGCAATTATGCAAAAGGGAAATGTTAGGCATGGTAAGAGAAAGATGGAGGGGAGAAGGAGAGAGAGTTACCCGGCGTTCGTCATTCAAGTGCGTTGCATAGAAAGCGAGCTGTTTGTAGTGCAGCGCCAATGTCGGTGGAAAGAAAAAAGTGATGAAGAAGCAAAGAAGAAACAAAGAGAATGAACTGACGGAAAAAGGGGTTCTTTTGAAATGCTTGGCCGCAGAAAATTCAAACGCCGCCCTAAATCATTTTTGTCCAGGCGGAGTGTGAAACATACATAAGGCTTCTTTTCCCATTTTACAATTTCCCATTTTACAATTTTCCTCTTTCTTCCCCTCCTCTTTTTCTTTTATCTCTGTATATGCATGTTTGAACCTATCCTCATTGTTTACTCTATTGTACTGCTTTTATTACTGGGGTCACCATCGGTCGGGGCACAAAGCATACAATACGCCAAGCGGTTTCCCAAATCACGACTCTACAATCTCTCACCGGCATCGCTAGGTCTTGACCATCTAGACGGAACGATTGCTGCGTTTGGTGACTTTAATGCCGACAAGTTGTAAGGTCTTTCTAGTTAAAGGCATCTTTCAAAACTCATCCTTTATCTTTTGTTTAGTTCTGACATCTTTGTGGTTGGACAAGATCAGAAAAGCATTACTGTTTACACCTGGGACCATAGTAAGTGAAGGGTTCAAGAGCTGCGTATCTTGCTTTTTATCTAGTGTAGTCTACTTATCTCTACGGACGTTTATTTTATAGAAAACTTTGCCTTTACACCGTTATCCTCTGTGATTCACTATGACTGGCCAATCAACAACCTTGTTCCCGGTGATTATAACTACGATGGTAAACTTGACCTTCTGGTAATGGGTCAGCCTGTGGACGGCCAATTCCACATGCGGGTATACTTTGGTAATGGGAACGATTCATTCGGTAAGTGCACACTCACACACACACACAAACGTATAATGCCATGAACCCCGTCATGTATCTGATTCTCTTGGCACGCTTGCATTTTTTAGTGGCACCAGCTTTGGATTTACCGTCCGCCAGGGATAGCTTGCCTATGGTCTTGGATCTGAGTGGCGATATGCAGTTGGATCTACTGGGTTACGCTTGGGACCGAAAAGACGGGCTAAGTGCTTGGATCAATACAGCACAAGGCAGCTTTACCAATCAAACAACATCGATATACAACTTGTAAGTGGGTGATGGCGGAAATGGATATACGGCAAGGATCTAACACATTATATAACTAGGACCTCTGCCTCAAATTTGTTTGATCCCACATATTCTGAACGGTGTCGTTGGGCGTCTCCTCATTCCAATGCGTTTCTCGATCTCGACGGGGATTGTTTGGCAGGTAAAGGGTGTACATGACTAGAACGATAATAGATACTGATTTCTGTTCTTTTGCGAATAGATGTTGTGATGGTATGCGACAACGGTGGGAAGCAATCTGTGCAGATATGGACAAATCAACGGCAAAATGGGTTCCGTTTGGCACAAACCTTTGATCTACCATCTGGAGCTGGGCCTTTAGCTTTTGCCGATATGGGTAAGGAATAACAAGGGGCAACACATTATATGAATGGGAAATCTAACGCTGAATTAGATGGTGATGGATCCACGGACATTGTATTTACCACTTGTAGCGGCGGTGGCCATTGCTCTATCCATACTGTATATAATCAACAAATGGGACTCTGCTCCAAACTCGATCAATCCGGCTCTAGTAATGGCTCACAATGTCGTAAACCACAACATCTCTGTGTAGCCGACCCCGACTTCCAATTCGACATCAACTCTCCGAATAGTCAAGTAAGTCGAGTGGGTAGAGCCTATGTAGAAACTGACGACCTCTTATTAGAACTACATTATCTTTGATTTGGACCAATACCTCGATCGTGATGAAACGGTCCTGACACTTGACAGAAGCTTCCCCGGCACCATGCCGGTTCCCCTTCATGCAGGTATGACAAGAAAAGAGAAAAGACAGCCGTAGACTTTGGTTGATGCTAATTATCGTTATGATTTGCGTAGGCGATTACAATCTGGATGGATACCCGGATCTTTTGGTCACCACAACCAAGAAAGTGATGCTTTTGCAGTCCGTTTGGTGCTCAACTCAGGGCCAATGCTCCAATCAAGCCATCAAATCCAGCAAACGGACCTTCTCCTTGATCCGAAGCGGAGCCGAGTCCTTGACAAGACTACCCAATCCACGCCATGCCACCTTTTTCGATATCGATGAAGACGTAAGGACATGGAAAGCAATGGTGCCACGGCTTACTGACAGACCTAATTCATTGTTAGGGATCCTTGGATATCTTGGTGTTACAAGGAAAGAGCCAAAGCCCTTCTACCGCACGAACTCCGCAATTCTTTATCAACAACTACTTTAACGATGCCTTCTTTTTGAAAGGCTTGGGTAAGCGAGCGACCATAGTCTTTTTGGCTTAACCATCCACATTTCCTCTTCCTCATAGTCTCCAATGGTGCATACTCCTCTGGATCCAAGGATAAGGTAAGTAGAAAAGAGAAAAAAAAAAAGGGGGGGACGAGGGGAATGGAATGACAGGTCTAGTCTAACCCTGGTCTTTCATATAGCCATACGGAGTCAACTACCCTGGTGCCAACTTCAAATTCACTGTGCTCGATACCTCGGGCACCAAACGTGTCCATCAAGTGTCGCAACTACCACAAACAGGTTACATGGCGCTCCAAACCCCTTATTGTCTCTTTGGATTAGGACGGACCAATAACTATGTCGAGGAAATGTTTGCAGGGGTCACACGACATCAGGTAAAAGGCATGCCCCATCTCTCTCCCCTCCTCTTACGACCCCCCCCCCTTGTTTTCTTATAGGATCAAAACTATCTGTTTTATGAAGGCGTGATTCCCAATTCTCAGCTGGTCTTTTTACCTTATCAACCAGATCATGTCTCTGACAGCTCATCGTAAGTTTTCACTTTTACACCACTTCAAACTACTTATACTGGGTAATCTTGACTAGATGGAAGGTGGAATTGTATGTCCAGCCGGCAGATTATATCCCTTGGGTCCTGGTCTCCTTGGTAGCGGCGGCTATTCTGCTAGGCGTGGTGGTAGGGGCCCTGTACTGGCTGGAAAAAAGGGAAGACGAGCGGGAACGAAGAAAAGCATTACATATCATCAACTTTGACGCATTATAGTTTATCCCCCCCCCTCCTTAGTGATAGAGATGTCATGTTAATATAGCTTGTATCAAATAAAGTCAAAACATACAAAAAAAAGGGACATAGTGTATAGGTTTTTTATTATGGAATAGTGGTAATACTACAGAGACCGCTGGACGGATCTACGTAAAGGTTTGTCGCCGTCTTGGGGAGGCCGTTCGTCATTTGAAGGCTGTTCTACATTGGGACTATTGCTGTTGGTGACAGACCCTGTTGCTGTGTATTGTTGGAGTCTGTGATTCGTATATGCCTTGCTGATCATGTAAGCTCCCAAAGCACCTACACATACCCAAAAGAAACTGATGAGAGAGGACAGATGACAGGTGGTGAGGTCTTACCTATTGCCAGAGCGGTCCTGTAGAAGAAATGGAATGGATGAGATCCTATGTAAATAGACGATAGATGACTTACCATCCTTTGATGACCGCTTTAGGAGTATTACTGACCGCCATGTTTCAAAAAAAGAAGAGTAAAGAGAAGGAAGAAGAAGCTTGGTTTCGGTTTTTTGAGTCCCAGGCCTGAAAAAAGTCACTCCACCTTTCCGTTTTAAACCCCGCTGCATAACGCTGCATAAAGACAATGTAAGATTATTTTTTTTATTTTAGTGTAAGCTATCCACCTATGTATACACACTAATCTACATCTAACGATCATAAAGAGAAGCGACGTTGAGTTCCCTTGGTGAAGGCAGGACTTGAATCGATCATTGAATCGACGTGGTTTAAAAACACATGGATGTCTTGAAAGTAGTGAGGCCCGATCCGCCAGGATGTGTCGTTCTTGTCGCTGTCGTCTCCGTTATCAGATCCAGATACAATCACCAGATCGTCGTCGTCGTCGTCGTCTTTATTAGCGTCTTGATGATTCGTACTGACCATTCCATCGTCGGTTTGTCGCCTTGGTGATGGATCTGCTTCTTCTTGGTGATGATGATCCATATGTCGCCATTTGATTTCAAAATGAGGCGGTTCCTTCATCAATCGATAGACCCATTGCTGCAAAAGGAGGGTCGAGTCGGGCTGAGGTGCACAAAGTTGGTGTGGAAGGAAGATGCAGAGTTCGGTGCAAGCGTCGGTCTTCATCATGACCATTTTATAGTCCATCGTGGTGTCCGAGGGTGTGTGCTTCTTGCTGTTGGTGTGATATCGCTGGGCTTCGATGCCAATCAATTGGATCAGCATCATGACTTTGGCGAGATGGGTTCGAAGTCGTATGCTCCATGATTGGAAGGACGCCAGCCACGATGAATCCAGGACCGACATCGCTCTTGACATGTAATAGTAGCCCTCCTCCGTCGATGGTGGTGCCGAGAATGTTGATGATGATGGAGTCTGATGCATGTTGTTCTCCTCCTCCGATAGTAGAAGAGACGGTAGATCCATAGGAATCGAGATGTACCATTGTCGAGTGGGCTGGAAGGAGGTATCGTCATCATGTACCGCTGTTGCTGGGGTAGATTTCTTGGTGGTCTGAAGGGACAGATCGTCATGGCGTAGGACACCGACAGGCGCTATATACATTGGATGAGTGGAGGATGGTGTCGATGGTGGAGTTGGTGCCGTCGCTGAGGTTGAGTCTGCTCGTTTCAAAAGAGGCGAAGATTTTCGAGGCGGCTGACCACGGTGTACTAGGCCAGGATAGTTGTGCTTACCGTTGGACTGAGCATAACTGTTGCCGTTGCTGATATTGCTATTGTCGCCAATGCTGCTAGTGCGGGTACCACCATACACACCATGATTATCATCCATCAGGTCCGCCATGCCACGCATGTTTGGAGGTCGATATACTTGTTGCTTGGTATTTGCCTTTGTGATGCTGCTGCTGTCGCTGTGCGTCTTGTTCTTCAACAGAGAGACATTGGTGTTGCTTTTATAACCGATACCATCTATATCATCCGTATCGTCGTCTGTTGAAGAAGACTGTTGCTGTAGCTGTTGTTGCTGCTGTCGATAAGCCCAATGTTGCTTTGTACTGTAAGATCTAAATGATCCAGGTGCTGACGGAAGAAGCGGGCCACCGCCATGTACACCAAGAAGAGGGCATTGTGACGTAAAGTAGTGGGTATGGTTTATGACATTGGTGGTGATCTGGTTCGCACTATGACCACCAGCTCCCGAGGAGACCATCGTTCGACGCTGTTGGAAGCACAAGAGATTTGATTTGCTGTGAGGACGGCGACTGAGGAGCAAACGCCGTGTGATCGGTGATGGTGTGGCGGAGAGTAATCGATGCGATTGCTGCTGCTGCTGTTGCTGTTTTCCAACCGACGTGGTAGGTATCTTGCTGGCAAAGGCGGTCGACCATGAGGAAGGTTTTGTGATGGGGCGAAACAAGAGATGGGGATGGTAGCTGGCTCGGTGTCGTAACTTGGTGCGCAGGAGGATTCGGCGTAAGAATATCAATAGATGTAGTGGGGATTGTAACATGAAGTGTGTAAAAGATAAGAAGGGAAGGTTCAATAAAAAAGTGGGAAAAAGAGAGGAAGAGATGAGTTCTAATTCTAAATAGAGAAGAGTGTGTGATATTTTTTTGTTTTGCATTGGCAAAAATGAGGGCAACTGACCAAAGGAGCAAACCAATCACATTGTCGGAAAGCACAAAGTCCGCCTTTTATAATGCCGACCCAAACAGAATAAGGACCACATATCACATTGAGGTTTCCATGTGTAGGCTAAAGCTCCCACCCGCAAGGTTGTTCAAAAGATCATTTCGTCCAATAGATACGCCATAGAAGGGAGATAAGAGGTATGCAAACTATGTATGACCCAAAAAAGTCAAAAAGTGAGTAATCACGAGTTCCATTCCGCATTCCCCACTCCCTACCTTATCTTCAGGGCATGAGAATACAATAAAACCGAGGTTTGAATGACAGATAAACAAAAGAATGATGTCCACGGGAAGCTAAACCAAGCGCACCTGTCTTTAAAGGCACTTTAGCATGCACACTTATCATCAAGTAGCTAGTCTTTGTTCATCTTACCTATTCAGCACAGTCGGTAGCCTGATAAGTATCGATGCTTGATGTCACAATGGTTTTGCCGATGCCTAAAAGATTGTAGCCTTTTAATATGAGATCATTGACATTTCTTATACCACTGTACCTACAAGATCCAAGCTGGTCTTGTGATTTCAGATCATTGTTTGCAGTAAACGAAGGTTTGTGATGGAGCGAATACTAACAAGAGGATAGATATAGTCTAGTCAGTCATTGGGCATCCTTATTTGTATTTCAACATAGTCATACTACCTTTCCCTCCTATCACAGACTTGATCCCACAGTAGAGTCGATTCGTGATTTTGGTGCTTATCATCGTAGGTGAATCTACAAGCATCAAGCGGTAAGTCAGAGGAGTTCCAGTGCCTGGCATAGAAGCTTACCGTGTGTTCACTGGGACGCTTGATCCATATTTGGCCATACAGATAGAGGAGTGCCACCTAGCAATGCGTCTTCTCGAGGACGCCTACCATCTGGTCAGCCCGTAAGAGCTAGAAAAAAGTTAGCATCGAGTAAAGACCTTATACACAACAGCAATCTTCACCTTTTGATTCTTCTGATACCATAGCTGAGGTGATGGAGACACAAGTTGTTTCGGTTTGCCATGCTTCGTCAAAAAAAAAAGTCAACCTAAAGAAAAGTAACTGTAAGAAAGGAGCATCCATTTCAACATACCAGTCCATGACATCAAGAACTACCTAGAGCCCACTACATACCACGCACCATCGAGACAAAGGGTGTTTGAGAGGAGTTGATAAAATGAAGGGTGTCAGCCAAGTCCGTCAAGTGACAAATACTTTTCTACAGTATCCATAACATCAACCAAGACGACAAGGCCATATCATTAAATGTAGGAAGAAAAAGTAAGTAACAAAAGAAAAGGGATAGAATCGGTTTCAAAACCACTTTATAGGTGTTTCAAACGCCGACAAAGCGGGCGGCCTGAGAGACGGAGTTTGAACATTTTGACTTTTTTAGAAACTTTTTCGATTTCCAGCTGCAAACTTTTGTCCCGAGTTGCCCTGTTTCTAAAAGCCGAGATGGATAACCCATCTTTAAATTTCGCATGGAACAAGATAAAATGCATATCTATCCAAACATACCAAACTTAAAGCGCACCTGTGTTGTATGCTTCGCTGAACCCGACACAAAGCCCAAAACCAGCGACTGGTCTTAGTGGCACCAAAGTCAGTCATGCATCCGCCAACACAAAGCTTCCTTAGCATCATTCTGTAGATAAAAAGCACCTCTTTCTTCATGCAAAATTTAAGGTGGGACTTGTTACCTCTTTTACGAGAAAACTCATGTCCAACAAAAAGAGACACTTTTCATGGGGAAATGCTGCAGACAGAACCATTCGGACAGAACCAACCTGCGTATCCTGAATTTTGCTGACAATAGGGACTTACATGGCGGGGGACTCTCTGAGTCCCTGAATTCAGACCCAGTCATAGATGGGACTCAACTTGAAATGAAGAGAAAATCGCCCCTGCCCACACACTCCTCCAACAATGTGTGCCTATGCACTCTAGATTTCAAACCCCGATTTTACTACAAGAACTTTTTTATGCCCGTCCCTATTATTTTGCTCCTTCTTCCCCTCGTCATTACTTTTTTGCCTCCACATTGTCATTCTCTTTACTCCACGACGTCAAACGAACGAACGAACGAGCAAACGAACGAACGAACGGTAACTCTCCTCTTCTCACGTCATTTTCACCTTTTGCTTACCGTCACTAACTTTTTGCCTTTTGCATCGTTCCTCTTTCTTTTGACCCTAGATCGGCTACGACGATGACGACGGCAATAGGGACGACGACGATGCTAA
>LT554852.1:103887-138509 GCA_900079185.1 Absidia glauca
AGTGGTTTATTTTGTGATAGAATTCGACTTGTGCAAACAATAAACATCTAGCTTCTACAATACACTATATGATCTATTTTTTAGTTCCTCGATCACCTTTTCTTGCAACTGTTGAATGAATTCCGAGGGCGGGAATTCGATAGGAGCACTAGAAACAAGAAAAGGAGCGACATATCAGCACTAGTACGCTTGTTTGTAGATTTACATACCTGCCATCCTTGGAGTAGATCGTTTCAATAGGCAGTAACAACCTTGAAGTGCTTGTCAAGAAGCAGCCTTCCCATTTCCCCGCGCGCGCATCCTGGAGTCGAGGAAACACCCATTCAATGTCGATCTTTTCCTTTTCACATAGAGCCATCACCAGTTTCATGATCGTTCCCAGCAAGACATGATCCAAAGAGGCACACTGGATCACATAATCGGACTTGTTGGCGCCTTCTTCGTCGTCGTGCTGCCGCCGTCGTACCGCAAAAAAGTTGGATGCCATGCCTTCATAGACGTTTTCCGAATCATCGACCAAGACGACCTCGTTGATTTCTTGCCCCTTGTTCTTTTCTAGCGAAGCCCGATCACGCACCCATTGAGAATCTTTCACCGCCGGCATCGTCCTTGCCTTGTTCTCCAATACCACCTTGATTCGTTCCCTGGAAGGTTGTCCAAGATGGCCGACATGGACGGCAAAACAGGGTCGATGTAACTATAATTGGGTAGGGTGAGTCATCATCATCATCATGCCGATAAATATCAAATCGATCTTACATCAAAGCAGTAGGTCACCATGACAGACACTTTCGCTTCTAAGACTTGCGGTTCCAGTTCGTAGTATGCCAAAAGTCCTGCATGAATCAAAGGTACCAGCTTATCTTCGAGGGTTTCCAGTCGTCTGAAGGATTTCATTTGTTCATTGACACTATCGGGTTCTTCGGCTTGATCGGGTGGCGTGAACTTCATCAGGGCCAAAGAGTTGGTGATCCTTTTCAGGTGTGAGGTCAGCTCCAATATCGAACCATGGTCGACGGTACGCATTCCAGTGTAGGCACCTATCAGGGTCAAGAGTTAGCCTATTAGCCTATCCCTTGGTAAACGGCCTTGTTCGAAAACTTACCTCGAGGATAGGAGAGGATAAAGTCATTAAAGGATACGTTGCCTTGTTTGATAGAGTACACTGCCGAGCTACTTGGTGCAACAGGGTTGGTTTGTTCGATAATGACTAGTCGACAAGAGTGACAATGTTGAGCATTCTGCGCCCCTTTCATCTAGTCAATGACATGTTTCCTTACCTGAAGACATTGGAGCGAGTCTATGAATGTAACGTGTTCCTGAGGAGGGTTTCCAAAAGAAGTGAAAAGCCCGAGTAATGATGGCCAGGTTGCTGACGACAAGTTACAAGCAGAAAGAGAAGTGTGTGAATGGCAAAAAAGAAAATGGAGTTTAAAAGGACGGCGGAGATTACAAATGTGCTGATTGTTTCTTATCAGGCTGATGAATCTACGCCACACGGTAGCAGAGTGCTGACGGCGAGATGTAGACCCTGTGTTCTTATGTAGGAGTGGATGATGGTTCCCAAGAAGATTTGAGTATGATCCACACTCAGGTTTGGTAAAACGATAAGGCGGAAACCAAATCAAAACGAGATGTTTTGACCAGGCACCTTCCACCAGAGCGGGGTTTGAATACTTTTTGACCAATCACCTAGAAAGTAATTCAAGATTTACTTTTTTTGTTTCTTTCTCTTCTTCAATACTCTCGTTTGTCAACACCAGCATTATCAGTCATCGTTTGTACCATCTTCTCTTCCCCGTTTGATTACTTGCATTTATATGCCTGAAACCCCTTCAGTCATGGACAACACCATTAACAATACTAATCAGAACAACAACAACACTCCTTCTGATCAGCAACCCAATGCCTCTTCTTCCACAAACAACAACAACAACAACTCTAACAACAGTCCTTCCAACACTAACGTCTCCAACAATAGTGGGGCCAGCGATGCTATGAATGACAGTTCCGACCCGAAAAAGAAACGCACTGGTCCAAAACGACGCAAAGTGACTCATGGTAAGATGGCGGTGGAACATCCATAGAATAGGGCCTTGTTACTGATTGTGTGGACATGTTGATTATATTGTAGCTTGTGTCTATTGCCGTAGGTCTCATATGACCTGTGATGATGGTAAGGAAAAAGAAAGCATACTGAACTAGAGTTGCTCATTCTAAAAGTTACTGTATAGGTCGACCTTGCCAACGGTGTATCAAACGTAGTATTGGCCATTTGTGTCATGATGAACCCAAACATACGAACAATGGACAAAGTAACAACAACCAAGGAAAAGCAAGATCGTCCAACAACAATGGCAGCAACAATACCAACAATACCAACGCCTCTACGAATGGAAGTCCGTATGGGTTACCTTCGGGCTTGTCACAATCAGGAGGTAAGGTCAAACAAACATGGGAAGCCTATAATCGACTCATCCGTTTTCTCTGTTTCACCACCTTTCAATCACAGCCTTGGGATCCAACAGTAACCTTGGCGGCCTTCCTTTGCAATTCTTCGGTCAGATGGGGACAGGACAACTCACATTTGCCAGTGAACACATGGGGAATGAAATCTCGGTGATTAGGTATGTATGGATCGAAACATGTGCGTGATGTTTATCTTACCCCATCTACTCTACTACTAGTGACTTTTTGGATTCCCTGGGAGGCGATGCCAATGTGATGTACGGCAACAACCAACAACAGCGACCCAACAACAACAATCCCTCTTCTTCGAATCCACCCACTGTCAACACTACGGAAAAGTTCTTTTTGACGGCAGCAGATCCATCAGACGGGAAATTGGAAGATCGACTTACCGAGGTCATCAATGCAAAATACGAGGCTGGATTCCTCAAGCCTTACAACTACGTTAACGGGTATGCCAGGCTGCAGAAATACATGGATAACAAGTAAGTGAATAGCCATGACTCATATGAAGGGGGACGGTTCGAGTGCATTAACCTATTGCTCTCTTATCTGATAATAGTATGTCTGCATCTAGTCGGCAACGTATTTTGAATGTGATGGGCACCTTCCGGCCTGCGTTTCGATCGGTGGCTCAGTCATTAACGGATATCGATCTGATCTTGGTGGAAGAAGCTTTTGAACGATTACTACTTGTAAGTTAGCCAGAGAGGGTGCATTATAAGGATATTGATATGTTTATGGGTGTGTATGTGGATAGGACTACGACAGGGTATTCAGCTCTATGGGGATCCCTGCTTGTTTATGGCGACGTACAGGTGAAATCTACAAAGGAAACAAGGAATTCGCTTCTCTTGTCAATGTGCCGATCGAAACCTTACGTGAGGTAACGTATGAAAAAGAAATCAAGACGGAAGGTACACTAACACATTGTGGATTAGGGTCGATTATGCATCTATGAACTGATGGCTGAGGAATCTGCCGTCAACTACTGGGAAGTAAGTAACGTTGATCTTTTACTGCTTCATTGACTCACGCCGTACTCTCTCTTTCTCTTCCTTACTGTATAGAAATATGGTAACATCGCCTTCGACCCTGGACAGAAGGCAGTCCTCACTTCATGCTTACTGAAGAACCCTGAACCTGACAATACAAGTGTGATATCATGTTGCTTCTCATTTACCATCCGACGGGACAAGTATAACATTCCTGTAAGTCATATCGTAGTAGACAGCATGGGTAGATGTACTAACTTTCTTCTTTACAATCGATAGACGGTGATCGTGGGCAACTTTTTACCTGTGCAACTACAGTAGTCTACAATCCATCTAGTCCCTATTTATTCTCTTATCTCTCCACTTCCTTACTATACTTTATACTGCTCACACTTTCCGCTTTAGCACTCTCCGCCATTGATAATCCCCTCCCCGCTTTTTTTTAACTCTGTAACGATAAAACACTCCTTCTTTTGAATAAACTACAGTAGAATGACTGGATCCAGAGTCCAAGAGCACCCACATCTGTTACAGTGAAAGTCGTTCTCTGCCACATTTTAAACGAGGACTCTGTTAATAAAGCCCACGTAAAACCATCTCCATAACTCGACTCTTTTAAACATGACCTTACTATCATCTCCCAAAGTCACCAAAAGCTCTCAAAAGTCCCAGAGCAGACTTGGTAACTTTTGCTTACTTGAGGGTTCAACTCAAAAAGCCACAGTTATTCAATGATTGAGGCCCCAGTATACCCTGTATAATGATGCCCGCCCATAGATCCATTATATCCCGTCCAATCACCTCCTATCCCATCCTTTTAGTACCCGGGCGTTCTGTCGTATCAGGCACTAGTTGGGCCAAAGAGGTGTCAGCACCATAGTTCAAACACCGCCAAGCGACGAACTGGACATTTATGTCAGGGCTTGACGCACTGTGTAGTTCGTACCGCTACATATCAGAGTCTTTAAGATCACTGAAGCTTATACAAAAGAAAAAAGTCATGGAGGTGGGTTCAAGTAAAGTTTTTATTGACTGAAGGAGACTATGCTTAAACTACATGTCTTGATGGGTGGCAGTGAATACAGGGCTTGTCATGGAGTGACTAATCTAGTGTAATGAGCTAAGGAAAAGGGAGGAGGAGAGCAGACTTGTGTTATCCAAAGTATCAGTAGTAGCAGGCGTTGGGAATGGATCAAGGGATAGTGCACTTTATCGGTACATTGGCTAGGAAATCAACTATGGACATGATGAGTGCACCTAAAAAAAAAAAATTCAAGGGTTTCCCCATGTTTTTTACATTTGAAAATTTTAAAAAGAGCCTTTTGGGGCGACATGAGGCAGTGGTGGAGTCGTCATTAGCATCGTCGTCATCGTTATCGTCGTCGTCAATGTCGTAGTCAATCTAGTGTCAAAAGAAAGAGGAATGATGCAAAAGGCAAAAAAGTTAGTAATGGTAAGCAAAAGATGAACTTGACGTGAGAAGGAGAGAGAGAGTTACCGTTCGTCCGTTCGTTTGCTCGTCCGTCCGTTCGTTCGTTCGTTCGTCGTCGTGGAGTAAAAAAAAGAATGACAATGCGGTGAAAAAGTGATGACGAGGGGAAGAAGGAGCAAAATTGGAGGACGGGCAGAAAAAAAGTTGTTGTAGCCAAATCGGGGTTTGAAATTTAGAGTGTGCAAATTACTTCAATGCGCCAACTCCTGACCTTGACGAGAGACGATGTGAAGTTTATTGATTGCACAGCATGTAACATAAAAAGACTAGAAGCTAGACATACATTACTATTCGAACATTTGGTCATCATGTTCGGCAAGATGGTGCAAAGATTTGTTGAGCCGAGAGCATCATTTCTTCGGCGACATTGGCAGCGGTTGCGATGGTGATGTTGTGCTGCTGGGCAAAGTTGTTGATGGTTGTGGTGATTGATCTGCGCCTGTCAAGTTGTGTAAAAGTGTCACTGATAAAATCGTGAAAGAAGTGGAGACCTATAGCATTGTTCAAACCCCGCCAACCCCCCTCTACGCTCAACTTGCTATAAGTGATATGCCTGGAAATGGCATAGTATTGTCAAAGGCAATGAGGATGTCATATGTTATGTTTGTCTTTATTGATTGGAGAGAGAAGCTAATGTAATACTGTTTGGCTATATTATGCCACATGAAGGTAGTTTCCCGATGGTAAAAATCGGCGAGACAAAGTTGGCGTGATGACCTTGATAGTATCCTGAGGTTCCCCCTGAGACAAAGTCGACAAGGTAGTCCCTAGTTTTATGCTGATCATGTTTCCTTTTACCGGCCAATGCCAAGAGATGTCACTTATGGTAGCGATACTTAATGTAACCGATGTGAATACCCTAACCAATGTAAAAAAAAAAAAAAAAGAGAAGGGCAACAGTGTTTTATTGATAAGATGTGTATGTACAAAAGATGTAACTAGTAAACTAAACGTTTGTAGCTGAAATGATAGCTATAGACTACTACTTTCTATTATTACGCCCCTTCATTTTTGATAAACAGGTATAGCAATACCATTTGCCTTTAGGGACAGTCTTCAGATCCACACATGCCAAATGGAACCATTCCAGATCACACTATACACAAACAACCAAAAGAGATCAGCCTGTGGTTGGCAGATTCCCCGCCACTAGAACTTACATCTGTGTTATCACATCCAACCATTTCACCAAAGGAGACCTGTTGACAGTAGCAGTAGAGAGGTTCGTTGGGATCGATGGTAAGATCGGCAGGAATGACACTAAACAGTAAGTAAGATGAGAGTCCTTCCCCTTTATTCCCTTTGCCACTACAGCTCTACTTACGTTTTCCCTTTGGTACTGCCTTGCTTCCCAGGGGCCTTTATCTTCTCTTTGTCGGCACCGTTTGATTTGGATTTAGGTTCTTTGGGGCCCTTTGGGGTAGATGCGGTGGCAAATGATAATGCAGGTGGGGGAGTATCGTTTTCCTTGTTGGTCTTGCGTTCTACAGATCAAGACAACGTATGAGCGATCAATCCAGGTGCTTTTCTTTTCCACTTACTTTTGTTGGCGGGATCTAAGGAGACAGTTACAATAACAAGAGTCAATCAGTACACTTGTCATTCATCATCTTGTTTGTTTGTTGTTGTTGTTGATTACCTCGTTTTTCGCCCTTGTCTTTGCGTTCCTGTCGTCTGAAATGATTCAACGCCCGTTCCTTTGATTCGACGTTATCCCGTAAGAAGCGAGAGGAGGGCGCCATACCAGGTAGACTAGTGATACGATCGGTCCAGCCGTTGTATTCATCTTCGAATTTGATCAGGTTGGCGTCCAGGCGGTTGCAGTGTCGTTCCACCGAGTCAAACGTCGATTTCGCCAACGCTACCTTTTCTTCGCCTCGTTTCAAGGATTCATCCAGTAGTACCGCAAATCGTTGTAACCGGTCCAACCGAGCTTCTTGTGTTAGATCCTGAATGGTATCGATCAGCTGGATAGCTTCTTTGGCAGTAGAATCTAGTAGCTCTGAATGGATGAAGAATGACAGACCAAAGTTAGCGCCGTGTGTGTGTGTGTGTGCAAGTGCGTCCTTTCATACCCTGAGCATATCCATCCAACTCTCTTAAAAGAGTGAAGTTTCTTTGTAGTTCCAAAGGAAGAGATTCAATGGCTGTATCATGCAAAAAAGAGAAAAAGTAAACAAACAAGTCAGTTCCTTCGTCGTCCATGTGTTTAGAGCTTAGTCCTTACTATCAATGTAATCGTCAAGGTACACCAAGCTATCAGTTGATTTGGCACTTGTTTTCATGTTGATTCTGTTTCCAAAGAGTAAGGTAGGCGTAAACGGTGGTCGTGACTACAAAGATTGATAAAGGGAAAAGGAGAAAGAGTGGAAGAAGAGACAATCGAACTATTTTTTTGTTTTCGAAAATGTATCTCCAACTCCGCCAGACAAACAATTTCAACTCCCGCCTTCCGCCCGCCCGCCCGGTTCATCTGTCAAGCGAAATCACTCAAAAACCGTGCAAAGAAGGTTCCGACCAGCCTTGAACAAACAAAATCCATGTGATAAAGAGAAGCCCGCTGGTCTCTCCCTTGGATTGATCAAATCAAATCGTTTTGCACGCAAGAGAGACGAGTGAGCCTTTGCCGATTCAAAGGTACCCAGTGTCTTTAATCACAGTGACCGGTCCTCATTGATTACTTTATCCAAGGAAGCGACTACATTGCCCATGTACTGGCTGTTTGTTTTTGTTTATCTTTAATGTTTACCGCTTTGGTGAAAGAGGGAACCTCTTAACTATGATGGCGGTTCGTTTGAAAGTGTTTCAATCACACAAGGCGAAATCTCTCTCTGTCTCTTGCCTCTTTTCAACTTGACCCACCCAGACCCATATACACAAAGTGAATAAAGTTGGATGGTAGCACTCTACATTGTTAACTTGTATCAGCTTATAGAGAGACAGAACTTTACTTAAGGGCAGAACGACATTAAAGAGCGGGTTTTGAAATACTTTTTTTTCTTCGTTCGCATGTGAAATCAAATCACATGTAAGGCAAATAAATAGACTTTTCACTTTTCTTTTTCTTCCTTCCTTTCTCTTTCTCTTTCCCTTCACTCTGATACCAACATTACAATATCACCAACATGGCTGATCACTACTCACCAATGTCCATTACTCAACTCATCCATAACGAAGATACCAACAAGACGGACATTAAATTGACGGCCGAAGCTTTAGATCATCTCTCCATGCCCCCACAGCCTTTGATACCTTCTCATCTTCCAAATGACAACAAGTCCACGGACGCCGATCTCACTATAAAGTTACCGCCTTTACCCGCATACACTTCAGTACCCTCCACCACGGCAAGCTCGCCATTGCCAACCCCTTCTTCCTACATGTCTGACCCACCACCTCGCTTCTCCTTTTCCAGCGACGCATCCTCCGCTATCACAGAAGAAGATCAACCTCTTTATCCTTCACAACAGCAGCAACAGCCTTTTATGGATCGCATGTCCGGTATTCCTCTGGTCCATTCAGCTCTTCGGGTCTACGAACAATCAACCGCTCAAAACGTAATGAAATACGGCACCGACATGGTTGGCTCCCTCACAGGTCCCATTTACGACAAGATTGGAAAAACCTCAGT
Organism: Absidia glauca; assembly: GCA_900079185.1. NCBI lineage: Eukaryota > Fungi > Mucoromycota > Mucoromycetes > Mucorales > Cunninghamellaceae > Absidia > Absidia glauca. The sequence goes on from LT554852.1 coordinate 112,475, forward strand.
CAACACAATCGTAAGTAAAAGAAAACGAGAGAATATGGGTAAACAAAAAGTAACATGTTTTCTTCTTGATAAGGTGGAAGATCCCAATCATCATGACACAGAAACTATGGCAGCCGCTCTTGCTCGAGCTTCACTAACGGACGAATTCGATACCGGAGACAATTTGCGAAGGCGGCGTTTAGATGACGACAGTAAGTACATGCATTCCTTTTTGTGTATGAGATTTAGATTTACTGACCCCCCCATTCCTTCAGATGTCAGGAAGACTCGGTCACGGCCTCACTCTCGCTCAACGTCCCCTCATCGCCCCTATACCAAATCCGCCACCTCCCCTCGTCATCTTCACGCACATCATCGAACACTGGCACACCATCCACGGGCCAAAGTCAACAGAAGCAAATGGCAACAATTGGTGGTACATGCAAGCTCGGCGGCTGGAACAACTGCTGCTGTTGTCAGTGAAGAATCCATGAAATGCCTCCGTTACTGTCTCCATTGGCTACAGGTAAAGTAACAAAATCACATTCCTCCTCCCCTTTTCCTAAACACTTATCCATTCTCTCTCTCTCTCTCTCTCCTCGCTCTCTCTAGTATGCCACTCAGCATATCCAACAACAAATGCATCTTCTCCGGAACTTTTTGGTGTCCCTGGCAACATCTTCTACCACTACAACCAAATCAGTCTCTCGAGCCAACAACCCCACCTATAGTCAACCCCCTTCCGCCAGTGCACTCGCCGATATCCAGAAAGAAATCATCCTGACGTTACGTAAAGTGGTGGAGGTCGTCAGTCGATATGCGGGTGCGGGGTTACCTACCCATGCCAAAGCCAGTGTCCGGTCCTTTATACTACAGCTCCCAGGTCGATGGGCCAATCTAAACGCAACCGCCCCACCAAGCGATGATCATCAGGATCAAGTGCCCGACCATGTGAAAGAAACATCTATCAAGCTCTTGAACTTTGGTGGAGAATCCGTGGAAATGCTCGACTCTGTCTCCACAGTATTCTCTGATTCCATTGACCGTGCTGAAGTCTGGTTGGATCGTCTGCGTGTGGTGGGTGTCTCTCCTCATCTTCCTCACCAAGTGGATTGTATGGAAACTTAGTTAGCTATCTCCGCTCATTTAGGGTTTTTGCGTGCAATACACCAATGTAGTCTAGTTACCTGTTACCCCACTCTTTTTTCCTTTACTATTGCTTGTTTTCTGTTAATCATCATACCATTCGGTCTCTACCTCTCACATACATACTATCTCTCTTTCTTCCCTTTGTCTGCTCATTATCATACTAGTTACCTATCCCTATATTTATCCATATCAGAAATAAAATAAAAAAAGTCTCAGACCATGACATCAATCGAATAGACTTCTTGACATATGAAGATCAAGGCGTCTGTGTGTGTGTGATCTGAGCGGCACCCAACTTTAAAGATCCGTTTTGCCCACAATGGCTATTATACGCCGCAACTATACTCAAAGCATTGTTGTACACACACCTTTGATGAAGTGAAATGTTCTCACAGTCGAATTAGAGTGTACTGAGTTTGATGGTTGGGGTTCAGTGACCGGACAACCCTCCATTGATTCAGAATTCCCTATTGCAAATTTTCACACTCCGCCTTTCATGCAAAACTCAGATACGAACTGACACCAGCAGCCAACAGCCTGATTTGAGAGTGAGATCGGCATTAATACGTAGGGACCTAAAACGTAGGCAGAGTGTGTGATGAAATGCCTTCCAGTGATATTTAAACGCAGATTGGGTGCAACTGAAGGTCGCTGTCAAGGGCTTGACTCACTGGGTGATTTGCCGGGCCACTGTATTTTGATCTCCGCTTGGGCTACAAAAGTTACTTGAAACCATCTCCGTGACCACCATCTCAATGCAGAGCTGATCTTGAACAAAGGAAGTTGAGTTTTGGTGGGTGAATGACCGATTTCCAGGCCACTGGCATCCGCCGCTGTTTTGGGGCTCAGTGTAGTGACCACAGACGCATATACCGTAGGAGTAATTCGTTTTTGGTGGTATTCGATAGATCTGAATTGCATATTGCTCCATGTTAAATTTGAAGGTGGGTTACCTATCTCAGTTTTGGAAAAAAGGAGGGCAACGTTTTCACAAAAGTATGGCGTTCAAAACCAATTACCCCTGAAAAGTTTATAAAATTTCAAAGGCCGCCCATGAAACCGAAATACAGGTAATAGAGACTAGGGGCACCGGCTAGTTTGCACTGGTATATATCTGAGTACCAAGATGACAAAAGCTTATGCAAAAGAGCAGAATCATATACATGGTTTCAATTAGGCTTTATTAACTGTATGAGACTATGTTTAAGCTATATGGGGGGGGGGATTCGGCTGCTAAGGAATGTATACACGACTTGGAATGACTAACCTAATGTTATGACCAAGAGAATGAAGGTCGGAATGGCTAACCGGCGTCGCAAAAGGCATCAATGGTGCTGGGCAAAGAGAACCAGGCAAACTAGTAGTGATGTTTCGCAGTGCAAATGTTACAGAATCTTCAATGGAATGGGAGTGTACCTTAAAAAGTAGCGAGGGGTTCCCCATGTTTTTCGTAATTCTTGCGTCCAATGCCTAATTTACCAACATATCCATCCAGTCAGAACGCTAGAGAGCCGATATCTGTTGTCATTACATTCGATCATTCAAGAAAAAAAGAAGCAATGATGCAAAAGGCAAATGTTAGTCATGGTAAGCCAAAGATGGACAAGATGGTGAGAAGGAGAGCATTACCCTGTGTTCGTCGTTGAAGGTCGTTGTATGGACGGCGAGTCACTGGTGGTCTGGTGTCAATGTCAATGGAAAGAAAAAAAGTGATGAAGAAGCGAAGAAGCAAAGAAAATGATTGTCGAAAAAGTTGTTCTTTTGTAGACAGAGCGGAGTTCGAAATCCTGTGGAATTAACAAAGTCTTGAACGAAATTCAGGGCGTACAGAGCCTACATCCTTACCAACGAACACCAAAAGACATGTATTAATGGGTATCATTTGTCAACGACTACATATTTTATTCATAAAGATGCTACAACTACACTATACTACAATCTAGTTCATGGATTGGACCAAGTTGTTGATGAAGTGTTCACGGTCACCGGCAGCACCACCTTGGATGAAGTGGTTGAACTTGCGCTTGGGCCACATGTTGTTAGGGTTGGAAAGCTTGAAGGGCCACAAGAAGTTGTTGGCTTCACGGAAGTGGGGACCAACGGTGGCGATTTCGTGGATCAAGTCTTCGACACAGATGATGTTGTACTTGCCCAAAGCCTTTTCGATGATGGCGTTGTCACTGAGAGCGATGCGTTGCTTGTTGACCTTGGCATACCCACGCTTGTAGATGAGTTCACGGATGGTCTTGAGGTTGGGTTCACCGTAGGTAACATAGGGTTCGACCAATTGGAGCATTTCAGCAGTGGCCTTGTTGAGGCGGACAAAGACACCGTTGTTGATTTGGAGAAGACGCAACAGTTGGAGGACCTTGCGGGGCTTGGGAGCAATGTTGTTGATACCACGGATACGGACAACAAAGACAAGCTTGGGTTGGGCTTCCACATAGTAGTTACCGTTGGACTTGGCTTGACGACGGAGACGGATTTGGTTACGTTCGTTGGCTTGGTATTCCTTGTGGTGCTTGGCAGCGCGGTTGAAGATTTCACGACGCTTTTGGATCTTGGCCTATGTACGCAAAGAGAAACAGATTAGTTAAATCATTTCACTTTCATCTATCCAAGTAGTGTTGTACACGTTTGTGAGATCAGACCCGAAAGATGGTTAACAATTGGACTTCATCGCGTGCAAGCTAGCCAATGTAATGGGTTGCCCCGATTCATCACATAATCACAAACAGTACAACAGCTACGATCACATCTACGGTTCTTACCTTGCGGAGTTCAGCCTTGGCAGCAGCAGCCTTGGTAGCATCAGCGGCATCAGCCTTTTGCTTCTTCAACAAAGTTTCAGGGACGAGGACATTTTGAGTGGAGGGCACGTTGCTACAGAGAGGGAAGAAGATAAGTAAACACAACCCATCAGCAAAGGTGAGGATCTATCAGTAAATAAGATCTTTGCCATGATAGCATGGACAAAAGATTTCATCTGACCATTGAACACTCTTCAAGCATCCAAAAGAGGACTAGGAATGTAAACAGAACAGACACTGAGTCTGTGGTAGACGCCGAGTAAACTTAACATCATACCGACAAAACCCATGGCTTGTTTGTCCCAAAAGAAGCGCGAGGGCAAACAAAAACCCCGAAGTTTGACGAGATATAGCAATAGAATTGCATCAGAAACGAGATCACAAAAGTGAACTCTTTCTCGAGACAAAGCATTCTGATATCACGTATGTACCAAACAAAGGGAAGAGAAAAGGAAGTGGGAGTGTGTGTGTATATGGTAGGGAAGGGAGGTGAAGGTTGATATGATACATAGTACTAGGGAGGTGGGGTAGGGAATAGTGGGATGACTTACTAAGCAACCATTGTGAATAATAAATGTATTTAAGGAAGAAAAGAGAAAGATTAAAGAGAAGGGAGAAATGAATCTTTTTAAAAGCTTTTTCATTCGCAAGCCACCAGGTCAAAAATTTCCACTCGCCCGCTCGGCCAATCAACGCTCAGAAGTTTGACTGCAAGATCCTTTTTGTTTTGGGACGCCGCTTCACCTCGTAAGCCTGAACATAAAGAGTACCAACCAAAGAAGATACCTTGCACTCTACCCAATGTCAGTCTATGATCAGTGTTATCTAAGTCATCATTTTGTACGCAGGCATAACTTTCCATCTGTCAAGAAAAGAAGAGTCTCATTTTTTTCAAACTCCGAGTTTTGATCTAAATGTGGAGTTGCGGGAAATAGTTCTCCTTTCTTCTTCCGCTTTAACGACACAAAGATAATGCCTGCTGCTACATTAACACTCGATGCACTAGAAGAAAAGGGCTGGTTCCTGAATGAAGAAGGAATTGCATCAGTCAAAGAACAAGCTGGGAAGGACTCGATGACTTTGGACGAGTTTATCGATGTGGCAAAAGATGTAAGCTGCTCATTGATGCACTCTTTGAAGACTCACCTTCTTCCGATAGATGGACTTGCGCGAATTAGTCGACAAAGGATTCCGAAAAGGCGACTCAACCAAACTCTCACAACTACCTTCGAACGTGGTCCTACAAGTGCTTCAAGTCCAGAATATCGCTGTACCCACCATTCAACATGTCGAAAAGCCTCGGTTGCTACGTGTGGTCTTCACTGATGGAAGCAAGAAAAAATGGATTGGTGCTGAAATCCTGGGCCAAATGGAATCGATAAAGTAGGTAGAATAGCGGCGTTTGTAAACGGTGCATAATAACATTCTGACCCATCTTTGTTCTCTTAGTCTTCAAACACCTCCTGGGACCAAATTCTTGGTGACAAAACCTATTGAAATCCGCGAACAGTTGCTGATCTTAGGACCCGGTATGGTCAAGTCTCTTGGTGGCCAGGTACAAGAAATGATCCAGGCATGGAAAGCGGGAAAGCAGTTTATCCAACGCTCAAAAGGGAAACAATCTTCATCCAACGACGATATGCCTCCTCCTTTTATCCCATTCAAAATCAAGGTAATGAAAGCTCATTGTGAGGGAGATCAACTACTGACGCTACTGTATTTAAATTTTAGCCTGCTGGACGGTCAACCAAGGATGAGGGACAGCCACCTCCACCACCCCCACTACAGCAACAACCAAAGGGCGACATACAAGGTGGTGACGATAGAAAGGAAAGGTCGACAAAGTCCAACAAGAAAGGTTCGACCAAGGAGCAGCGCGGTAAACCACAACCAACTTCTGGACAGCACGATACGAACAGCAATGGCAGAAAGAAGACTGGATCCAGGAAGAGCAGCGACCGGGACCCCTCTGACAAGAAACCAAAGGACAAGGACAATAAGAAGAAGGCTCAAGGTTCTGTAGACAAGAAGACTCCAGATCCTGTGGATAAGAAGACGACTCAAGATCCTGTAGGCAAGAAGAATCCTCGATCCAAAGGTGGCGACAAGAAAGAACAGCAAAAGAAGAGCGATAAATCTGACCGACCCGCCAAATCAGTACCACAAAAGAAGGAGCCGCCGGTGGTGACCTCGCCCTCCAATGACATCAAACCCACCATTCTATCAGCAACATCGAAACCTTTTATCCCATCTGGTTTGACAATGGGCCAGCAACCTCCGCCTCAGCAACCACCGTCTCAGCAACCAACAGAATCAGGAAACACAGCTTCGCCTGCGTCATCACGAGGGCGTGGAGGAAATCGAGGCCGGGGCAATCGTCATCGTGGTGCTTCGAATCGACGTCGGGGTGGTCCAGATGCGAACCAAGAATAATGTTATAGTAGATCTCACAGAAACCTCCTTCCCTTTTAGATTAGTCTCTTCTTATGAACTCCCACCACCTGTATGTAGCTGCCGACCCCTTTTTATAATAAAATTCCCGGAGCATGTCTTCGTGCTCTGCTTTGATTGTATGACAAGACGCATGATGTTTGTTTGGTTTGTCAGTCTTATCACAGGCTTTTTTTTCTGCGCTCTTTACATTTGTGTTCACTGTGAAAAGTAATTGTAAAGCTCTATGCCCAGCCGATGAAAAAGCATAGCCCCTCCAGGAAATTCCCCCACCTTTACCTCTGCCAGCCAGAGATTCAAACTCCGGTTTGCCACTTTAGTCACCAACGGCAAAAAGAACACCCCTTCCAGGTCAATCACTGGGAACCATACATAGAAACCGATTTCAAGATGACACCTGTCAGATTGGGAACCATAGCAACCGATTTCAAGATGACACCTGTCAGACTGGGAACCATAGCAACCGATTTCAAAATGACGCCTGTCAGACTGGGAACCATAGCAACCGATTTCAAGATGACACCTGTCAGACTGGGAACCATAGCAACCGTTTTCAAGATTTCAGTATGTAGTATAGTAAGCAGTATAGTATTTCAAATTTTACAGGCATCATGATACAATGTATTGGCTGATACCCAGAAACAAACAACTTTATGTTGTATGCGACTGGGAACGCTACGAGAAGCCCCCAAAAAGCTACTGATTAGAGTGGTACCTAAAGTAGCAAACGTTTTGAGGAAATCAAACTTCTTAGGTATAAGTGCATAGATAAAAAGCACCTTTGAGTCTATGCCAAATTTGAAGTTGGGTTGTCCATCCCGTTCACGAGAAAAATGAGTTCCAAAAAAAAAAGCAAACCTTTTTCCAAGGTCTGTCCTTTCTTCAAACTAATCAACGAAAAATTAAGTTTACGCCCTTCGCCCCTGTGCAAATCTATTTCAAACGCCGCCTTTTCAATTTGCCCCTGCGCGGTGCCTCTGCGCGGAGAGTCCCCCATAGAAAAATGGTCAGCGCTTGGCGCACCGGGTGAATTGTACCATTACATATGAGAGCCTATAAAATTACTGTAGCTTATGGAGATGAGTTCAAGTAGGTTTTTATTGGCTGAATGAGACTATGCTCAAGCTACACATGTCCTAGCGGGTGGCAGTGAATACAAGGCTTGTCATGGAGTGACTAATCTAGTGTAATGAGCTAAGGAAGAGGGAGGAGGACAGCAGACCAGTGTTATCCAAAGTATTAATAGTAGCAGGCGTTGGGAATGAAGCAAGGGATAGTGCACTTTATCGGTACATTGGCTAGGGAATCTACTATGGACAAGATGAGTGCACCTAAAAAAAAAATTCAAGGGTTTCCCCATGTTTTTTACATTTGAAAATTTTAAAAAGAGCCTTTTGGGGCGACATGAGGCAGTGGTGGAGACGTCATTAGCATCGTCGTCATCGTTATCGTCGTCGTCATTGTCGTAGTCAATCTAGTGTCAAAAGAAAGAGGAATGATGCAAAAGGCAAAAAGTTAGTAATGGTAAGCAAAAGATGAGCATGACCTGAGAAGGAGAGAGTTACCGTTCGTTGGTTCGTTCGTTTGTCGTCGTGGAGTAAAAAAGAATGACAATGCGGTAAAAAAGTGATGACGAGGGGAAGAAGGAGCAACAATAAAGGACGGGAAAAAAAAGCTCTTGTAGGCCAAGCGGGGTTTGAAATCTAGACTGCATAGGCACACATTGTTGGAGGGGTGGGATCGGGTTTCAACACCAATTTTTGTAGAGAGTTGACTTATTTCTTACAACCGAGATGAGCAGCCAACCTTCAAATTTTATATAGGACACAATGCAGCTCATATCTATCGAATAGCGCCAAAAATCAATTGCGGTTGTACTGCATGCGTCCGTTAGCATTACACAAAGTTCACATAACAAACAATCATTTTGAAATGTCCAGAGACGGCGATTCGACTGGCAAAACCCAACATACTTAGCATCTCTCAATAGATGGGTAGCACATTTTGCCTCACTTAAAAATTGGGTTGTATATCTCTCCTCGCAAGGAAATTCACGTCCAAGAGAAGGTGGCTCTTTTCATAGTGGAGTGCTACAGACAGAACCACTGGGACAGAACCAATCTCTGTATGCTGAATTGTGCGGACAATAAGGACTGATATGGCGGGGGACTCTCTGAGTCCCTGACTTGAGTCCCGGGCATAGCTGGGACACAATTCGAAATGAAGATAAAACCGCCCCGTCAGGCACAGGAATGGTCTTACTCTTTTCATCGGGAATCGATCGGCAAGGCCCTCTCTTCTCCCGGTATCAGGTTCAACAAAAAGACACATCTCAATTGCGGCTCATTAGCTCGTATGGCGGCTAACGTGTGTGCGAACGTGGATCAAATTCGACGCCAAGGCTGATGGAACAATACAACGATGGAGGGCATATCTCACTAGCCTTCCAAGAGAAATGATGCGATCAATGGCAGGCTTCCACACCAATGCTTGTTCCTTTTATCTTGCACGTGCCGCCCTTAACCCACCTACCAGACTCTGCAAGAAGTTGTTCTCGGCGATCGACAAATGACATGACCGACTGGCGGCAAAAGAACTCGGTCCTGGCAATCCTATTCAACCTACCTTCGCTGAAAATGCATTTGTACAGGTGATCATGATGTTTAGGAAGACCTTTATACAAGACTCGGTGCTCATGATGGAACTCCGCCCCTGTTATCCCATTTGGCATCATTCGATCTTCTCTGATCCAGCCTATTTGTCATTCAAAAGTCAAGTCCACATCATAGCATGAAATGTAGTAGCATGCTCGCTCTGATATGTTAGGGATATGCTGCAAATTGAAGCTCAGGCACACAATCCTGCCCACACACTTTTCCAACAATGTGTGCCTATGCATTCTAGATTTCAACCCCCGATTGGCTACAAGATTATTTTTTTCGCCCGTCCTACTATTTTGTTCCTTCTTCCCCTCGTCATTACTTTTTTTGCCCCCAATGTCATTCTCTTTACTCCACGACGTCAAACGAACGAACGAACGAGCAGACGAACGAACGAACGGTAACTCTCCTCTTCTCGCGTCATGTCCATCTTTTGATTACCATTACTAACTTTTTACCTTTTGCATCGTTCCTCTTTCTTTTGACACTAGATCGGCTACGACGATGACGACGGCAATAGGGACGACGACGATGCTAATGACGACTCCACCACAGCTTCATGTCGCCCAAAAAGGCTCTTTTTAAAATTTTCAAATGTAAAAAACATGGGGAAACCCTTGAATTTTTTTTTTAGGTGCACTCCCATTCCATTGTAGATTCCGTAGCCATTTTACTTTTAAACATCGTTACTGGTTTGCCTACTCTCCTTTGCCCATCACCATTGACACTTTTTGTATCGTGCGTCCGCTCTCCCCTCCTTCATTCCGTTGGTCCCTGCACTAAATTAGCTTTGTCATGGCCAACATTCCCTTTCTTCACCTGCAAGTCTTGTATGCGTAACTTAGTCATATAGTTTGATTTAGCAGTGTGTATGTCAATCAATAAAATTCAATCTTTATGTTATGCTACTTTTATGAGCAGCTCCTCCCTCTCTGGGGACGCTTCCCACACGCATAACCATCTTGGGCGGAGTTTTAAATGCCGCACTTATAATAAAGGTCTCCAGGATGATTTTTGCTTCTTTGACTCTTCTTTTCGTTCTCTTCAACAATACTTGAAGAATCAGACGGTAATAAATACTTCTCTCACAACAGGTCACAGAAAATATACTTGATCTGCACTCTATTCCCTCTTGTTTTTGATTTGAACTAGATTGCCCTCTCGACCTTTGACTTTATGCATAGACTTGACATTACTAAAGCATAGGTAATCTGCTCCCAATCTACTTCTCTTTTTACGTTGACCTTTCTTTTTTTGTTGCGGGGACTCTAATAGTAAGACAGCTAAAGGATCCCGTCTTCCATGGTACATACTCATGGACATCGTCATTAGGTGGTAGGAATCAGTTGCAAGGTAAACTCAGGGTCTTCTTCATTCATGCTCACCTGCACCTCTCTCCAGTGAGACAAGACAGGCAAGTGAATCAAGCAGGCAATGCTAAAGAAGGCTTTGACAATTACATTCAGAGAAGGCTGATCACACTAATACTCTACCTCTTTAGGCAACATATCAATGCTTGATCGACTTTTGGATCTTTTAGCCGACCTATTGAACTCTGGATGGGAGATTCCAAATCGGGTAAGAAGGGCTGAAGAGGCGTATGCGGAAAGGGGGGGGCGAAGTATCATCGGCTTGATGTCTCTAACATTCTTACTTGTGTCTGTTTATCCTGCCTGTTGAAACTGATTAACTCATGAAATGGTTTCTTTTTGCCCTGATAACCAGGTAACTTTTGCAAAACAACAAAGACAATCTTTTGATGTAACAATTCCGAATACCCGGTACTGTTCCAGGGCTAATCAACTTTATATTTGACTTCAAGATAGGAATCAAGCTAATGTTTCAAGTGTTCTCTTCGTATCACTGATAAGAAGCAACAATGACAACAGCAGCGGTATGATAGATTGGGCACATTAGGTATTTTGGCTGATATGCTGGATTTGAAACCAGATTGCATCGGTTTGACTCATGACCTGTTGGTGGAATCTTGCAACACAGTCTCTTAAAAGGCACCAACAGCAACTTTGCAGGATTCAAACTTGGCGCACTCGAACGGCTCTGGCGCTACTTACAATAAGGTAAATGCTTCAAGGAGAAACATGTCTATACATAGGGGGGATACGATATGAACCCATTCTCCTTCTTTTGTAGGCACTCTTTTTGTTTGAAGAAGGCGTCATGGATCAGTAAGTTTGATGTTACAAAATGATGTGGTGATGGATGATAGGAAAAGATGATGGGCAATGCATCACGCGATCCAACCCCCCCCTGAAAATGTCTTAGCAGGTAAAGTATCATCACAATGCTTAAAGTACTATCAAAACAAACGCCACTAATCCGCTTGTATGTGCCACCTTTTTTTGTGTTTTGTGTCTCTCCTTTATGCTACCCAAAAGATAGTCTTGAGGTGCCTGAACGAGTGGTAGGGTGGGCGGGACAATATGCCGCTTGAATTTTAAACGCCGACCGCCATTCCCGCATGAAAGGTAAGAGGGACAAAAAAAAAAGTTTAAGGGAGGAGATGTACACACTCACGTCGTACCTTGTAGATATAGGGAGACTTTGGGGTTGGATCAAAAGGGATCAACGAGGGATCAATACGGCATACGAAGAGGATACTCCTTGGTAGTTATAGTTTTAGATTAGAAAAACGACCACACCGGCTTTGTATCAGCGATTCCTCCAATAAAGCATCAAAATATTTACCATGTTTCATCCAATACGCCTTTTGTTTGTGGTTATGGGGTCTATTTGTTGTTTGTATCACTCTAGGGCTATCCAGGTACATGCATCTCATCCTCTTCTCGTTTCAATCAAACTTTGGGGAGGGGGGTTTATGCTTCAAAGAGAAGAATTTATCTAAATATGGACCTGAAATCCTATGAACATAAATAGCCCTTCTTTTATTTTTGAGGAAGGAAAAGGAAATATTATTCTACTTTCATCTCTGACTCTTTGTAACTTGTATTCTATACCACCCTTGTGTATTATAACCATCACTTCAGATCTATCATGGTAGTTCCTTCAGCATCATCATCCACAGCATCCACTACATCGTCAACAGGCTCACCCACGCTTGATTTCTACCACAGCCCAGAACCCGCCTTGACTTTTTTGGTGAAGAAAATCGACGGGCTATTGGACTGCTCACCTTATCAGAGTCCCACCTACCATCAGCGCCACCGAGTGCCCTCTTTGAAGAACTTTGTCCGCCAAGTCTATGTAAAATGTCGATTATCGCCGGCGATTCTGGTCATTGCCTTGATTTACATCCACCGCCTACAACAAGAGCTGCCGCTCGATTCCAAAGGGGATTACGATACACCACACAAAATCTTTTTGGCGGCAATCGTCCTGGCATGCAAGTTCAACGACGACTCCAAGAGCCAGGTCCAAGCTATCTATCGGTGCGTCTCCGTAGTATACACCAACATTGAACTGAACGAAATGGAGCGCAGCTTTCTTGGGGTGGTCAACTACGATCTGTACGTGGACATGAAGCAAGTAGCTGACTTTATCCAGGAACACCCAACTCTTGAGCTCAATTGCGAAGATTGAAACCCCGCCGCATGAATTATAAATTCCGACCCACCTATGCCCCATCTCCTTCATTACCATCAAGCATTCATTCAAGCCAACAACGAACTCCATTACTTGTATATAGATTTCATATACATGACACCCTATGCCCTTATACCCTAAGCCCTTAACTGTATGATAACAAACACTTTTCCCACACTCTCTCAAGTCAAAAACCTATGTACATACTCCAAAAGAATAGCTTTATCTAAAAATATCTAATAGTCGACCCCTTTCTCTATCCAAACAAACAAAGTAATCATAATAAATAGGTGTATGATGCTAAAACTATAACCTTGTGCTAGTCTACCCAGGAGAATGTTGCATATCGTTCATCATGCCGTCGTGATCATCAGGCACTTGAAGAAGAGAATTTCGCCAAATAAAGGTGAGCGTCCTAGGCTTGCCAATGCGGAATCAAGGACCCGTAGAGGGCTTTCATATGACATCCAAGCTGCAGTGTAAAAAGGACCTGGTTAGTTGCCTGTTTGAGAAGATCATCCGTAGCTCTTAACATACCTGATCCATATCGTAAAGCATAGTCTCCATCAGAATGATATAGGCGTAGTAGGCCATGTAAGACGACGACGAAGAGGAGGAGGAGGAGGAGGATGCATCATGCAGATGTGCTATTGTCGTGTCAGTAGTTGAAGCGGAGGACTGTAAGCGACCCATCAGTTGTTTTCGAGCCATATCTGCAGGAGGTAAATAGGGAGGCAGAGGCGTCTTGAGCTGCAATGCCGATGCCAGGACGTAAAAGTACAACACCACATTGCCCACCATATCCATCCATGTTCCTTGTATGTGCTGACTATCCTTCATCTGCTGATTCGTCACCATCACCATACGCATCATCCCCAAGTTGTCCAATATCGACTGGCATGATTGCAGCATCACTTGATAGGTCTTGACCGGGAATCGTCCTTTCAATCTGGGTTCGTTCGGTGTATGGTTCAAAAGGGTCGAGAGGTTGTAGAGGTGTTGCTGGAGATCTAAAAGTGTCGTCTCGTCTTCTTGCTTGGTGTCCATGGTAACGGCCATCATCATCGTATTTGTCATTGCTCGGTTGCTTGTGCCATTCAGTAAGTAGTATTGCCATGAAAACTTGAGTAAGAGATCAGATAGCCCATAGCGCACCTCTTTCCTTGCTTCGTAAGGCCACATGTAGGTGGTCACCACCAACCCTAATCATCCAAAAATAAACCAATAGGGGGCAGTGAGCATTCATGCATAGCAACCCCCCCTTACTTCTTTCAGGAGTGCTTACCTATTATTACACCCAGGCATACCGATACACAGCGCTGATATGCAAGTTCATAGACATCTACATCAGGGTGATTGTATTTATAGAGTATCACCAGAGTGTAAGCCAATAAGGTGAATTGCCCAAATTTGCCATACTTTGGTTCGTGGAGGACCATCCAGAAACAAGGGAGTGACAGCAGCCAAGTCAGGACAATAAAAACTATCACATGATAGTCGGAGAAAAGGCGATAGATCAAGCTGCCAATGACTACCCCAAACACGGTGGCCCCAAGCTGGAGCACGGCAATGAAGTTTGTTCCGCCCACGGTAGGAGTCATCACTGCGAGAGCCTAAAAAAGAAAGATCCTTAGGGTCAGCCAATCGGTATGGGTGTTCTCTAATCTTACCGTAATCAAAGTCCATTCCATGCGGTACGTCAAAAAGTAGACTTGTGTCGAAGGGATAAAAGCCATGCTTGCCAGTGCCAAAGCCGTCAAGCCCGCCTTGATCGCATACCGCATCTGATACTTTCTAAACCATGAGAAGAAGCTCCAGAGACCAAGCCGGAAAGAATGGATGCAATCAATGGGTGCTGGTGTATGAAGGGTATCGAGCGTATGAGGGTTGTTGGGGCGGAATGTCGAGGCGTTGTTCGATCTAAATGCTGCCGTAAAGAAGAGCTTTACACCCAGTACTAGTAGTTCAGAAAGAGTTTAGTACCTTGAGTATCTTCGCCCACCTTTTTTTTTTCTCTTACCTAACGATGTCAGTGAGGTTCGGGTATCCGCCTGATCAAAGACTTCCTCCATACAAGATACAAGCACTTCCAGTTCTTTTGCAAAGGCGATTAGACAAAACACAAAAAAGTAGACCAGGAATACATCATCAGCAGGCAGGTGGGCCAAAAAAGGGGTATGGATGTCAAGAGGAGAGCGGCTATCAGATGTGTCTGTCTTGGAAGGCTTTTTGTCTTTACTGCTTTTGGTGTGTTGGCGATAGAGTCGTGTCAGGGCCTTTTGTTGTGATTGCTCAAAGACATCCAGGGCGAGGCCAAGATTTCGGCGAAGGGTGGCAAATGAAGGCGGGTGTGATTTGGGTGACGCATTGGATGAAGGAGTAAAGTGCCATTGAAGATGGATGATTGTCTGTTTGCAAGTAAAAGCCAGCGATTTCATTGGTGGACCCACCGTGCGGATAAAAGTGATCAGACCGCCATTGTCGCTGCTGTCGCCATTCGGTTTGTCGCTGCTGTCTATTTCTGGTTCGTCAGGAAGGTGCTGTGAGACGTCGTGTGTGCTGTGTTCCCTTTTTAACGTCTCTTCGAATTTGCGTCGTTGATCCCCCGCCCTGACTTGGTACTCCACGTTGTCTTTACCGTCCTTTGCTGAAGAGGCTGTTGATGAGGTTTGCTGAGTCCTGTCAAACTGTAGACCACAACTTTTTCGTAGACCACCGATATGCAGAGCCAATTGTTGTATACTTTTCACCATACGATCATGGCCATCATCACCATGCGCATCGTTTGATTTCGACCACCACCACCATTCCAGTCGAGCTTCTTGAAGGCTAGATTCGAGTGCTGTGAAACTTGCCTTGTGGGCCTTGATTGCTTGAGCCAGGGGTTCATTTGCTTTGAAGTCAGGAAGATCGGCGTCCAATAAGAAGGTTTTCGTCAGTAGTTTCAACAAAATACGGAGACTTTGAAGGCTATCGCTCATATTGGAACTATGACATACCAAATTAGGAAGGATTAGAAGGGCATCTTTTTACATGTGTATGTTTCACAAAGACTCGTTTTTACTTACTTGAATTTTTTTGTAGCAGTCTGAGGCCAGATAAAGAAGCAAACCGCCGCGGAGATGGCTGTTCCTATAGCAACGATGGCAACTGTGTCTTGAATCTTCTGGCGACTGTATTGAGATTCGTCCAAGGTGTGTTCACGGAGCAATATGGGAAACAGGATGATGAATGCCAGGGAAGATGCTACGTTTGATAATAAGGATCGAGTCAACGGAGCACAGTTTCATGTGTAATATATGACATCATACCTGTTCCAACGCTAGGTCGACTTGAGTAACGGGCCTTTAAGAAAGCCAAGAAGAGCGTGCTTGTCAAGAGCCATCCAAAGAGAGTGATACAGTATGAAACAAGAGGTTTGTTGAGGTAGTCCAAAAAGTAATCGGTCGTCCAGAGACTAGTCAAGCAGATCGATAGAGCCCCCAGCGTCATGATCCATCCAAGGCCAGCCGCTTCGATCATACCACCCACTGTTTTCGCAGGGTTGAAGAATACCGCCACAGTTGCCGCCATGTCACTTGCCACCCGGTTCTGCACGACGCCATCTTCGCCACAGCCGCCGTTGATCCATTGGTGTAGAAAAGGGACGAAGGTAAAGGAAGCACCGAGAATGTAAGCAAAGCTGCACTTGAGCACCAACTTTTGCCCTGTTGACAGAGTGGGAAGCTTGAGTCGAGAGGATAGCTTGACCCGTTTCGATTTCTTCTTTTTGTTGTAAGGTTGCATATCATCCATGTGCTGATCGCTGCTATCATCACTATCAGAGAAGTAGTCCTGTTGATCCGCAATACCCTTTGTTGCTGTTGCTGTTGCTGTTGATTGCTGTGCTGTGGTATACGGGCCAGTCCTAGTAGGCTTTCGATGGTTACTGTTGTTATGACGACGAGCCATAGAATCATCATAGGGAGAAGATGACGCCAGTAAACGAGTTGTTTCATTGGTAAAGCCACTACAGTTACGACAAATCAGTATTAGCATATATAGAAAGGCGACACTCCATCCTTTTGTACTGACTTACCTGGGAGAGAGCATAGAGGAGAAGGAAGGGAACCTTGGTACAGTTGATAAAGAGATTGTCCGTTTCTGCCGTGTTCCATCGTCCATAATCACGTCCACATGGTTATGGTCAAAGTAAGAAGATGCGTAAGAAGGCGAGATAAAAGAGGAGTTGCCAAGTGAGCCATAATAGAAGGTTTGTGGAGAGAAGAGTATAGGCTGTTGGTGTTGTTGTTGGTGCTGGCCAATGGTGTTGTATGACGTCGAAGATCCAGGAGTCAGCCAGTTTTGGAAGAAGAACGTGGAATGGAAGGAAGATGAATCAGTTGCCGGAGTATCTTGGATATCAAATAAGGAGTTGTATGAAGTCATTGTTGGTAGAATGATGTTTGCAGGTATGTTGGGAGGGCGATTGTGTGATGAGGTGGAAACCCCCACTGTTCTTGGTACAGTCAGAGGACCAATGGCTTTATCAATGTCAAAGGAATCGTCAGCAGGATCCATTTCAAAAGTTCAAGAAGGGTATAGAAAATGTAAAAAAGAGGAAGAGAGAAAGAATAAAAAGGATAGGAAGCGAATCATTTTATGGGGGAAAGAAGGGGAAAAAAAGATAAAATTGAAAAGTTCCAAATGAAAGGCACGATGGGCGGAGATGAATTTACATTATTCAAACTCCGGTGAGCACAAAGGGGTCTTTTTGACGTTTCATCGCTCTGTCCCACACCCTGCATTAGCTTGGATTCTCGGTTCACAACCGCATCATAAAGACAGATCAACCAATGCTAAAGAATGGATGATGATGCTCGGACTTCAAAAAGTTGGTCAATCAATTGTGTGCCTGAAATTTCCCGAGAATGATCATTACTATGTATGCACAGTAGACGGTAAACTGGAGAAGGTTTGCTTTATTGTACAAGGTAGGAGGAATAGATACTAATACTAAAAAGATTGTGTGTGTGAGAGAGAGAGGGGTAATAGGTAAATGAGTATGATATAACAGTAAGGGCTATAAATGAAGAGAAGGGAGGAGGCGATCTTTGTAAAAAAGAGGGAGTGAAGCCAAGGGATCAATGGTCGTGTTCGCCCCCACCTTTAATACCACCAATGGACCGGAATCGACCAAATGCCACTTCACCCACAAGGATACCAACAATGATCACAAGAAAGAAGCCACCATTGCCAGTCATCACCACCATCATAAGCAAGTAGCTGATGAACGATGATAACGTCGTTAGAAAGCTACGTCCAATGTCAGTGATCCAAGAAAAGGGTGGCACCAAAGGTAGCTCCAGTTCTGCTGGGTATTCTGGCGCCTGAGAGGAGAATCGGTCATTTGCTTTTGACTAGAAGAAAAACAAAGTACTTCACAGTCAATACATCAATCAATCAAAGTAAGCAGTGCATATTTTATCTTTTGATCTTCACCGTACCTCCACTATTCCATTGGCTCCAGCATTGTGAAGTAATTCAAGTCGTCGCGCCCGCCATGCCAAAAAGTAGATTTCCAATGCAAGTAATCCCCGAGATACAATCGCAAACACAAATAAGCCAATACAAGCACCAATGTAAGCTGGTTCTGATTTCGGCAACCAGGCATCGAGCCATATGGCATCGCCGGTAGACCAGTGGAAGGTGCCCATTGACATTGACATGCCCATGTCCATGTTCATGTCGCCCATGCTGCTTGATGAGCCGTGAGAAGAGTGATCCATAGTGTGAGAAGAGTGGTCCATAGTGTGTATATGTAGTATACAAGTGAGGTGAAGAGAAAAGAAGAGAGGAAGAGAAAAAAGTGTTGCTCTTTTATAATTAGGAGGAAAGAAGTGAAAGAAGAAGAAAAAAGGGCGCCCGCAACTATTTGTACTTTTTTTATCTGCCGCCCAAAATCATCCACTCATATGCGGCAGGCATAGCAAAAAAATCTCACCTGGCGGGGTTTGTCATTTTATTTTCAAGCCCCGCTTTTCTGAGCTTGCAAAAGCTCCCGGACTCAGGGCGCTTTCCATAATTCATGCCCCATAGTCATCAGATCATTGCTACTCACCATGTAGCACACAATGTATATGTAGTACTTTATCACCGTAACTGTTTTAGCATAGCTTCCATAAATGTCCTTTTGACTCAAGGGGACAGCCATCACAGGACAAGATTACGAACTACCAGCAAGACAACTGATATCCCGATGATTTTGATTGATAACATCCATATACCAATTAACTGGTCGTACATCTGGTAGGGGACAAAGCCCAAGTAGCGCTTAAAGATCGTCCCATGTTTCATCCGGACTATCCTACTTCTATGGCAGCATTTTCGAATCATCTGTGAATTCTATGGTATTGTCGGGTAGCACCCCTCCTGAATCAAGTCTTAAGGTTTTAGATCTATGGTTGATATGATACTTTTTAGCGAATAGCACCCTTGGCATGCCGAGTAACGGAAAGAAGAAGAAGAAAGATCAAAGTCGGGGTTTGAAATTGGCTATCTCCGCACCATTTTGCATAATGGTCTGCCAAAAGAGATCCTATCGATTTTTTACATCGTGTCATCCGATGATTCTATTTTCGTATTAGGACGTAGTACATGTGGATGAGAGAATAATGCTGTTACATGAGAGCAAATCAAAAAGTGATCTTTATTTCATAGTACACTTCAATGACAGTAGGGGAAGGGAGGGGAGGGGGATAAACGGCTATGCTAATGTGTAGTCAAAGTGTATACTATTCCTAATGTTCGCTGTTTATCCACATGGGATCCAATCAAAGCTTGTTCATACTGTTCTTGAAGGAGTTAGACGAGCGTTAGAGACCAAATGCCGAAGACGAACAAGTGATCAAAGCCACTGCCCTGAATGTGCAAAGCTTCATATCATTCCAGTCGATCCCACTTACTATAGAATATAGGCTTATTCGTCAATGTGTAACAGATTCGAGCAATCTATTAGAGCTATTTCTTGATGATATACCAGCCATTGGGTAGCAGCAGAGACCAGTTCCTGAATCAGCTCCATGCCGAAGTCAATGCCCACGCCAAAGTATGCAGTGACAATCACCCGTTGCTAAGCAAATAGACTAAACATAGATGATTACAAAAATCATTGACCGAGTTCTATAATCACCTAATAACGAGAGTTCACTGGGTAAATGCAGCTTCAGATGATCACTTCTTACCTTGAGTTTTACCGCCTAGCACGCCATAAAACAAGATTATCATGCAGACCAAGGGCGCTATAGACAAGACCATACTCGTAAATCCAATGATCCAATTCATAACGTTAGCACACACCCGAGAGGACCATAAAAGTGGATACAAGCCTTGTTAGCGAACGACCAGTTGACAATAACGAGAGAGAGGTCGGGTAAATAAGGTGCAAAAGCCAGTAAGCTTTAAGCTCCAGGGCGGGCCGTATTTCAGGCATAAGAGTGGGGCAAGAGTGGTGAAGAGAAGGGTGCACTATGCACCGGGTGATTCTGTCCCGGTATGTCTGGACGCCACTGGGCAAATGTAACGTTGTGGTCTGACAGGTTAGGTGTGGTGAGGTCGATTGTAACAAGAGTTGAGAAGGAAGGCCAGCAAAATCTTAGCATCCAAAGTAGATAGGACAAACATAACTTGTTGCCATTGAAGGGAGGAGCATCGATCATGTTCATTGAATCTGCAAACTATTGTTGAAGGGAACGAACTATTGTTGAAGGGAAAGGAAAGAAAGCTGGGAATATGTCATCAAAGGCCGCTTCGAATTCCACCTGTCGGAGTTGAATTATTTCGTGTAACATGTAGGCCAATCGGAATTTGGGGTCAAGCCAAAAACCCTCTTGAGATTTTGAATAAACTTTTCTTCCTTCCCCCTTTTCACTTCTTTTCCTTCTTCACCTTTCCCTTATCAATTATGGCTCGTTTGTTGTTTACCGCTTTATTGGCTTTGGCTTGTCAAACAGTGTTTGGTCATTATCAATTGACTTACCCTCCCTCTCGTGGCTTCGATGAATCGCGGGAAGTGATCGGCCCTTGTGGCGGGTTCGATTCTGTCAGCAGCAACCGTACGGACTTCCCCCTCAAAAATGGCTTTCTGGAAATCAACTCGGAACATCCCAAATACACTTACAAGGTGAACATTGCCTATGGAAACAAGCCTACTGCCGCTGACTTTTCCGCTGATACCAGTGTGGTCGCTCAAGGTCAAGTTGCCTATCCCTCTCAAAGCTGTCTCCAAGTCGACCTCTCTTCCGTGAAGAACGCCACAGATGGTACCCTTGCCACTTTGCAAATCATCTACATGGCGGGTGATGGTGACTTGTATCAAGTAAGTATGATCAAGCCCTAAGGATCATGGGCCCTATTAACCTGACTCTTTCCCCGTCAACCTCTCATAGTGCACTGATGTCACGTTAAAGAACGAACCTTCCAACTTCAACACCTCTGCCTGTATCAATGCTGATGGATCTTCCCCTACCAAGTCTGGCTCTACTGGCAGTCAACCTTCTTCTACTAATGCTGCCTCAACTATTCAAGCCGGTGGTTTCATGATCATGGCTGCTGTCGTGCTCTCTCTTGTTATCGCATAATTGCCAGGTGTGCCAGCTCGATGCATCTCTACTATGCTTAGTCTTACCTATACACTACTTAAATAGATAGTTTGTGATCGTCAATGTTAGTAGATGTAATAAAGTATCGTGGAAAATCGCCACCCTGGTATGAATATGCGCACTGAATGGGGCCTTTTTTTTTGGTTGCAGCCCCAACGAAGTTTAAAACTCCGCTTATGGCTACAAAGATCCACTTTTTTCAAAATCTTTTCTCGTTGCTCCTTCTTTGCCTCTTCATCACTTTTTTCTTTTAATCGACATTGACACCCACTACGATTAACTTACCCTCTATACAACAACCTTAGACGACGAACGCATGGTAACTCTCTCCTTTCCAGCATCCTGTCCACCTCTTACAGTGCTAACATTAACATTTTCCATCATTACTCTTCTTTTTCTTGGCAGATCGATTGGGATGGCAACGGATATAGACTCTCAGGCAGCAGGAATGGATGGACATGTGGTTAGATTAGGGATTGGACGCAATTTTTTCTAGGTGCACTCACTTTTCCATTATAGATTCTGTAGCCATTGAACTGCTAAACAACACCACTCGTTTTCCTACTCACCTTTACACCACTAAGCATCACTACTCGTTCTCGTTGTCTACTCACCTTTGCCCACTACCTGACATTTTTGTGTCACCGGTCAGCTCCCCCCTCCTTCATTCTCTTGGCCTTGGCACTAGATCAGATATGTCTTGGCTTACCCTACAGACACCCAACCCAACCCCCAGACGTATAGCCTAGTCATAGTTTTGCGTATCAAAATCAATAAAACTTACTTGAATCATCTTCCTGACTTTCCTTGCTCGCAAGAACTCCCACCCCTAGACTAAGTAGATACTGGTAGGATTGCTACTCTGGTTGTGATTTCAAAATCTCGCACTTTTTTTTTGGAGGAGGGTGTGTCCCTAGCGCCGCCCCAATGGGAATGGCCTTTTTTTTATTCCAACCGCCGTTTCAATAAGGTCAACCTCTGCACCTCTGCTTTTTGGCTGAGCCTTTTCCATCTTGTTGACTTGAGCAATCAAAGCTTGGCTGTGCTCCACCTGTCGGAGTTAAATTGATTCAAGCAAAAAGCCTCTTTCCTTTTATACTTTTTTTCCACCGTTCTTTTAAATCCCGCACAATAAAAAACTTCTTTTAGCCTTTTCTCTTCTTTTCCTTCTTCACCTTTCCCTTATTAATTATGGCTCGTTTGTTGTTTACCGCTTTATTGGCTTTGGCTTGTCAAACAGTGTTTGGTCATTATCAACTGACTTACCCTCCCTCTCGTGGCTTCGATGAATCGCGGGAAGCGATCGGCCCTTGTGGCGGGTTCAATTCTGTCAGCAGCAACCGTACCGACTTTCCCCTCAAGAATGGCTTTCTGGAAATCAACTCGGAACATCCCAAATACACTTACAAGGTGAACATTGCCTATGGAAACAATCCTACTGCCGCTGACTTTTCCGCGGTCGGTCAAGGTCAAATTCAAGTTTCCGATCCTTCTCATCAAAGCTGTCTCCCAGTCGGCCTTTCTTTCGTGAAGAACGCCACAGATGGTGCCCTTGCCACTTTGCAAATCATCTACAATGCCGGTGATGGTGACTTGTATCAAGTAAGTATGATCAAGCCCTAAGAATCATGGGCCCTATTAACCTGACTCTTTCCCCGTCAACCCCTCATAGTGCACTGATGTCACGTTGAAGAACGAACCTTCCAACTTCAACACCTCTACCTGTATCAATGCTGATGGATCTTCCCCTATCAATCCTGGCTCTACTGGCACTCAACCTTCCTCTACTAATGCTGCCTCAACTATTCAAGCCGGTGGTTTCATGGTCATGGCTGCTGTCGTGCTCTCTCTTGTTATCGCATAAATGCCAGGTGTACCAGCTAGACGTATCTATACTATGCTTAGTTTTACCTATACACGACCTCGTTGGATAGTTTGTGATCTTTAATGTCAGTAGGTGCAATAAAGTATACGTGTAATATTATCACCTTGGTGTGCTATGCGCACTGAATGGGGCCTTTTTTTTTTGTTGCAGCTTCAACGACGTTGAAACTCCCCTTCTGGATACATTGAATCGTGTTGCCTGTACAATTTGACGATAGGTTGTCCATCTCGTTTCTGAGAAATAAGCAACTCTCTAAAAAAAAAAGGAGGTTCAGTTGTTTTTAATTTTCAAATCCCGCCATTTTAAGAAAGGACAGACCATGGAAAAAGTCTCACTTTTTTGGAGCCCATTTTCCTTGTGAACGGGAAGGACGACCCAGCTTTATCTATCGACTGGTACCAAAAAAAGTCTGATGTATTTGGATGACTTGCCATTTTTGATACCACGCCAGTTGGTCGCTTTTGGGCGGGGGTTTCTTGTAGCGTTCACAGCTGCATACAAAGCAAAAGTGCTAGTTTCTGGGTACCAGTCGATAGATATGCCTTACATCGTGCTGCCTGTGAAGTTTGACGGTGGGCTGTCTAACTCGGTTCTGAGAAATAAGCAACTCTTTAAAAAAAAAGAAGGTCAAAAGAGTTCAGATTTTTCAATTTGCAAACCCTACCATTTGCAGAAAGGACAGACCTTGGAAAAAAGTCTCACTTTTTTTGGAGGTCAATTTTCTTGCAAACGGGATGGACAACCCAACTTCAATTTCGCCATAGATTCAAACGTGCGTTTTATCTATCGACTGATACCAAGAAAGCGCAATTTCCTTGGATGGCTTGCTGCTTTTGATGCCAATCCAATTGGTCGCGTTTTGAGGGCTTCTCGCAGCGTTCACGGCCGCATACAACATAGAAATGCTTGTTTCTGGGTATCGGTCGATAGATATGCATTGTATCGTGCTGCATGTAAATTTTGACGGTGGGCTGTCCATCTAGGATCTGAGAAATAAGCAACGCTTTTTAAAAAAAGTGGAGGTCAAAAAGTTCACATTTTCATAAAGTTCAAGTTTTCGAGTTTTCACTTTTTTGAGGGTCATTTTTCTTGTAAACGAGATGGACAACCCACTTTAAAATTTGACGTAGACATGGAAGTGCTTTTTATCTATCGACTGATACATAGAAAGCCTGATTTCTTCGGACGGCTTGCCATTTTTGATACCACTCCAATTGGCCGCTTTTCCGGGGCTTCTCGAGGAGTTCACGGCCGCATACAGCATACAATTGCTTGTTTCTGGGTATCCGTCGATAGATAAGCATTGAATCGTGTTTCCTGTGGAATTTGACGGCGGGTTGTCCGTCTCGGATCTGAGAAAGAAGCAACTTTAAAAAAAAAATGGAGACTATTTCAATTTTTCAACCCCGCCATTTGGAGAAAGGGCAGACGTCCCCTTGGAAAAAATCTTAATTTTTTAGGTCTCATGTTTCTTGTGAACAAAATAGACAATCCGCCTTCAAATTTGACACGGACTTAGAAGTGCTTTTTATCTATCGACTGATACCTAGAAAGCCTGATTTCCTTGGATGGCTTGCCATTTTTGATACCACTCCAATTGGTCGCTTTTGAGGGGCTTCTCGTAGCGTTTACAGTCGCATATAACATGAAAGTGCCTGTTTCTGGGTATCAGACGATAGACATGCATTGCATCGTGCTGTCCGTAAAACTTGACGGTGGGTTGTCCATCTCGGTTCTGAGAAATAAGCAACTCTTTAAAAAAAGGGGGGTCAAAAGATCACAATTTCGACGTTGGAGTTGCAAAATGAGTTGCCTCAAAACTTTTGCATGAATCGACTTGGGAGGCTAGGTTAAAGGGAACGTTTATAGTTGGCAAAAAATAGAATGAAAGAGGGCTAAGAGTAAAAAGAGGGTCGACTAAGGCGACAGTACAGGAAGAAGATAGGTACGAACTATCACTGTTACATTTAAAAGTTGGATTTAAGAGCCGTAACAAGATGCATGCCAACAAGGCATAAAATACTATGTAACCAATACATTGCTAAACTTTTTCATCTTGGTCGGATAAAAAGGGAGTGCTGATATCATCCGATTTTTCGTTTTCCGCCAAGACAGCCCGACCGGGGTAAAGAGGCACACTGACAAACTCCTTGGAGTAACGTTGATCATAGCGATCGTCAAACTGAACCGCTATATGCTGATACGTTTCCGCATAGACAAGAGAAAAAAGTATGGTCAGGAGGGCTGTTATCCGTATGTTTTGATCCCCAACTTACATAGGCGGATTGGACGCCGAATAGGAGCCCCCATGAGAATGCGATGTGGGGTGAATGGCAAGTTTGGTTGTTTTTTACTAGCTGGTAGCTAATCCCATTTGCCTTTCCAGTCATATTCAGTTTTGCACAAGCTTCCAAAATCGTTTGTTCGAACTCCGCTCAGGGGTTAGTCCATATAGATGCATGATGGAAAGTGAAGAGTTACCTTGGATACACTATACAGACAGTAGTAGATAACCATAAATGTGGCCAAAAGAAGGGACGAAGATAAGAGGAAGAGAATCCAAAGAGGGAGATCATGCATGTAAACTTCGTAAAAGAGACAAGCACTGGCCACCCATACCACCCAGAGTAATTTCATCCAGAGATAGAAATGTCGAGGGAGCGGTGTATTTTTGATGCCTCGGTTGATTGTTTTCATATGGCTATTAAAATCCTGAAAAGTCAACTGAATGCTCGAAAACATTGGTACATGCGTGAGTCTATCGAGCATTTTCTGCTTAGAAGAGAACTTACATAACCTTGAAGGTCAAAAGTGTATTGATCATCAAACTTTTTGTTCAGGAGCTCAAAGACAATAGTTCTCATAGTGTTGAAAAAAAAAAAAGGAATGGGTGTGCGGTTG
>LT554853.1:18431-29679 GCA_900079185.1 Absidia glauca
TCAATTCTTTGTCCATACTCTTCCGCTACTAGCACTGATACTTTTACACAGCTTAGCCGTTTTTGTCCACCTCCATTTGCTTACTTTTTACAGCAGTTAATCATTCCCATTACAATAGCTTGTTGCCATTAGACATTAGCTTAACTATGACCCCAAACATATCCTGCACCATAGTTCTTTAGTCTTATCCCATCAATAAAGCCTACTTGAATCATCCTACGAAAGACGTTTCTCAAATCCATAACCATGACAATAGCATGTACATTATAAAGACCAAACTACAAATGAGTAGCTCTTCATTGACAACTTCTAAAACACCATTAGTTTACTAGTTGTAATGAATCTAATGAAGTGTAGATAATCGTAAGGTCTATCTTCGCATACATACAACGTTTTATTGGTACAATAGAATTAATGGGCTACGGTACAGACTATGTTTGAGGCCGGAGTCAAGCTAATGTGTAAGTGGTTACGGGTTGTAATGAGAATGACTAAGCTACTATAAAAATCAAGCAAATGGAGGCGGACAAAGACGGCCAAGCTGTATAAAAGTATCAAAGATAGTAGCGGAAGGGAATGGGCAAAGAATTGGTACGCTTTTATTGGTAACTTGGACTACGAGATTCTACAATGGAATGGGAGTGCACCTAAAAAAAAATTGCGAGGGTTTCCCCATGTTTTTTACATTTAAAAATTTCAAAAGTGCCTTTTTGAGCGACATGAAGCAGTGATGGAGTCGTCATTAGCATCGTCGTCGTCCCTATTGCCGTCGTCATCGTTGTAGCCGATCTAGTGTCAAAAGAAAGTGGAACGATGCATAAGACAAAAAGTTGGTAATGGTAAGCAAATGATGAACATGACGTGAGAAGAGGAGAGTTACCGTTCGTTCGTTTCGTTCGCTCGTTCGTTCGTTCGTTTGTCGAAGTGGAGTAAAAAAGAATGACAATGCGGTAAAAAAGTAATGACGAGGGGAAGAAGGAGCAAAAATGAAGGGCGGGCATAAAAAAAGTTCTTGTAGTGAAACCGGGGTTTGAAATATAGAGTGCATAGGCACACATTGTTGGAGGGGTGTGTGGGCAGGGGCGGTTTTACCTTCAATTCAAGTTGAGTCCCATCTATGACCAGAACTGCATGTTGGTTCTGTCCGGATGGTTCTGTCTGTAGCATTCCCCATGAAAAGTGTCACTTTTTGTTGGACATGAATTTTCTCGTAAAGGAGATAACAATCTATCCTTAAAATTTTACATGACAAAAGTAGTGCTTCGTATCTACCGAATGGTACTAAAAATGTTGTGTTTTGGTTGATGGATCGCCGACTTTGGGGCCACTGGTATCAGTCTCTATTTTGGGGCTTAATGTCCTGTCCAGAGAAGCATACAAGATATGCATACTTCAAGTATGGTACCTTTCGATAGGTATGCATTTGTTCTTGTACCATGTGGATTTTAAAGATAGGTTATCCATCTCAGTTTTAAAAAAAGGGCAACTCGGCACAAACATTTTCGGAAAGTTTCCCCTCCCCAAAAAAAAAAAGTCAACTGTGTTCAATGCGCCCGCTTTATTTCAAACCCTGGCTTTTCAAACTCTCATGTGCAATCGGTCAAGACTTGGCGCACCGGTGCCTGTCAGAGTTTTCTAAAAGGCCAAAACATGATCAAAAAAGTAGAGTTATGGAGGTGGTTTTCATGTAGGTTTTATTGACTGAATGAGACTATGGCTAACTACATGTAAGACTTGCCATGGGATAACTAACCTGGTGTAAGGAGCTACGAAATGAAGAGGAGATCACCGGTGCTAAAAGTATCGACGGTAGTGTGCACACAGACTGCACTTCTTCAAAGATACAATGGCTAGACAATTCGCAGTGGCAATGTGAGTGCACCTAAAAAACGTTGCAAGGGGTTTCCAATGTTTTTCGTAATCGCTTGCGTCCAATACCTAATCTAACCACATGTCCGTGCAGTCCTGATGCCAGAGAGCCTATATCCGCTGCCATCCCATTCGATCATTTATGAAAAAAGGGGCAATAATGCAAAAGGTAAATGTTAGCCATGGTAAGACAAAGAAGGGCAAGACGGTTAAGAAGGAGAGGGTTACCTTGCGTTCATCATTCAAGATCGTTACATAGAGAGCGAGTCGTTCGTGGTGCGGTGCCATTGTCGATGGAAAAATAAAAAGGGATGAAGAAAGAAAAAAAAAGAATAGGTGTGAAAATCGAGACTTTATATTCCCCTGTCGGCGTTTAAAATGCCGATGAGGCAAGGCTTCAACAAAAAAAGAAGTGGTTCTTTATTTATGGATTGTGGAAGGAGAGAGGATCAACCAGCGACAACAACTTTCCCTCCACAGGATAACAAGTACATATAAAGAGGGGAATCAAAGCAGTAGCTACAAATAAGAATCCAAGGAGTTGGGAGTGGTGGGAAGTGGGTGATGATGTGGGTGAGCAAGGTAGTGAGTATGGTGAGCAGGGGGAGGAGGGGGTGGGGAGGAGGAAGAGGAAGGGGTGGGTAAAAAGGAAGAGGATAAAGTGCCTACACTATTCTTGTTCAAAAGTCCAGAAGAGGATGGAGGAGGAGTCATGGAAGCAGCAGCCGATTGAGTCAACAGTGGTGGAGTGGTCGCATAAGCCATTGGCGAGGAAGGTCGGCGTTGTTGTATAGTGCGAGAGACGACAGCATCGTAATGAGCCTTGTTCATCATCAAGGTAGGATCACCCGCTGCAACCAATTGTTCGTCCAGAGATTTTGTTGATGCGATCCGGCTCATGGAGATGATCTTGCCGTCCGTTGATGATTGTGAGACACCTTCCAGTTGTTGCATGGCTCGCTCCCTTGATTTCTGTTTGGTAGCATGGTCGTCGTTGCACGAGGATATCACACTATGCCGTGCCGCTGCTCCATCCATGTTGCTGTTGCTGTTGGTCTGCATGAAGGCCATGTCGTTTCGAGGGATCGGTAGAGTGAGTCTATCGTTTTCACCAAACATGAGTGGGCTTCTTCGTCGTCGACGTTCTTTCAAAGGCAAGTCGATAGAGGACAGCGTAGATGTTCGGGATGACGAGCCAATTGATTGACGGTGGTTTGATGAGGCTGTGGTGATGGTTGAGGAGAGGGGCTGTCGATATTGTTGTAACGTAGCGGAGGACGGTAAGCTTGGGACCTTGTTCTGTTTCTTCGGGGTTTGAGGATGACCAAGAGTACCACTACGGAACGATGGAGAGGTAGCAGTGGAGGAAGCAGGCGCTTGAGGAGTCAGCGAGCTAGTGTTGGATATCGTACTATAGTTGGAGTGGGCGCGTAAAGTAGAGACATCATCTTCTTGGTAAATAAGCATGGAATCTCTAACAGAGGCTACAGCATCCACAGGACTGTCGGTCATGCAGCTACTATCGTTGGTATTGTCATTGTTGCTATGTCGTTGGTGACGGTGTTGCTGATAGATCGACTCGGTATCCAAGGAAAGTCGAACAGTCATTTTTTGGTAAGAGGTGGTGAATTGACGCCAATCGTTGCAGCAATGGGTAGAAGAGGATGTGTCGCTAAACGCACGACTCCGTCCGATCTGGCCATGTC
Organism: Absidia glauca; assembly: GCA_900079185.1. Taxonomy (NCBI): domain Eukaryota; kingdom Fungi; phylum Mucoromycota; class Mucoromycetes; order Mucorales; family Cunninghamellaceae; genus Absidia; species Absidia glauca. Next base: position 22,007 of record LT554853.1, read on the forward strand.
TAGGAGGCGGTGATAAAGAGGGACTTGGTGTGGTGGATAGTAAAGATAGGTGATATGTTGCTGCTGTAATTGGCGTAAGAGCTCTGCTAGGTTGTTGCTGTTGTTGTTGTTCGACGGAATCGACACTAGAAAGCTGCGGACTGAAGGTTGCAATGGTAGATGCTGAGTGTGCGTGGCGATGGTGATAATAATGAGGAGTGCGGTGGCGAGGATACACTAAACAATGAAACCAAAAGAAGAAGGTAAATAAACAAGGTCCACCCCCAGCCCGTAGTCAGTTGTACCAACGAACATACCATTACTTAATGTGCGTGTTGACTTTTGTTGAGAGGAGGGGATAGGCTGGCGTAAAGCATCACTGGCTTGGATGGTGGAAAGTCGATTCTTTAAACGTTTGAACTTGTTGACCAGACCAAAGCAATTGGACCAACGTCGAGATTTCTCTTTCTGTTCATAGACTGGGAATTTCTTTGCTGTATTGAATTCATTGTCCATGGATTGTGGGGGGGCGGGATGAAGAGGATCAGATGATGGAAGAAGAGGGGGCGAAGGGGTTCACAAAGTATAAAGAAAGTAAAACGAGTGGGTAAAGGGAAGGGGGGATATAGGAGAAGGTAAAAGTAAAAGAAAGGGGAAAGAGAGTGAGCGAGGAAAAAAAAAAAGTCGGCGCTACTTTTGTTTGTTTTTTCGTCCCCGCGCAAAAAGTTTAATCATCAGCCACGTGTGAATTCACATTGTCCTAGTCTCTTTTAAAGAAGACACACATCCCATCTGTCAAATCAAGATCATACTTTGTGCTATATACTATCTAAACATGCAAACCATTGTTTCTATTTCATGATTTCCCTTTAGTAATGTTGAACCCCAGTAGTCAGTTCCACGCCCATACAAAAAGGAGGAGGGACAAAGTCCTTTTTCGGAACCAAATTTTCTATGAAGTACAAAAGAGAAACAGATCATGAGATAGCCCCACCCTTTTGGTACTGGTGCACAAATGATTTGCTACCGAAGAAAAGGAGAAAGGCGTTGTCTCTATCTAACCTCAGCCCAGCCCACTCTATTAATCCTGTCCCTGAAATCTTTTGACATGAGTCCTGTCAATGATAAACTCAGCTCTCACAGTTCAAACTCCGCCATCAGCCTCTTTTTGGGTGTGAACAGTGCCAAGGGTCCTCCACGTTCGTCATGGTGACTATAATTATACCCCATTGCCACCTTCTATATAGACATGGATCTATTTAAGTACGCTCAGGTGCTCATAAGGCAAAGAAGGGGGTGTTCTGTCTGCCGCTTATGCCGATCCCCGTGCATCAGTCCTTGAGAAGAAACCTACGGCTTCGATTTTAACAGAAAAGATGGTGGTAAGATGCTCATGTGAAATAGGGGCTCTCATCAAACGAGATGGTACGGATCTATGGATGCAGGCTGGTCTAGGTTGAAACATTGAAATAAGCCCTACCATCTCCATTTTTAGCAAGGCACTCATTACAGGATGGTCATCTCACAACCCAATCTTGGTATCATATACACAAGCACGTGGAGGTTAGGTCCCAGGTACATGTAAATCAAAGTGGTCATGGCATTTGATGGAATCGAGCGGGCCAAGCGGTGAGCAAATGCTTGTCAAAAGGCAGTTAACATGCTGTTCTGCAAACACCTTGCTTTATGTACTTAAATAGACCGTCCCGCTGTCTATTATACACAAATTGAAATGATTAATCTTTGTAAGGAGCTCATTCATGCACGTTTATGAGGAAGATCCAGCATGAAAACTTGGTTGGCGGAGATTTAAATGTGCGGTCCTTTTTGGTACATCAATGGTCAACTTTTGTTTGAATGACCCTCGTAGTCAATCTTGTCGCTGATCGAGCACCGATAATAGCCTCTTTAAAGAGAGCGGCTTTTGAGTATCTGTGGCAATTTGGTGATCCTTACACCCTTGCCTTTGTAAAAGGAGCCACTACTGTCGTTCGGCATCATTTCAAACCTTAGAAGCAAGAGCTCCTTGATCTAGTTGCGACATAGCAACACCAACTCTAAGCCTGGCAGTTCAAAGTGCAAATGGAATAAGAGGGGAATACTGTTGTAAAGAAAGGAAAAAAGAAAGGATCAGTACCATATCATTGCATGACGAGTGTTTTCTTACCTGGCCAAAAAAAGGGAAGTGGAGTTTGAAATGTGTAGACGGGCTCAGGCCCAGTGTATGATAGGCTCAGGGCGTGCATAAACTCCGCTCCTATAGTGGCAGGGTCAGGGGGTCCTAGGCTTATCACTGAACTAATGCGCTTTGACACTTGAGTTTTGGTATGTGTGTTGTACTCACTCATTGGCTCGATTCTGCCCAGCATTAGATCTCACAATGTTGGACATTGAAGGCATGGGGAAGCGTACGATCATTCCTCGGCTTATTTAAGCTGGCAAAAATGGTCCCCCGCTTACTACAGAACATGTAATTGAAAAGTTCATCTGTCTTTTCTGGAATTGAGCTGACAGTGTACACCATCATGCTCCCGCCATTAGCTCATCAAAAGGATGGATGTGGGCCGAGATGTGAGATTGATTTTTTTGAATGGCATTTTGTGTCGGGCTTGAAATAAAAACATGAATGACCGACCATTCATGATGGTCGATGGAGACAGAAAAAAAAAGTTTCGCAAAACTTTTTTCTTGGTGATTTACCCGGCTGGATGGGATCATTAGCCTACTAAGTGAAATCTCATAAAACTCGAACGGTATGCTCAGGAAGGCCGTACGAGCATGTACTCGCCATTAGTGAGAATCTTTCAAAATCCTAAACCCATGGCGTTGATAGGCCCATGGCATTACTCAAGCGTAAAGGGGTCGGATGGGGGAAGGATGAGGCCATGGGCTTATGATTTCAAAAGATTCAAATCTCTCACTAATGGCATGAACATGCTCGTACGGCCTTCCTGGGCATACCGTTCAAGTTTTATGACATTTCACTTAGTAGGCTAGAAAATAAAAATGGTCGGGTTTGTTGTCGATGACCTGTTTTTTTTCTTGTTGGCGACAACAAATGAAAATTAAGGTGAGGATTGTCGGGTTTGTTGTCGATGACCTGTTTTTTTTTTGTTGGCGACAACAAGTGAAAGTTAAGGTGAGGATTGTTGTCGCTATACCGCTATCTCATTGGCTAGAAAATAAAAAAGGTCGGGTTTGTTGTCGATGACCTGGTTTTTTTCTTGTTGGCGACAACAAATGAAAATTAAGGTGAGGACCGTTGCAGCTCAACTGCGCATTGCAATGAGCTCCCCTTTGACAGACTGATTCTGCTATGGTATATGATCATGTGCGTATTATCGGATCCTCCCAATGGTGAAATCTTGTCTGCATGGTTGAGCCATTTCTCATTCGTAGGCCTAAACCTAGGTACGGCGGAGATTCAAAAATGCCTATAAGTATGACTTTTTCCCCACCGATCCCTTTCTTTGCCTCTTCTTCCCCTCGTCACCACTTTTTTTTCCCTCGTCATTTTTCCCTCGTCATTTATATTGCCCCTGCCCCTCCTCCTTCTTCTTCTCTCCCTCCGAACGAACGAACGATTACCCTCACCTCATCTCAGCATCTTGCTCATCTTTTAGCTTACCATGACCAACATTTTCTTTTCGACTTTAGATCTCGGCTACGACGATGACGACGACGATAACGAAGACGATGACGACGATGACGACTCGCCCACTGCTTTATATCACAAGATAAGGCTGTTTTAAAATTTTTAAATATGAAAAACAGAGGGAAAACCCTTGAATTTTTTTTTTTTGTGCACTCACCTCATCCATCGTAGATTCCATAGCCATTGCACTGCTGAAGTGCCCTATTCTTTGGCCTGATCCCTGTGTCTACCACAACTGATGCTTTTGAAAACGTTAGTCTGCTCTCCCCTCCTCCATTCCCAACGCCCTTACCCTACATTAGCTACTCCATGGCAAGCCACTCCCGCCCCTACACTTGGACATATAGTTTATTTATAGTCTCATTCACTCAATAAAGCATACTTATCTCCTTTTCCATATGACTTTTACTCTTCTCCTGCTACAGTAGCCTTACTCTGGAAAAAGTGGAGACTCAAAATATTTTCAAACCCCGCCCACTTGCCCTCTTACCACAAATCAGGATACGCTGTGCATAGTTTGCAATGTTTCAATAACAAGACAAAGATGGAATTGAACGTTATAAACTACCGTTTTTATTAAATGATCAAGTGTAAAAGGTGGAAGAAGGAAGAATGTAATGAATAACAACAACAATAATCTATAGTCAAGTATGTACAAGAAGGTGGGATGGTGGAAATGATACAATAACGAGTGTAAATTGAGAGTCCGATGGCAAAAAAGGGGTATTTGTGAAGGATGATCGTATCTAGTAACCAACGGCAGACATGATACCATAGCCAAGAGTGAAGATCAAGAGAGTGCATACAATACTTGTGGGAATACCAGTGATGATAAAGTCCTTGGAGGTCAAGTAGGGTTTTCCATAGCGGTCTTCCAGCATAACGGCGCTCATATTTGGGTAACCAGAGACGGGCAAGCCCATCCCAGCAGAGCAAGCCAAACCAGCACCCATGACCAGAAGATTGGGATGAGGGACAGGCAAGTTTTGGCCAACTTGTTGTACAATAGGGACAATGATTAAAGCGGCCACGGTGTGAGAGACAAAGGTGGAGAAAACCAAGATCAAAAAGGCAAAGACGGCAAGGATCGCAATGACAGGCAAGTTTTGGATACCATCCTTGATTTGGAGCGCAATGTCTTCCAAGAGACCAGAAGAGGTGACAGCATTGCCCAAAGCCATACCACCTTGAGCCAAGACAACGACGGACCATAAGAAAGCATTTAGGTCATCCTTGTTGAGAATGCCACTACCGAAGAACATAAAGAGAGGGATAGCGGCGATCACACCAGTGTCACCAACGGCATATTGGATACTTGATTCGGCACACCAGAGAGCGATGGTGATGATGGTGATGAGCATGACATAGCCTTGGGTCCAGGTGGCTTTTCCGGTCGTAGGCTTGATCTTGTTGAGATGAGGGACATCACGGTCAGGGCGGTAGATCAGCAATAAGAGGCCCCAGCAGACAAACACACAGATGATGGCAATGGGAAGGGCCACACCAAACCAGATGCCCCAGCCAGGGTTGGGGTTCATGTACTGCAAGGTAACGATGTTTTGAGGAGAAGAGATGGGAGAGGTCATACCACCAATGCAACTGGCCAACGCAATGCCAAGGATCAAGCACGAGCCAACACGAGTGTGGTCAGGTAAAGTACGGAGGATGGGGTCGATCAAAGAGAAGCAGAGCACGGGAGTAGCCACATTGGAGATCCACATACTGAGGAAGGCGGAGACAAGCATGATGGCCAAGAGCACCCAGCGAGGGCGAGTACCGGCACGAGACAGGACATGGGTAGCAAAGGCTTTGGCAATACCATACTTGGAGAGAGCAGCAGCCAAGGCAAAACCACCGAGCAGCATCATGATGGTACCACTAAACATGGAGGCAAACACGGCCTTCGAAGCAGCTTTCGCATCCATAGGGGTTCCATCGGCATTGCGCATAATACTGAGTAGCACGATCAAGAAGGGGATCAACAGGGAGGTAGCATAAAGAGGCACAGCTTCCGTGGCCCACATGATGGCGGCGAAGATCAGGAGGGCAAAGCAGTAGTTTTCGGCCCGGTGTTCAAAGATTTGCACATTCAGTAACACGATGAAGACGACAATGGACAGTAAGAAGAAGCAGATTTGGCGGAGTCGAGAGGCTTCCAAGCTGATAGGACCAAGGGTGTATTTCTTGGGAGGCAGAGGGTCTTTGACGTGGGCATCCAATTTTTTTCGTTCTTGACTGATCATATCCCGCCAGACAGTGTTGCGATCGTAGGTCACTTGGTCACGGAGATGGGACTTCATTTGACGGATGGCAAGATTGGTATCACCTTGACAGAATGCATTGGCGTAGAGCTTTTCCACTCGGATGATTTGTTGCTGGAGGAGTTGAATCGTCTGGGGCATAAAGGGGCGAGAGTCGAGGACCATCTTCTTCAGGTATTGGTTGCGGAGATCACCATCCAAGACTTTGTCGTGCTTCTTGAGGATCTTTTGGAACGCCGATTTGTTCAGATCAATGTAGGATTCCAGTTCAGAGAGAGTGACATAGAGGTTGATCAACTGGGAGCGCAAGTCCATCATGCCTTGTAAATGAGAAGGAGCAGTTGAGTGGAGGGAGAATCGTGATTCTAAAGAAGGTCGTCGTTTTGCTGCTGCTGTTGCTGCTGTTGCTGGTTGCTTTTCGTCCTTGTTTGTTGCGTTGCCATTGACATTCAAAGTGGAATCCAAAGTTTCAAGGGTATACATAGGATTGTTGTTGGGGTAGTGGATGGCATCGTTATCGGTTTCCATCAAGTTGGTTGAGGCTTCCAATTCATCCAATAGAGAGTAGAGCTCGGATTCCTTTTGAGTATAAAAGTCGAACACCTTTTCCAATTGAAGATCCAGCTGAGTCAAAAAGACATTTTCATCCAGGTTGGTGATATTGGATTCCCCTTGTTCACCTTCGTCTTGCTTGCTTCTTTCTTGTTGGTTCACAGCATCCACTCGTTCCTTCTCCAGTTGGAAGATGATCTTCTTCAAATGGTCATATCTACAAACGGAAAGAAGATTAGTATCATTGGTTCAAAAGGTTAAAGTGACTGAAAAGGAGGTACTTACGCAACATATTTGTCGATCCAATCGGGCACCGCATTGAATTGCAAGGAGTGAGAGAATTTCATATTTGATACTTGTAGTGATAGGTATAAAGTGGTTGATTCACCAAAGCCAAAAAACGAAAAAAGTGAGAAGACGGAGAGAAAGAAGTGACAGAACGAAAAAAAGAGCAATCGGTATTTATTGAAGTTTGAAAAAACTTAATTTTTCCAACTCCGCCTTCTTGAAAAAACTCCGTTGCCTTTGTGCTACATCAGTCTTGTCCTCGGTTCGCCATAAACGTTCTCACACCACCTCACGTGTGGTCAACTGAGACCAGGTGAGGTTCCTTGTTTACTGATTCGCTTCTGCGTGATGATCCTTTTTACTGTTCAGGCACCTTTTGAGCTCAACTTTCTCTTCAAATAGACTATTGGCATAGCAACCACCTCCCCTTTTTTCTGTCTCAAACGTTCTCGATACAAAATGAGATGCTTAGTGATTGCCTATAGTGTATAGCAAGACACTAAACAATAGAGTGGTTTTACTTTATCGCCCCCGATATAGATAAACCAGAAACTGAGGAAGGGTAGTTGCATCAACCAATCACATCACACACGTGCGATAATGCGGATAGTTGACTTGATCGTTCATGTTTTCGACTCCGACGTCGGTTGATTCGTGTTCCCGTCGCCCCCAGGTTAAAAATATTTTCGTATGAGGGGCCCGAAAAGGAAGACTCGGGTATGGTTTGGAAAGGTAGTTCATCCACTTGGCAATGATACCGATTATAAATACATATCTACCCGAAACATCACCTGTATGATGAGATGGGACACTACGTATGCTGTACCAAGATGGGATCGGTTCATTTAAACACCCTTATTCTAATCACAGGGACTTCATTCCATATCAGGTAGTCGCCCAGTCACACACACACACACACACACACACACACACACACA
>LT554853.1:29931-44479 GCA_900079185.1 Absidia glauca
CTGGACCCTGTTCAGTAACAAATCGCCTTGCTTGATCACCGTTTGGTATTGAGCGTTCTTGGCGTCAGGGCGGTTGGTTTCGATGATCCCATTCACCTTGTCAATGACACAGTTGAGGCGACCAGCAGCAACAAACTTGTATAGTTCCCTATATGAAAGGAAGAGGTGAGTACATTTCCTAACCCTCTCCATATACCACACTACAGTCAAAGAGCACTTACTTGTCGATATAGTCTTCGGTTACTCCGAATGCCTGGGCCATGCTTGTGATGGTCAAGGATCGGTAGCTTTCCAAAAGCTGAGCATAGGCAACAATACGCATTTCGCGCACATAGTAACGGATGTGAGGGTAAAGGTAACGAGAAGTTCGGAGATGAGTCTGTTCGATGTGGGCTATAAAAGTGGAAGAGGATTAGTACAGGTAAGTGAGGTGAGAGTCTGTGGTAGGGATGAGACAGCTTACCGAGGGCACGGAAGAATTGAGCATAGTTGCAGTTGTATAGGCTTGTCATATAGTCTTCCAAGTAAGGGATATCAGAAATGACTTCGAGAATTTCCGGTGAGTCCAAGACCTTTTATACAGCAAAAAGATGAGTATACAACATCGATCATCAGTCACTCTAATGGGGCCTTACCTTCTTCTTGATATCTACCCGCTTCATGCTGATGATGCTGGTCAGGACGGCATACTTGACAAAGTCTTGGTAGGACATCATTTCCGTACTTGTGAATGTGCTGAGAGTATCGATGAATTGACTGGCAGCACCCTTAAAGTCGCGGATTGACATCAAGTAGACACCTTCGTAAGCCTTCAATCTGTTGCGGCGATCCCAATCACCTCCTTGTTCGATCAGTTCCTTCAATTTGTCGATATTGGAGCGCACCATCACATTGTCGTCGAAGAAGAAGCCAATTCGCACCATAGCAAAGACAATATCGATTCGTGTACCAAGAGTGATGGACTTTTTCAACAGAGCTTCGTACGCCTTGAGTGCATTGTCCTAGATCAAAAGATGGTAAGCCTTTGAATCATAACTATCAGATAAGCCTTACTCTATCACCAATCATGGCATAATAGTCGGCTTTGCCTAGTAGTGCTTCGTTGATTTCCGTTTCCCCTTGGTTTTGTTCAGCATCTGACACCTTGTCGTCAAACTTTTGCAGTTCTTCCTTGTTGGCCACTTCCATCTTGTCTAGTAAGCCTTGATTCAATGGTACCTTGAGTTCTTCGGTCAACTGCTTATAAAAAGGAGCCATGTCTATAAGGGAAAAGGTCAGATCCAACAATGCTACCTTTCGAATCATTCACACTGTCCACCTACTTTTCTCTTCAACGGCCTTTAACAGCTGTTGCTTGGATTCGTCTTTCAAGTTATCTGGACCATGGTTGGCGATAAATCGATGGTGCTAGATAAACAAAAAGGAAAGACAGAAAGTGTTAATTAAACAAGGGCATTGTCTTCTTTAGATAGCGAACTTACAGCAAGATAAAGATCAGGTATGTTGGCTAGTTCGTTTTCATCAGGAGAGCGAGACATGATTATGGAGAGAAAAGTGAGGGAAAGAGGAGGGATGGAATGCCTACGCGTTCAATCCAGACTTCATACGCTGCGGAGTTTTAATTTCCTGCGCGGTGACTAGGTTTTGGGATAAGTACGTAAGAGTATAAAAGGGGATTTCATGACCTTTCTTTCGTGTATTCTTTCTCCTCGACTCACAACATCTTTACATCATGGTGGCACCTACGAACTTCAAGTCAAACTACACTGAAAGAATCAATCAAGCGGTAGCTTTAAAGGAAGCTGAAAACATTGAACAAGCTATCTTGGCCTACAAGACGATCCTCAGCGAAAAGTCGACAGCCGATGAAGTGCTCCGTGAACAAGAAGTTGCTTTGGTGCATCTCGGCGAAATCTATCAAAAGCTCAAGTAAGCCATGAAGAGATGGTCGAACTGTACTGATGACTCCAGTTACTGATTATTCACTTTTTTACTTAGCTTATCTCAAGAGCTGGCCGACCTCATCCGCTCCTCTCGCGACTTTATGTCCTCCATCGCCAAAGCCAAGACAGCCAAACTCAGTAAGTCGCCGTGGTCTGGTCAAATGTACCCTGGCTAACTCTTTCGTATTCTATTCGATCCTAGTCCGTAGTCTTATCGACATGTTTAACGAAATTCCTGACTGCCTACCACTTCAAATCCAAGTATGCAAGGAAAACATCGACTGGGCGAACGAAGACAAGCGCATCTTTTTGAAGCAATCCTTGGAAACACGATTGGTTGCACTTTATCTGGACAACAAAATGTATCACGAATCTCTAGGACTTATCTCACAACTTTTGAAGGAACTGAAACGACTGGACGACAAGATGGTGTTGGTAGAAGTGCAATTATTGGAAAGCCGAGTCTGCCATGCTTTACGGAACCTGCCTAAGGCTAGAGTAAGTTGTCGTGGAGATGTATGAAAAGAGATCTCACCTTGTGTCTTGTGTTGTCATCTGTAGGCGGCGCTCACATCAGCCCGTACCTCTGCGAATGCGATCTACTGTCCTCCTTTGCTTCAAGCTTCATTGGATATGCAATCTGGTATCCTCCACTCCGAAGAGAAAGATTACAAGACCGCCTACTCTTACTTTTTTGAAACCTTCGAAGGGTACTCCAGTCAAGACGATGCCAAGGCTGTGCTTGCTCTGAAATACATGCTGTTGTGCAAGATCATGCTTAATCTGGTAATGCAAATCCATGGAGATAAAGAGAAGACTGTCTGAACTCACTTTTGTTTTATCTTCTACTCCCAAAGGCAGAAGATGTACACTCGATCATCAACGGCAAAATGGCCTTACGCTATGCAGGACTCGACATTGAAGCGATGAAAGCCGTCGCCACAGCACATCAAAACCGAAACCTCCAAGAATTCGAAGGCGCCCTGGCAAGATACACCAACGAACTTAACAACGATCCTATCATCCGCACTCAATTGGCCGCTCTTTACGACACCTTGTTGGAACAAAACCTGGTACGCATCATCGAACCTTTCTCCCGTGTGGAAATCTCTCATATCGCCGATATGGTGAAACTCCCCGCTCCTCAGGTCGAACAGAAACTATCACAGATGATCTTGGATAAGGCGTTCCATGGTATTCTAGATCAAGGTGCCGGCTGCTTGATTGTATTTGACGAACCTGAAGAAGATGTATGTAGAATCATAATCATATATGCTAGTCGATCTGATCTAACTGTCTTTTCAACCCCTCTTCTATTTAGAAAACTTACGAAACTGCCATTGATACTCTCAAACAAGTGGACAAGGTCGTCTCTAGTCTATATCAAAAGGCCGCCAAGTTGTCATAAATCTGTTACCTAGATATTTTGTTTAGATATAGCTATAGTATGATTTGGATCAGTTTTTACCAGTTACTTACATTGGTTTCATCGAATAAAGGGCAGCCTGTTATGTTTGTGAAAAGTGTACCATATAGAATGACTTTATAAACCCTCAACCAGCGACCACCCCCCCCAGTGCCGTCAGCTCTGCTTTGACATTGATAGATTTGGACTCTGCGTAGAGCAAAGATTTGATTTTTAAACCCCGCCATTTGGAAAATGGCCAGACCTTCACCTTGGAAAAGTCCCACTTTTTTAGATCTCAATTTTTCTTGCGAACGGGATAGACAACCCACTATCATATTTAACATAGACCTAGAGGTGCTTTTTATCTATCGACTGATGTCAAGAAAGTTTGGTTTCCATGAGTCAATTACTTTTTTCTTATACCACTCCAATCAGTCGCTTTTTGGTGGCTTCTTTTAGTGTTCACGGCGGTAAACGACACAAAAATGTTTATTTCTGGGTATCAGTCGTTAGATATGCACTGTATCGTGGTGCTTGCGAAATTTGACGGTAGGTTGTCTATCTCGGATTGAGAAAAAAGCAACTCTTTACAAAATACAGGGGATCAAAAGTTTAGCCCTGTGCCTACTACCACCAATTTTTGAATCTCGAGCTGATGGTATGTACATGATCGTACGGCCTTCCTGAGCCTGCCGTTCGAGTTTTATGGCATTCCGTCCGTAGACTAATGCTTCAATTAAGATGAAGATCATGGAGGAGGAACATTTCGAAAAAAAGTTTTGCGTAACTTTTTTTTTTTGTCTCCAGCGAGTTTTACCAAGAGGCTGAGAAACGGCAAATGTCCATCCAGATTTCACAAATGCCGTTGCAGCTGGACTGCGCATTGCAATGAGCTTCCCTTTGGCAGACTGATTCTGCTATGGTATATGCTCATGTGCGTACCATTAGGACTCTGCTAGGCTCATTTTGAAGTGAATTATAGTGAGAGAGGTCCCAGGGCCTAATCAAGCGGGGAGGCGAAGTTTCTGATGTTTCTTCCAAGTACAGGCACATTTGATTAGTGAGTTTTCGCTGTACAGATTCTACTGTCATGCACCACCAGATTCCCACCATTGGGATCATCCCAATGGTGGAATCTTGTCTGCATGGTGGGCCATTTCTCATTCGTAGGCCAAAACCTAGGCACGGCGGAGATTGAAAAATGACTATAAGAATGACTTTTTCCCCACCGAACCCTTTCTTCGCTTCTTCTTCCCCTCGTCATCACTTTTTTTTTTCCCTCGTCATTTTTCCCTCGTCATTTACATTGCCCCTCCCCCTCCTCCTTTTCCTCCTCCCCCTCCGAACGAATGAACGAACGAACGAACGAACGAACGAACGAACGAACGAACGATTCCCCTCACCTCATCTCAGCACCTTGCTAATCTTCTAGCTTACCATGACCAACATTTTCTTTTCGACTTTAGATCTCGGCTACGACGATGACGACGACGATAACGAAGACGATGACGACGATGACGACGCGCCCACTGCTTTATATCACAAGATAAGGCTGTTTTAAAAATTTTAAATACGAAAAATAGGGGGAAACCCTTGAATTTTTTTTTTTCGTGCACTCACCTCATCCATAGTAGATTCCATAGCCATTGCACTGCTGAAATGCACTATCCTTTGGCCTGATCCCTGTGTCCATCACAACTGATGCTTTTGGAGCCGTTAGTCTGCCCTCCCCTCCTCCATTCCCAACGCCATCACACTACTTAGCTACTCCAGGGCCAGCCACTCCCGCCCCTACACTTAGACATATAGCTTAATTAAAGTCTCATTCACTCAATAAAGCATACTTATCTCCTTCTCCATATGACTTTTACTCTTCTCTTGCTACAGTAGCCTTACTCCGCTATATGTAGCCCTTATTGTCCGCAAAATTCAGGATACAGATCGGTTTTGTCCACCATGATATTTGTATTCCCCCATGAAAAGTGTCACTTTTTGTTGAACATGGATTTTCTTTCAAAAGTGATTACAAACCTCACGTCAAATTTGACATGCAGAGAGTAGTGCTTCTTATCTAACGGATGATGCTAAGGATGTTGGTTTTTGGTGGATGAATTATCGACTTCGGGGCCTTTGGAATCAGTCGCAGTTTTGGGGCTTGGTACAGTGTTCAGAGACGCATTCAGCATAGGTAGATTCTGGATTTGATATCCTTCGATAGATATACGTTACATCTTGCTTTACGTGAAATTTGAAGGTGCGTTATCCATCTCGGTTGGGAAGAACAGGGCAACTCGTTACATAAATTTACAACTGGGGGTCGAAAAGCTTCTAAAAAAGTCAAATGCGATCAAGCGCCGCCCGCCGCCTTATTTGAAACACCGCCTTTTACAAACTCATGTATGCGTTGCTTGATGGTCGGCAGTAGGTAATCTACTGTAATACCTTGGAGGGTCAGTAGCCTATATAAGAGATGTTAGTATTATGGTCCTACGTAGTGGAATGGGTGCAGAAAAGCCGACTCCATGTATGTGTGCTTGATTTGAATATCAGCGAGTCCCACAAAGTTAGGCCCTGTGAAGGCAGAATGAAGTCTTCCGTTCAAGACGAAGAGTAAAGTCTCATAAGAGTGCTTTCAATTAAGTTTTATTGGCTGAATGAGACTAAATTAAGCTATTTCTAAAGGGGGGTTGGTAGGTTACAAGATGTGTACATGACTGGCTCTACATTGAGTTGATCAATCCAGAGTGCTGTCGCAGGGAACGAGGGAGAGGACGACTGTCCAGCAGTGCCAAAAGTGTCGGTGGAAGTGTCCAAAGGAAAACAGTCAAGTAATGGTGCTCTTTGAAAAGCAATGGAAGGACAATCTACTATACAAAAGTAAGTGTACCTAAAATTTTCTAGCAAGGGTATCCCCATGTTGTCGTAATCCCTTGCGTCCAGTCCCTAATCTAAGCACATGTCCCTCCACTTCTTGTGCCAGAGAGCCTATATCTGTTGTCATCCCATTCGATCATCTAAGGAAAGAAAAAAGCAATGTTGCAAAAGGCAAATGTTCAGTCATGGTGAGAAAACAATGTTCATCATGGCAAGGAAAGCGTTACCTTCCGTTCAGCGCCAATGGGTGTTCGATTGTAAAGGGTTCAAGTCAATGGTAGTGCAATGTCGATGGAGTGGTAAAAGTAGTGATGATGGGCGGTAAAAAAGAAAAGACGGGAAGAAGGAAGAAAGAAATAGGTGAGGTGAAAATTTTGTACTTAAGCGCACTGCGGAGTTTTAATCTCACCACCCATCACTTCTGCCTCCTGTTCACAACCGGCTACCCGTCCGCCGCTTGGACCCCTTCACTTTTACACAGCCATAGGGTAAGGAAATAGATAAGCTGAGCACCTTTGGTTTTCGATCGAGAATAGACCATACACACAAAGTCGCATTCTCATTCCCCACCAATTTACCCCCAGTTAATGCTAGCATCTGTATGAGCTTCCTCGATTGAAGGATATATAAAATAGATCTAATACTTTATTGTATGACAGGACAAAAGAGAGAAAAAGTGTACAACATGATGCATCTGTACAATTGACAAAGATAAAACAGAAAAGAGTGTATGTGTAGGAGCAATGAATACGAGATATAGACTAAGGGAGTAAATGAAATGAAGAAGGGGGGGGGACTAATCAAGTTCTAAAGGGAGCCACACCGGTATCAACCTTACATGCATTAGATTTAGCTTTGGGCGCATTGGACACCAGGTTGACCTTCATCTTCTTCTTCATCTTCATAATGAGCATGACCACCGCGCTGAGATTGATAACCAGTAGCATCGGCAAGGACGACTTCATCGACATGCTTGTTTCCAAAGGAAGGCAAAGGCGATCTGGTGGGTAAGATGGCATTGAGCTTGGCAATAGTTTCTTCGTCGGCCCAGTTAGATTGAGGGAAGTCGATGGAGAACTTGACAAAGAGGTGACCATGAGTTTGATGACGGTAAGAAGGCATACCTTCGTTGGGGATGACCTTGACCATACCAGGTTGGATGGCTTCACCAGGAAGAACAGAGACCAAGAGAGCACGATCATCCAAGTGAGGGATAACGAATTGACCACCAGCCAGAGCAGTCAACAATTCAATCTTGGCTTCGTAGACCAGATCGTCGCCATTTCGTTGGAAAGTGTTGTGGGGCTTTTCATCCAAGGTGATGATGATATCGCCGGGAATGATGTTGGGAGCTTGATCACCTTCGCCAGAGAATGTGATGTTTTGACCATTCTTCATGCCCTTGTCGATAAAGACTTCCAAGATCTTCTTTTCGCCAACGATCTTCTTGCCAACACATTGCTTGCAGCGATCCTTTTCGTTGATGATTTCACCTTGACCACGGCATTCAGGACAGGCTTGTTGGAATTGTTGCATCATGGGACCCATTTGACGAACAGTAATACGGACACCTTGACCATTACATCCACCACAAGATCGCACAGCACCTTCCTTTCCACCTTTGCCTTCACACTTGCTACAGAGGACATGCTTTTGGAGAGCCAACTTGGTGGTCTTGCCCTTGTAAAGATCTTCCAGGCTGACCTTGAGGTGATGCACCATATCTTTACCACGACGAGGACCTTGGGGACCACGGGAACGACCGCCACCGCCACCACCGAAGAGACCACCACCAAAGAGTTGGGAGAAGAGATCTTCAGCATCCATACCGCCCATACCACCTTGACCATTCAATCCTTCTTCCCCGTATTGATCATACATTTGTCGCTTTTCGGAATCAGACAGGATTTCATAAGCATGAGAGATTTCCTTAAACTTGTCTCCGGCTTCAGGGTTCTATCGTTAGATAAAGAAGGTCAAGAGAAGGTCAGTACCAAAAGAAGACAAACCATCATTTGTCATGCAGATCGTCGCTTTACCTTGTCAGGATGGTACTTCAAGGCAAGCTTACGGTAAGCCTTCTTGAGTTCACCTTCAGAAGCAGAGGGATCAACACCCAAGATGTCGTAGTATTTGGTTTCACGGGTCATGATGATGTGATGAAGATAAAAAGGGGTGAGTAAGAGAGAGAAAAGTGAAAGAGAAGGTGAGAGAAGGGGAAAGAAAAAAAGGTACAAAAAAACAACCGAAAAAATTCTTCTCCCGTCCTTCAAAATGATTGGATATTTTCAATTCCCGATTGTAACTCCGATCAGGCTTGCAAGGAAAAGTGAATGTGATGACTGAGGGATAGGAGGGGATATGAGTCAAGGGATAGCATATCAGGTGACAGCAAATATGGGGGCCTTATGTGACTCAAAGAGAAAGAATGGGAGCCTGATCAAAACAATGTCAAACAGGGTGGAGATGCAAGAATGACAGGTCAAGCGGAATTTGGGTTTTGGGGGAAGAGGGGGGGGGAAGAGGGGCCTTTTGCGATCTATCGGACGCGCGTCATTGCAGAAGAAAAAAGTTTTTCACTTTAGCCAAACAGTTAGAAACATAGCCAATGAAAAGAAGGTATGGCTCTGAGAAAGCGGACGCCTTTTTCTTACTTTCGAAAACAAAGACTGGTGAACGATACTACGTAAAACGACCTTGCATAGAGAAAAGCGACAAGCAATGCATATAAAAGTTGATCACTATGAATGGTATAGTCATCTACCAAGACATAGTTGACCTGAAAGTGAAAAGGGGCATGGAAAAGGGGATAGGAGAATAGAGAACTTGGCTGTCTTCGACTTTTACAACGGCGTCGTTCAATCTCGGTTTCAAGAAATTACGGTCGGAGTACGAAAATAAAAGTCGTAGGGCAAAAGAAAAAAAAAATTCTCTCTTTCTTCCTTTTGTCCACCTCTCTTCCTCGCACCTTTTACTCATTCTGTCCATTCCTTTTGTCTTTTCGTCTTTCTTCTTCTCTTCTCTCCTATTATTCCTTTATACTTGATACCACTCTTCTCTTTACACTATAACACCACCAACATTACAAAAGGGAACCCACAGATAGAACAAAGATAATGTCTCATACGGCCTTTTCCTTATGTTACGCTCCAATCAAATCTAGTCAATACGATACCAACGACGATTACTCTAACAACAACGATGCCACTTTGTCTTGTATTCAAGCAACTTGCAACACTGTAATGTCTCTCCGCGGATCTTGTCATATTGCCATTTCAGCAACCTCTCTACAAGAAGCAACAGCGACGACAACCCCATTTCCCAACGTCATCAAGGTACCTCTTGTGGATACTCCTACCAACTACAACATTACCCTCACTGGCCCTCATGACTCTGTCATGGATGCACGAACCGACTTGCTACAGAAATGTCCTCTCTCGGTGCAACTCAAACTAAAGATACCTATCAAGGACCTACCAATGATCTTCACCGACCCCACTTGTCATACCGCCATCTTTGAAAAGGTCAAACTAGATACTCAGGCTCAAGTCTCCCTCATTCTTCCACAGACAACTCAACAACAGCAACAGCAACAACAGCAACAACAGCAACAGCAGCAGCAACAGCAGCAGCAACAACAGCAACAACAGCAGCCAGTCTCGTACTTTGAATCAGAAAACGTCTTGACTCTTTGTATCGTCGGTCTTCCTCATCGTGTTGAACAAGCTAGAGTTCGTCTATTAGTGGCTCTGGATGAATTGGTAAACACAAAAAGCAGCTTCCTTCCTTTTACCATACTAACAGCCTCATATTTGCTTTGTGTAGATGAATCTTCATACTGACGTTTTGCATATACCAAGAAAACTTCATTACTTGATATGTGGTCGGAAACGTGTGACATTGCAACCTATTGTAGACGAAACCTTGATCAACATCTACTTCCCTTCACCTTTCCCGATTCTGGATACCACAGCAACACAATCTAACAACAACGGTGATGACGAAGGTGACGCCGACGCAACCGACGATGAACCACCTATCTTTATTACTGGGGATGCGGCAAATGTATCAAGAGTGAAGGAGATGTTGACCAAACTCGCGAATCAAAAGGTAAGAGCGGAGGGGACAATTCTTATCTGCAAGCCGAGTACCATGAACTCATGCACATATTCTCTTGGCGGCGATGTAGGCAAAATCAATGTACCATAAGGATACCAATCTCGATGCTCGGAAACTCGACTGGATGCAATTACACCGACGGGACGAGTTATGCCAGATCATGCATGACAATGGATCTTTTATCACCCTCCCGCCTCTTGGCTCAAAGATGAATACTGTCACTGTCTATGCCGAAAATAGGGTTAATGCTGAACGAACCCTACGCTCCATCAACTTTTTGGTAAGTAAACAAACAAACAAACAAACAAACAGGGGCCGACTTCTTTATGTCTCTCTCTTTCTCTCTCTCTCTTTTTCTCTCTATTAACTTCTTTTGGTATCTTTTTATGGGGTTGACAAACCACACAGGCATGCTATATCTACGAAGCCTGCTTCTATTTCCATGATCAAGATGGCCTTTATGCGGACGCCAATTTCTTCAACTCCATCAACAACTTGGCTGCATTAACCACTACTCTGTCTCAAGTCTCGGGTGCCGAAGTTGCTTATCGAACTGATCCTGGTTGTATTCAAGTCTTTGGTACCGAACGTGCGGTCCGGAATGTGTACCAACGTTTGCATGAAACTAGCTTCTTGAAGGTAAGCTTGATCTTTTCTGTATACATCTCCCTCTCTCTCGCAAAAAACTCACTGTTATCCATCTCTGTTGTTACTATAGATCTTCCATCAAGACACCGTCTTCAATGTCGAGCTGTCGAACGATCAACGGGAATTTATCAGTGGGAAAAAGAACGGCAAGATCAACAAAATCATGAAAACATCTGGTGCAAAAATCAAGTTTCTGCCGTTTGGTGAATACAACTTTATTCTGGAGGTGGAATCTCAAAACTTTATCAAGGCTCTGGATGGACTGACGCTATTGCAAGAAGAATTACCGGCCGAGATCTCCTTTTATGTCCCTGAAACCTATCACAAGCGGATCATTGGCGTTGGTGGCAAGAACATCCAGCGGATCATGAAGAAGTATGGTGTCTATGTGAAGTTTTCCAACGCTGAAGAATTTGCATCTTTGGGTGGCTACTATGGCAACGAAGACAATGTGGTGGCTCGAACTCCGATGAAAAATCAAATCAACCTGGACAACTTGCGACATGCTGTGATGGATCTGATAACACCCAAGGACAAGGACTTTGTCGTGCAACATATCTCGATTCCCTTCCGCCGCCACCGCACCTTACTCTGTGATTACCGCACTTACTTGCAAGAAGTATCGAAAAAGACAGCTGTCAAGATCATCTGGCCCAATCATGAACTTGCCGACGACGTTGTTACTTTGCTAGGTCCTCAATCTAATCTGGAGTCAGCGACGCAGATGGTTCGACAAATGGTATCTGATGTGTACTGCTTCCGTGTGCCCTTCTCTACTCAACTTATCACCGTCCTGTCATCTCCCGTCTTCAAAGAACAAGTGGTGCATCGACTCCAACATGAAATGGATATCGCCGTGGATGTCGACTCTGTCCTGGCTAATGCAACGACAAAGGAATCCGCAAAGCAGAACGACCATTCGCCCTCCTCTTCTTCACCTGTTAACGCTCATCCCATGTCGCCCTCCAGCAACGACGGCAACGACTTTGATGGACCCAACTTTAACAGCTGTGTGATTCCTCTCCAACTGAACAAGACTAACCTGGATCATCTGCCCTTCGCTTTGGATATTCTGGTGTGTCATCTCCGAGAAAATCATGTGCCTCTCTATAAGGAGACTATCAACGATGTATCGGATATCAACACTCGATCAAGCAGCAACAACTCGGCCACGGATAACTACAGTCATCACTTTGGAAGCAAGCTACTGCCTTCTGTGATACCTCCTGGTAAGAAAGAGGAAAGAGAAAGGCATGAACGGGATTGCTTACATTGTACCTTCTTTATCAGATCTACCATCGCCTCCTGGTATCCTACCCGCTCACCACCACCCATCGATGATCGGCAACCACATGAATGGCTATCCCACCTACTCTTTGTTCGACTACCCTTCCACCAGCGGTGGTAACGCCAATACTTTGAATGCCCCGTGGAAAAACTTCCGTGACAACAACAATATCCGAGCCATCTTCGATTCTCCGTACGACACTAGCGATCAGGACATGCGATTGGGCACTTCGACTGGGCCGACTTCTCCTACTCAACCTCCCGGCTACATGAATGGGTTCAACAATCATCATGGTGGCCTGGTGTCGCACTCAACACCTACCTCGAACAACAATCTAGACATATGGCTCAATCCCTATGGCGGTTTCCAAGGTGGCTTTTCGACGATCACTTCTCCGCCTTTGACAGCTGTTGGATCCAGTGGTCTTGTAGATCAATCTCAAAACTTGGTAAGGATCTCCCCTTGATGATGATGCCTGTGTACTAACTGTTAATTCTCATAGCTGTATGGAGCCAATGAACCGGCGTTTTACTTCCAGGGATACACACCGATGATGGGTGGCAACGGGTTAGCTCAGCAAGGACAACACTTTAGCGCCAGCAATACACCTGGAGGAAATACACCCGGGGGTGATTACCATGGCATGTGCATTCAACCAACCTCATCGACCTCTAGCGGCAGCAACAACTCTTTGAACTCGACCAAATCGATGCCTGAATCCTCTATGGATCTGCGCCATCGCTCCTTCCAAACTCGAAAACCACAAGGGCAAGATGAATCGTTATCCATTGTCTCGACTTCGACGCTTTCCCCTCCCCTGACCTCGACAAAGATGTATCGCCCTGAATCGTCCACACCCATGAACGGAGGTGCAGGCATGGTTCCTCCAAGCCATATCCGGTCCTCTCGGTCGTCAAGTATCGTGCCTCAGCATCATCAGCATCATCATCATCATAACAGCAATACCAACAGTAGCACCTCTACTGCCAAACAACAACTTCAGCAACAGCAGCGGCAGCAACAGCTTCAACAGCAGTACCAACAACGACATCAGTATCAGCAGCAACAGCAGACTTCTCAACCCCCTGCTTATTCGTCCACCACCTCTACCACGTTCTCCATGTCTCCGTCCGCCTCCTCAATCACCAACCATTCACCCTTGCCGCGGCCTTTGCCCTCCTCTGCTTCCACACCAATGATACCTATGACATCAACCACGGCCAAATCATCTTCAATCATCGGCAACAGTAACTTATCAAGACCTTCCTTTGGTGATGCATTGGAGAAAAAGGGCATGGCCATGGAATACTCTAGCTTTTACTCCCCCATTGAAGAATCCAACAGTAAGTCAGATCAATGTGTGATAGTACAGACACTGACATTGCTTCCTTTGTAGTCGATAGTTTACTTAGCAAGATATCACTGGGATCATCAGATCAAGAAAATACCATGGGCTCTGGATTCGATCAATACCATCAACGAAGGAACTGAACTCTTCTCGGTGCTCACTCTTCTTTCTCTTTTGTTATATACAAACCATACATTGATATACATATATCTTCCCTATATCTATATATCTCTTCTTAGACTTTTTTTTTATTTATTCAGCAACCACGCTTGTGTTTGTACCCCTTCTTTTTTTGACCCCCCCCTACAGTATACACACTCTATTGGTTCTTATGCCCCGATGGTTTCGATCATCTCTTTGCTTCCTTCCATTTGTTACATCTACCCACCCTCTAGTTTATCGCCCATCCCCCCCCCTTTTTTTTTTCTTTCTTTCCTTCTCTTATATCTACTCCACAAAATAAAAACGAAGAATCACCACTTGATTCATGCAGATTACTGACTGACCCAGAAAAAAAGAGAATGTTTTATTGTAAAAGTACAGATCCTAAAGCTGCTATGACCACTAGTATTTGCCATTCTTGAATTTGAGGAGGGGGGCCAGTATTTCCAAGGGACCGGCCTTCTTGAGAAATTCATGTTCGAGGAGTTCTTCGGCGGTGGCACGGGATCGCACATCCACACAGAGACACACGGCCAAAAAGCTTTTCAGTTCCCGCGAGAGCCGTTCAGGGTTTTTCAAGGTGGGGGTGCCGTTGGTGGCAATCAGGTACAGCGCCTTGAGAGGTTCTTCGTCCAAATAAGGAGGCTCGTTCTCGATCATTTCAATCGCCATGATCCCTAACGACCAAATGTCCACCTTGGAGCCATATTCTTTTTGTTTCACCACTTCAGGGGCCATCTGTCAAAAAAAAAAAAAAA
>LT554853.1:44702-73507 GCA_900079185.1 Absidia glauca
GAGCTTGGCACAGAACCCGAAATCACTGATCTTGACATGGCCTTGGGCGTTGAGGAGGATGTTATCGGATTTGATGTCACGGTGGATG
Source organism: Absidia glauca (assembly GCA_900079185.1). Taxonomy (NCBI): domain Eukaryota; kingdom Fungi; phylum Mucoromycota; class Mucoromycetes; order Mucorales; family Cunninghamellaceae; genus Absidia; species Absidia glauca. Next base: position 44,791 of record LT554853.1, read on the forward strand.
ATATCTTGGCAATGCAAATGATGAAGCCCGGCCGTGGTCTATCAGTGAAGCAAAAAAAAGGAGGAGGGGTGAGTCATCCAATAAGTGAAAGAGTGTGGCGGGGTACTTACTTCATAGCACACAGTGGCGATTTGTTGCTCAGTCATGGTATTGTTATCGATCACATCAGTTAAAGCACCACCTTCCATATATTCCATCACCACCCAGAGTTCACTGTTCTTGACAAGGTACGAGTCCAAAAAGTTGACAATATTGCGGTGTTGCGACTCCTTCATGACGAGGATTTCATTGACGATGAGTTCCTTGCGAGGTTGTTGGGCCAGATCCATTTGCTTGATAGCGACTTTTTGCTTGGTGGTGAGGGAGGCTGCTACATAGACAGAGCCAGAGGCACTAACATACAGAAAAAGACATGAGCGTTCATTCGTTCCTTTTTTAAGCTTTTATCTTACCCCTGACCCACACGTTTGATCCGTTTGTATGATTCGTTTGGATCGCCTCGATTGACCACAGTGCCTAAAAGAAAGAGGTGAGTTGGATGACGAGATATATTCAGGGGCAACTTACGAAGTTTATCCATGACTTGAGCCTCGGTGAGAGTACTGATGCGTTGTTCGACCTTTTTCTTGGGAGACGGGCCAGCAGAGACCATAGCAGCAGTCTTTTCACGCTCTTGTTGCATCCGCTCTTTTTCCTTTTCCTTTTCACGAAGCAGTCGTTTTTCCTTTTCACGTTCCAACAGTTCTCGTTCACGGCGTTCCCTTTCGTACATGTTGTTGCGTTCATCATGGACTTGAGTGCTGCTGCTGCGTGCTGGATTACGAGAGGGAGGATATTGTTGTCTTTGCTGCTGTTGTTGCTGAGGGTAGCCAGTGTGTGATTTGGAAGGTTCCATTCGAGGATAGGCTGACGAAGGGGAAGCCGGTGGTTGTTTTGCGTTGTTATGACGAGGTCGATGATCATCGCGGCTGGATCTATATGCCTATAGTACAATAAGAAGACATGCAATACCGAGTTAGGACGGGCGAGGTGATGAGACGGGCGAGGTGATACTTACAGGGTGCATCTGGTCATTGGGATAGCCTTTAGGAGATCGAGGTGACGATGGGAGTCGAGAGTTTTGTGTGTTGCGGCCGATAGACATGTCATCCATCATATCTTGCATGTCCCGTTCAGGTCTTCTTGGTGAGAGCGGTGAGAGTGGTGGAGGAGCTGGTGCTGGACGGGGAGGAGGTCGATGTGGCACTGTATTGGATTGCGGCGATGATGGAGTCTTTGCTGGGTGATGATAGTGCGACGATTCCTGTTCTTCTTCTTCTTCCCGTTTCGTTTGTTCAGTGTAGAACTCCAATACATCCAACACAGCTTGAGGATTCTTCGCAGCATCTTCGGCAGTAATGGCTGATCCTTTCAATAATTGAGTCCATTGGTCGGGTAAACCCTATTTATCATTTGTCAGATCAATAGGTTAATTCATAGTCTTCTACTTTTATCCCCTTTGGATCATTATACTTACACTGAATGCACCGGAAATGGGATCAAAGCCAACATGGACTTCATGTACAAAGTTGGTCGGTCCAGAGGCTCCTACAGGGGATCGCTTTTTCGTTGGACAATAGTAAACCAAAGTTAGTTACATATCCAAAGTGTTCTTTGCAGGGCATGTCCACCACTTACGTTATATATTTCGTCCATCCAGCTATACAGGTCTTGATCACTTTTACAAGCAACGTAAAAGGTCTTGTCCTTGGTCCCAATTTCAAAACAGTAGGGCTTTAGATCCGTACGAGTCACATGCGTAATGTCCCTTAACAAGATAACAGCTACACATTGATTGGTTTGCTTTCAAAAGAGGCGGTTAGAGTCAGTCAAAATGCATTCAGCAGAGTGGTGAGCTTACTTCGTTTCTATGCAGGGTAAGAGCTTGATCACGAAGAATGAAGTATCGTTTAGACCAAATCCAAGACCGTAAACCATCTTCCTTCACAGAAAGGTATCCATTCTTGATAATTTCTGTCATGGAGAGCTATTCTTTAAAGAAGATCAGATCACTGCATTTTGATAAACTAGGTTGCATACCTGAAGTATAACGGTTCTCTTCCTTTGGGGGTATGATGTATCAAAAAGAAAGAAGAGGGAAGAGAGGGCGCGCTCCTAGATTTTTAAAAAAGCTAATTATGAGGAGAAGCTTTAAAACTCCGATCTGGGCGCGGGGATCGAAATTGGTCTTTAGCTTGATTTCCTCGAGTAACACCAACATAGAAACCCTCGTGTCTTTCAATGAAGGCATTCGAACCTTATTGCTTTCTTCTCGTTCGCAGATTTATGTATCACTTACACATACATCTCCCCCCCCCTTTTGATCAGTATCACAACACCCCGCCAAAAAAGAAGGGGGGAGTCTTTGCCTTCCTTTTTGAGTAGGTCTTCACCCTTGACAAAGTAGCCGAAAGAATCTCAGTGTACGGTAATCCACAGGGTAGATTCGGAAAATTATCCCTTTTCATTTTATTACTGTTTTCAACATTAGACAACTATCCATCTTCCTTTCTTTTTCTTTGGCATTCAAACCACTTTTGAACATCAATGACTTTTCTGAAATCGGGGCAGCCCATACATACCATAGGCAAAAACCTTGCGGGGTTATGGAGACCGTCCTTTGTCAAGACAGATAAGAAACTCTATGTTTTTGGAGGAGGAGGCAATGTAACCCATGATCTTCATGCCCTTCACTTTGATGATATGAGATGGGAGACCATTCAGGTAGGAGAAAAGAAGAAGAAAAAAGCTCCCTTTGGACACTTTTGCATGAATGACAACTCTTTCTTGTTCTCTTCTTTCCACTTTTCCATCTAGGCCGTCGAGGGAATATCTCCTAGTAAGAGATATGGCCATACAGCCACCAGATGGAACAATTCTTTCATCATTTTTGGTAACTTTGCCCACCTGTCATTTTGCATGAATGTCACCTTTTTTTTAACCCCCTCTGAGTTTAGGCGGGTGTAATGAGTTTCAAGAGTATTGTAGTGACATTCACATCTTCGACTTGGATACTCTAACTTGGTCTCAGCCGACTATTAACGGCTCTGTCTCTGCTCGTTATCTACACACATCGGTGGTTTATAACGATAAGCTTTTCGTCTATGGAGGGTTCGCAAAGAGCTCAGATTGTGAGTGGCCGGGCAAAACGGCGGAGTTTAAATTGATTTTTCCATAACCAGCCCCGGGTTCTCATTTTCCTCGTTTCTTTCTTTCTTTCTCTTCCCTCTCTCTCTCTCCCTCACATCATGTAGGCACCTATGTTTTGGAGGAAATGAACATTTTGGACTTGAAAACCATGATTTGGTCTCGACAGCATGACGTCCATCCTCGTTACAACCATTCAGCTACTCTTGTTGGCAGCAAAATGTACATCTACGGCGGCAAAGATGAACACGGTAATACGGTTTCCGATCTTTTTGTTATCAATCTCCAGTCGACAACTCAACACTACGCATGCCATCTCGTCCTCAGTGGAGCTCAGAATACCCAGATGGCCTTGGTTAAAAGTCAACACTTTTGTGATGCTGTCTGTGGAAAACTACTCGTCTTTGGCCGCTTTATGGTGAAATCTAGTGCCCTTTTACAGCAACAGCAGCAGCAGCAGCAACAACAACAACAGCAGCAGCAACAACAGCAACAACTTCAACAGCAGCAGCAACAGCCAAGCGATAGCAATCTCGGATACAGTTTATGGATGTTGGACTTGGATACTTTGGAATGGGAACGACAAGATTGTGATGCTCACTTTGAAGTGGGCGGGTGGAACTACTTTACTATTATCAAGGAGACTCATCCTGGGGTACCGACACTGGAAGAAGACACTGTTACGGATCAATCTCAGGCGATAACACACCACCTGCTTTTCCTCGGCAACACCGACCCTTACCGTCCTCAAGGCTATGACCACTTTAGGTAAGTGAGGTCTTGCATCATCCTTCTCTTGTTTGACAGCTTTTATTGTTATGATTATCAGGGATGCTCTTGTAATCAATGGGGAATCACTCGGCCTATACGATATCTCACCTGGACTCTTCATGTCGGAGTTCGCACCAGTACTGAACAACCCTGAACTATCGGACTTTATGATCGTACCGTCTAATGGTCAACCCATCCATGTCCACCAAGTTATTCTCATGACACGCTGGCCCCACTTCCGCAACATATACAAGTCAGGCATGGTCGAATCGATGGATCGGCGGATCGAAATTCCCGAGTCGCACCAGGTTGTCATGGCCTTCCTCAAATACCTCTACACCGACCAACTCGACGAAACAGAACCGTGGCCCGTGGTTTGTGAACTGCTCGTGGTGGCCAACATGTACCTCCAGCATCGATTGAAAAAACTGTGTTGCCAGCGACTCTATCAACGCCACTTAACGGTCGGTAGCTGTGGCATGATATTTGAAAAGGCGATCTTGGCTGACGAAACTGGACTCAAGATCTTGACCTTGGACTTTATGTTTCGACACTATGGCTCCGTACTCAAGTCAAATGTGCTGATGCATGTCTCGCCCTTTGTCCAACATGCTTTTTTGGAGGCCGTGCCCGAAGAGGCGGTGTTGGAGGTGGGTCGATCTAGGTTTTTGTCTTCCGCATTTAGCACCACGGCGACAACGATTCCTCACAGCTTCAGTCATGGCATTCTTCCTATATATGCTGTGGGTCAGATGGATACAGATGAAACCATGTCGGCGTCGCAAGTCTCTGGAACACTACCTCTCTATATGTCCTCCTCAACCTCGTCCTCATCCTCGTCGTCCTCTTCATCGTCCACCTCCTCTGCAACCTTATCGCCATCCATATCTCAGCAACCACCACAACAACAACAGCAGCCTTTGATGTCCTCAGCAACGCCGCAGCGGATCAGCGGGGTTACTGGATTGCAAAGGACAACAATCGTCGGTGGAATGCATAGTAATAGTGTAGAAGTGTGATTCTGTGTACGACTAGCTTAGTAGTAGATTAGGTTCTTTTACAACCCATCCAACAAATAAATCGGTCCTTGTTACATTCATACCACAACTTGATCTACTTTTAACTCAGTATGATCTGGGTTCGATCGACGGCCAAATAGACTTTTTTTCTTTGTACCAATTTGATTTATAGACAGTAGTGGAGTTCTGCTTTTTCTTAACAAGCTTCATCGATTTTCCTTCAAAGAGACCGATCTACATTCGTTTGTTGCTTCGATGTGTATCATAGGGCATTGCTGCCTTTTGATATCAGCAACTTTCGAGTACATCATCCAAACATGTTAACTAGAAATGAAAATAAGACAGGGGTTGGAAAAGCGGGATGTGAAAAAAAAGTGAGGCGTACCCTGAATTTTGGAAAGTTGGCGGAGTCTGAAAAATGCTATAAGTCTTCATTTTTTTTACTTGTCCTTTATTTTTGCTCCTTATTCCCCTCGTCATCGCTTTTTTGCCTACCCATTGTCATTCTTTTTTTTTCCACTACGACGAACGAACCAACGAACGAACCAACGAACGAACCAACGAACGAACGAACGGTAACTCTCCCCTTCTCACGTCATGTTCATCTTTTGCTTACCATTACTAATTTTTTGCCTTTTGCATCGTTCCTCTTTCTTTTGACACTAGATCGGCTACGACGATGACGACAGCAATAGGAACGACGACGATGCTAATGACGACTCCACCACTGCTTCATGTCGCCCAAAAAGGCACTTTTAAAATTTTTAAATGTAAAAAACATGGGGAAACCCTCGCAATTTTTTTTTAGGTGCACTCCCATTCCATAGTAGATTCCCTAGCCGTTGTACCGATAAAGTGCACTATCCCTTGACCCATTCGCAGCACCTACTACTCCTGATACTTTGGATAACACTGGCCTGCTCCCCTCGTCCCTTTTCCTTAGCTCATTACACTAGATTAGTCACTCCATGACAAGCCCTGTATTCACTGCCATCCATAAAGTAGCTTAAGCATAGTCTCATCCAGTCAATATAAAACCTACTTTAACCCATCTTCATGTCTTTGTTCTTTTGCATTAGCTCCAGTTATCTTAGAGACTCTTATGTGTGGCGGTACAAATCACCCGGTGACCCTTTTTTATTGTCTGCTTCGTCCTTGACGGTACTTCAAACTATGGTGTTGACACCTTTTTGGCCTAACTTGTGCCTGATACGACAGGCCACCATGGTACTAAATGGAGGGGATAGGATAGGAGACTATAAATAGGTAATCGTTCACGATAAAAGACTAGAGACCTAGGCGAAGGGATAGCACATGATGGATCAATGGGTGGGCGACTTGGATCATTTTTAAACGCCGCTTTTTGGGAAAGGACGAATCATCCTCCATGAAAAAGCTCCACTTTTTTAGGCCACCGATCTACTCATCAACCAAATGAACAGTCCTACGTCAAATTTTACATGAAGAAAGGTATGTCTCCTACCTATCGAATCATGTTAAGGGTGTTGGGTTTCCTTTGATGAACCGCCGCTTCTAGCCATTTCAAAATGGTCGCCGCTTGAGGTCTTTGTGTAAAGTTAACGGGCGCATAAAATACTCGACTAGTGCATTATTGGTATGGTTCGACAGATATGGGTTGTATCTTCTTCTCTTTTAAATTTGAAGGTATGTTATGTATCTCAGTTTCGAGGAATATGGCAGCTTGTTACAAAAAAATTGGAGTTCAAAACCGATGAGTTTTCAAAACCGATGAATTTTCAATAGGTAAAATTTTGTAACAAGTTGTCTTATTTCTCATATATGTCGAGCCATACCAATAATGCACTAGTCAAATGTTTTATGCGCCCGTTAACAATACACAAAGACCTCAAACGGCGACCATTTTGAAATGGCTAGAAGCGGCGGTTCATCCAAGGAAACCCAACACCCTTAACATAATTCGATAGGTGGGAGACATACCTCTCTTCATGTAAAATTTGACGTAGGGTTGTTCATTTGGTTGATGAGTAGATCAATGCCCTAAAATAGTGAACTTTTTTTTTTCAATAGTCAGGCCTGTAGTAATCCAAAAGTGAAACAAGAGGTCATACGAGGTGGGAGAGTTCAAAAGATGGTTTCAAGTGAGGTTCATTGGTTGATATAAGCAACGGCCAGGCTTCAGGCCTGAGTGACAAGGCGTACAAGATCTTCAGAAGATGAGAGTTGCCTTGTGTCCATCGTTAAAAAAGTCTCTTGATGATAAAACCTCAACACAGAGATGGTGCCAAGGTGGAGGAGACAGAATGCTACACTTTCAATGCCAGAGGCTGTCAGTTGCATGATGTGTTTAAACTCCGCTTCTGACAGGTCGTTCATGCACCTAACGCCACGTGTTACCCTAGCAACTGTCTTTCCGGCCAACCTGTGGGTGAGCTAACAATAAATCTGGGTGACAAGAGGATGAACACAGTAGCTACCACTAAGGGGAAGGAGGTTAGTTATACGGGGTGATGGTAGATAGATCAAACAACTACACTTAGAGCGGGGAGGAAGGAACCGAAGAAGAGTTATCTGGCCAACTGACATTTTATTTTATCAAACATTGTTAAAAGACTATAATCCTATCTACAACTACACTATCGCATCCAAGCTGTCAGAGCAAAGCGTTCCTTTTTAGCAGGCAACACAGCGTGATCGATGACGCCACTGAGGAAGATGACGACTCGGCCAAGCAAGGGCGGGATGACATGATCGGCAGCATCCAAGCCCCCGCCTCCATCAGCGGTGTCATGGGGGGCACCAAAAAGCTTGAGTTCGCCGCCATCGCTGGATGAGAATCCCGGGTTCAGATACAAGATGGCTGTGATTCGACGTTGCGATGTATCGTCAGGGTTATCGGTAGGTAAAGCATCACGGTGTTTTTCGTAGCGGGCATTGGCCGGATGGTAGTAGGCCAACTGGTATTCGGTCTTGCCATTCAAGCGCACCATCGAGGCCAAGTCATCGTGGAGGGGGCCATTGAAGAAATCAAGTACCTTTTGGATGTGGGGTGAATTGCTCGAAGAAGTGGGATCAAGCCTAAAGAGAGAGAGAAAGAGACCAATCAATTTTTTCCCTATGGAGAAGATAAATGATTCTTACCATACAATCGCATCGTCTCGTGCATTCACATCACGGTAGGGATCTTCGTCGTTGGTCTTGACTTGACTGGCAGGTATAAATGTCCCATTCGCCACCATTGCATCCGCTTCATGGCGAACCCCTATATCCAAAGCGTCAATACCATGCACATGCACAAAAGGGAAAAATGACCGTTACCTTTAACACATTCCAGATCCAATAGCGTATCCAGCTGAGTCCATCCGTGGGCATACAAATCCTCCACCGACTTGTTCGTCAAGCATTTCAACTTCCAGTCGTGTTCGTGTTTCTGTGCGGTCAAGGTATTCAGTTCATGGTAAAACAAGCGTTGTGCCACGGTGAGCGGGTTGGTCTGTTGATCCAAGTAGTGCAAGAGATCGGTTTCCGTCATTTCCTCCACCTCCTCCACCTCTTCGTCGTCATCAGGGTTGTATTCGTAGTCGGAGGGAAGATCGCTCTTGTCGTCCGGGAAGTCAGGAAGATCGGTCGTGGTTGCTGCTGCACGAAGAATACGTGATTCTAAACTATCTTCGTTTGACATTGGTAAAGAAGAATGTTAAAAGAAGAAAGAGAGAGAGACAGAATGGAAAAAAAAAAAAAAAAAGTTTCATAAGTACCCGCCAAACATTCAAGCCCCGCCCGCGCTTTTATTTCATTCTGCAAATAATCTAATCGATCTATTTTCATCACCCTTATGCATTCTTGTCAGTCGGTTCAGCTGAAGGCGACGCAGGTCCAGCCTGGTGGACAGTATCCTCGGGGTAGACATTGACATCCTCTATAAACAAAAGGGTCGGTCAGTGATAAGCAATCCTTCCCAGCTGAGTCTTTCACTTACCATACGCCTGTAAAAATTTGTCCATATCCACGTAGCCCAAAAGATCGTCATTTGCTTTTGTGGGGTCAAACCCGAGCTGTTGTGCCAGAGCTTCAATGTTGGATCCAAGCGTATCAATGTCACTGTTAATGTCATCTGCTGTCCGTGTCAGAGTGTCAATGTTGCTGTCACTGGTGGTGGGAGACAGGTAAGATCCGATAAAACTGCTGGGTGTGGTGTCATTTGAGATTATGGCCGCACTGCTGGCTGGACTGATGAATGGCGTGATGTTTTGCTGTGGTGCCGCCAATGTAGGAGAGTAGATGGGGTTTGCCGGGACGGGTTCTGCAGTGGTTGTGGGAGTGGTTGGTCTGGGTTGGATAGCGGCAGGCATGATGCCACGATTCGTCGTTGTTGGATATCGGTTTGTGCCAGTATTAAAGGGTTGCTGTGTAATCTGAGGTTGCAGTATAGAATAAATGGATGATGCGATTGTGTTCGAGTCATAAGAGGAAGGTTGGTTAAAATGGTCATAGTTTGATTTAGCAGAGGGTGTTGCAGGTGCAGATGTGGGCATGTTGTTGCTATTCGTCGAATGGGCATTGTTTTGGTGATAATTGTTGAATACATCTGTTGTCAGTTGGGAAAGGAGAGCAGGGTTGGATTGGGCTAGACTGATCAAGCTTTGAAGACCTTGGATTTGCTGAGGACTCATCACCTGGGCCAGTTCATGGGACAATTGCATTGGCGTTCGTAGCGTTGATAGGGCTATAAAACAGTGTAGTGTGATTAGATCGATCTCTATGATTTTCATCTTTTTGAGCTTACATGATGATTGCTTTGATTTGTCGTTCAGGGCAATGGCATCAGCAAGGTCGGAATTCGGGTTCGTAGATTTGCCGTATTGACATTGTGGTGGTGGTGATGAGGTTTCATCGTATTCTTGGAGGCCAGATACGAAATCCTCTATTCTGAATTCCGGTTTCGTTCCTGTCTTTTGTATCTTTGTTGGTCGCCCATGGTTATCATTACTATTACTGCTGTTGCTTTTGCTGGTACTGCTGGTGCTGGTGGTGTTAGAGGTGATGTTGTTCGTATTCAACTGGTATTCTATATCTTGCTGATCCTTGCTGTCGGTCGTATCGGGTGCCTCCAGTAGATAGCGTCGTTTTCTTGGAATCGCCATAGATTTGTCGTTGGAAAAGACGGAAGCCAAGAACCGCAAGATCTTATCGATGGTGTCCTGATGCCGCTGATGTCGTTCCCGTGCTGAGATCGTTTCTTGCCAAAGGATCGAGTTGTCGTTCTGGATGTTCTTGAGTTGCGAGCTGATATTCATCTGATGTTGTTTAATGACTTGGATCTCCTCCATGATATGCTGAAGATCAATATGTGTCGACGAAGAGGATGTGGATGGCCCTTTTGATGGTGTTGTTCCCGCACTATTCGTATTCAGTTCCTTGTCCTCCGTTTCCCGTCCCTTTTTTCGAGTCACCAATAGTAGTAGATCCGGTTGATTGCGTTGGAAGTGAGGATTGCTGAATTCCCACTGTTCTGAATCACTATCCGAGTGAAGAACCCCATGCTGAAGGTGAGGCACTTTGTGGAAGCCATACATGTTGAGTTGACGTACAAACGAGGAGAAGTTGCTGTGTTTGAAGAATCTAGGGAGTACTGATCTTGCAAAGTCTTCATGTCTAACCACAAAGAACGATTTCCCATCAGCAGACCAACGGATAAGATCGTCAGAGTTTGGATCATTCACCATGCTATATCATAAACGACGGCGGTCAGTACCTTGGTTATTTTCAATCAAGCTCTTCCCGCATTACTTACTTGTAGACCTTGTTCAGGAAAGGTGCTACGTTCTTTTGCATGGCAGTGGGACGCTGTCCTTGGTTGGTGGCGCTGACGAGGGTCTGGTTGTTGGAGGCAGCCGTATCCTTGATTGTGTTCATTATTGTACCCAAAGCGGCGGAATAGTCATGCGCAGTCTTGTTAGGAGTAATGTCTTCGATTTGAGCAGGTGTAGAAGACAGAGGTTTGCTCATTTCAAAGGGCAATGGATGAAGTGGAGGGGAAGGGGAAGTCAATCGACAGACAAATAAACAAAAAAGAAAGAGTGAAAGAAGACAAAAAATTATTTATCTTTACTCAACCCCGACTCATAATTGAAACGCCGCTCGGTCGACAGGGCAAAAGGCTAGGATACATGAGAGGGACTACCATACGAGCTACTATTAGTCCTTCGTCATCTTGTCTACAAAAAGAGTGAAACAACTACACTGTTCCTTCATTTATTGTACCCCAATAGTAAACCACCATCACAGAGATTGTACTGACACATGAAGCTGAGAGCACCAAGGTAATCAAGCTCTACTTTTGCCTCATGAGGCGGGATCTAAAAAGGCAAGCCCGAGTTCATGCAAAATAGTAAAGTTTAGAATGAGCTTTATTGATTGATATGCTCTAGGCTGACTGTAGCTATGGCTAAGCTAAAGGTCTAATTGTGGTGGAAGGGAGAGGGCTCAATTGAATGTTATGGCAAGAATAACTAATCTAGTGTAAGAATACAGGGAGATCTAACTACTGTACCAAAGTGTTAAATGGTAGTGGACAAAATGAGCACCTGAGGGGTGAGGCTTTTCATCAATGCAATGACTGAAGAATCTTCTATGGAATAGTGAGTGCATTAGGAAAAGAAACAGCAAGGGTGTCCCCATGTTTCCACATTTGAAAAACCTTAATGGGTCATGATCGAGTCGTAATCGCTATCGCCAGCATCGTCGTCATCGTCATCGTTGTAGCTGACCTGGGATCAAAAGAAAGAGGAACGATGCAAAAGGCAAATGTTAACATTGGAAGAAGATCTTGGGAAGTTGGGAAGGAGGGGAATCCTTAACTATCGTTATGAGATGTTCGTTTACAGCACTGAATTCCAAGGTACCATTGTTTCAATGTGAATGGAAAGGTGAAAAGTGATGAAGAAAGGAAGAAATACATTGGTGGGCAAAACGATTCTGACCTACCAACCGTAAATTAAAACTCCGCCTCATGCATGAAAGTGAGAGTAGTCTACCCTGGGTTGGGTTACTCACCCTATCTTTGACTCATTTTCTGATGATGACACCATCAAAGATACAGTACAATGGGTTATCATTGATTTCGGGATCGGGTTCTATCACTTTGGTGTACCACTTACCCGGGACCTATTTTTGTTTCAGCTTGAGTAAAATTTTATTCGCCGACACTGGAGAATCATGCAACTTTTTTGTTCATCACAGAAACCTATAAAAAACTCACACGCTCTCTTCCGTTTCCTTTTTTCTTCTCAACTTTTACTTTACAGATACAATGACAACCATACCTACTAACGAAACACCCAATCCACAAAGCCAAGGCGCTACCCAACCATGCGATCTAGAAATCCATAGCTCAGAAGGTACATTCAGTACCGAGATTGACATTGCGTCCCAAGTGAATCGTGTTGTGTGTGTCTGTTTGGATGAATCTTCAGGAAAAGATGCTTTCTATTGGGGGTTGAATCATTTCATCCAGCCAAAGAATGATCTGGTAAGAAGGAGAATAGGACAATCAGACGTATCGGTGGTACTGAGGGCTCGTTCTTTGTAGGTCATACTACTCCATGTACGCCAAATCGATATCCCCGTTGCCCCTTATATCAACGCTGCCGGTTACTTGGATGAAATTGGTGAGGAACGAAGGGAGGCTAGTCATCACTTGTTGAGGCACTACGCTCATAAGTTGGCAAAGAAGCAGGTGAGTCAGGCGGTTTTAAACTCCGACTACAGATTTTTGGTAGAACCCGACAACTGACTCTTTCTTCATTTAGATCGCATGTAAAGCCATATCGATGGTAGGTGATCCCAAGTCCGAAATTGTTCGAAAGGCAACGGAATCCAAAGCGGACGTTGTAATTGTTGGATCTCGAAACTATGGAATGATCAAAAGGTACGGATGAGGTAGCGATTCCCGGGTGTTAATCTTCCCTCCTTCTTTTTCCCTGGTGTTAACCTTCCCTCCTTCTTTTTCAACAGAGCTTTGCTGGGTAGTGTGAGTGATCATATTGCTCATCATTGTCCGTGCACTGTTATTATTGCTAAACCAAATGGTGAACATGAAACCACAAGTCCATGAAGCTTCCTCTGGCATAGGCGGCAGCAGTAGTGTATAGTCGGATAGTATAAATAAACCAACATCAAAATTATAGTATCTGTCTACGGGAATAATTGGGTTGGGCCTGAGATGTGCATGAAGGTCATGTCACTTGATTGATCGAGCATCGCCGTTCAATCGTCATAAAGAAAGATTGCAGCCTCACTGGATTTCCAACTCCGCTCCGAACTTCAAAGAAGCACTTTTTCCATCAATTTTATTTGCTTCTTCATCGCTTCTTCTTTGCTTCTTCATCATTTCTTCTTTGCTTCTTCATCATTTCTTCTTTGCTTCTTCATCATTTCTTCTTTGCTTCTTCATGGATTTTGAATGGTCTCATGCCCCAGGCTTGCGTTTGGCACCCAATGGTTGACCTTTCGGCAGGGTTTGAGAAATTTCGAGATTCGATCGAAAATTTAAAATTTGAAAATTTGAGATGCATAATTTTTAATTTTGGAAAGAATGACTTTTTTCTCAGAACTGAGATAGACAACCTATTCTCAAACTTTACAGGCAACACAATACAATGCTCGGCGGCCGAATGGTACCAAGAAACATGCATTTTTATGTTTGATGGATCTGAGAGCGCTCAAATTAGCCGTAAAAAGGCGACTGATTGGAGCGGCTTGAAAATTGTCAATATATTCAAAGAAACAAGGAGCTCATGGTATCAATCGCAAGTAAAAACGCACATCTGGGTCCATGTTAAATTTGAAGGCAGGTTGTCGATTCCATTCAGGAGAAAAAAGAGATGCAAGAAAAATGTCACTTTTTCCAAGGGGGTTCCCTGTCCTTTTTCCAACAGTCGGGGAATAAAATCTACAAGCCCTACAGGCTTGAGTTTAGCGCTAATGAGTTGAAATGGCTTTATAGGCGGCATTTGAACCGTCTGCTGGCCCCACGCTTGACTTTTTAGGTGGCTTTTGAATGGTCTCATGCCCCAGGCTTCCGTTTAGCACCCAATGGTTGACCTTTCGGCGGGTTTTAAAAAATTTCGAGATTCGATCGAAAATTTGAAAAATTGAGATGCATAATTTTGGAAAGAATGACTTTTTTCTCAGAACGAAGATAGACAACCCATCCTCAAATTTTACAGGCAGCACAATGCCATACTCGGCGGTCGAATGGCATTAAGAAGCATACACTTTTATGACCTATGGATCTGTGAACACTCAAATAAGCCGTAAAAAAGCGACCGATTGGAGCGGCTTGAAAATTGTCAGTATATCCAGTGAAACCATGCGCACGTTGTATGAAACGAAAGATGAAAGGCACATCTAGGTCCATGGTAAATTTGAAGGCAGGTTGTTGATTCCATTTGGGAGATAAAAGAGATGCAAGAAAAATGGCACTTTTTCCAAGGGCGTTCCCTGTCCTTTTTCCAACAGTCGGAGAATGAAATCTACAAGCCCTACAGGCTTGAGTTTATGATAGCGCTACAGGCTTTTAATTTAAATGGCTGTTCAGGCGACGTGTAAACCGTGTGCTGGCCTCACGCTTGACTTTTAGGCGGCTTTTGATTGGCCTCATGCCCCAGGCTTGAGTTAGCACCCAATGGTTGACCTTTCGGCAGGTTTTGAAAAATTTCGAGATTCGGCTGGCAAGGATAATGAGGGGACATTTTGTAGGAATCATGGTTTTCAACCTGCATAAGCATTCAAATGCCCAATGTTACCTTACTGGATGCGTTGGATATGATTATAAGAGTAACGATGCCAAAGGTTTTTATTTATCAGGGTTGAGGACAAGAGGAATAGAAAGTTTAAAAGTCTACGGGGGGAGGGGAGCTAACTGTCTAATGTATCTAAAAAAGAGCGACCAGAGCCACAAAGATGATGTACAGAGCCATTTGGCTAACATGAATAGTAGAGGCATCACTGGAGCCAGCATTTCCACCATTGCCGTTTGAGCCGGTTGTTTTGTTGGTGGCCACAGCGAGACTTTTGTATTGACAATTGGCAGCAGATGTGTCACAGTAGCATTTGTTACCTACAGGGTCCCACCATGTAGGACTAACGATGAAGAGATGGGTTAACAAAATGGGTATGATGTGAGATTTTTGGTCAGCTTACTCGCAGTTTTCAGGTACCGGGTATCTGTAGCCAGCGGTTCCATTTGCGGTGCTTGAGTCAGGAGTGGGAGATGATAAGCTAGGAGCGACACTGGGGCAATTGAAGCAAGTTTTGAAGTTAGAAGTACCAAAGTTACAGCTACAGATGGTTAAACGGTGGATCAGTATTTTGTACTTGGTGTCAACATGATGGTGACTTACTTGTTGAGTAAAGAATCATCAACACCACCCGAGTTGTTGTCATCCAAGCCATTGCAGATTTCATTTGGTAACACAGGTTGTTCGCATTTCATATAGGGTTGGCTTCCAAGTTCAGACGCCTTGACAGGGTTCTTCATCCATGCTAGTAGTTGCTGATTGGTCACTACCCAGACATCTTTCTTTTCCGATAAGCTCTTGATCAGGTTGACCACGCCATCCAACAAGGGTTTGGGATCAGGTAAGCCAGGATACGACGACAGATGAGCTAAGATGAGAGTAAAGGTGACAAAGAGTCAATTAAAGAATGCTCAACATTGACTTTGCGGTGTGCCATGACACTTTTTCTGGACTTACTTGGGTGTACGTAGATGCCAAAAGGTTGACGACCGCCATTGTAATGCTTGTTAAAGGTATCCATGCTCCCTATATGAGTGACAAAGTCAATTTAGATGGCTATACATAAAGAAGGAGGTCACTTACATTTTGTCATATCATCAGGAGATCCAGAAAGATAGACATCCATAAGTTGAGGTACACTGGCATTGTTCATCACCGCATACATAGGCAGTTCCCAGAACCCGGGAAGCTTCAGCGCAGGGTCACACACACCAGCCCAGCAATCGTTAGCCATCCCATGGTCCAAAGTATACGGCCAAAACAGGTCATTGTCACCGCTGGCACTAGAGCTGGAGTCGTAGGCGAATTGCTGTTGAGAGAGGTGCTTTAAAGTATCGGTGGTGTAGTTCAAAAAGGGCGCACGGAACCCTTGAATCTTGTTGAGAGGAATCCCGCCGTATTGATGGAGCATTGCCTTGGTGCTGGAAATCTCCTCTATGGTAAGAAGAAGCAACGTCGTAAGTCAATTGTAGATGTCAATGAGTTACATGTAGCGTTTTACCAGCAGATGGATTCCCGACATGAGAAAAGGTATGGCTAGAGGAAAGAAAGCGAAGAATTAGCGGAGTTCTAAATTGAAAAAAGCGGGTGATATTTATAGACAACACTTACTCTGCGACTTCATGGCCATTTGCGTACCATTGCTGGACCAAAGAGAAATCCGTATATTGCATACTAACATACCATGTTCCCTTCCCTTTACATCCATTGGGGTTCCTAAAACACAATGATGTCGGGTAAGAATCATTTCAAAAGTGACATTGGTTGTCTTTTTCATCAGCGATCACTTACGTGACATCGAGCATTTGCTTAGCGGTGGTATGCAGGGCTTCTTGGACCGAGTCATCAAAAGTAACTACAACAAACTGAGGAGTATCCTTTGGATCAAGTCCGTTTGGTGGTTTGCTGGAGGCACAAAGACAATTATTGGCCAATTGACAAGTAGCTGGATCACATGAATAAGTGGAAGGAGCGGATGAGGTCTGAGTGGTGCTGCCCTCTTGCGCTTGAACCAGATCAAACGTTTGAAAGAAACATCCCGTTGTTAACACTGCAATGGCAGCACAAGTCAAAAATTTCATGGTGATGGTGTATAATAAAAGTACTAAAGAAGAGAAAGAAGCAAAAGAAAGAGAGAGGAGAAGAAAAAGGAGAAGAAATAGGTCTTCTAAAAGAAGGGTGACACCGCCCAGATCGCTATAGCCAACGAGAAGACTGTCCCTGGAAAAATATTTCAATCCCCGCCGATGCTGCTATATTAAGCATCGTCTTTTACCTGGTAAATTGATTTTATTGGATGTGTCACCTTACAATGTTTCCTAACACATTCTACAGTGACATGGGGAAGCAAAAACATTCTATGTTTGTATGTGGACATCATGTCGATCTATATTGAAAGACCTTGTTTGGTGTTACGCTTTCCTTTTGATTGTTACCAGGGCAACTCGTCTAATAGCACTATGCCGATCCTTTCGAAAGCCATGTTGCCCGCACTTTATGTTTGAAATCAGATCGATAACAATGCCATAGTGTGTCACCACCACAAATGAAGTTTGATTTGAGAGGGGCAGGGGAGGAATTCGTTAAATAGCCCTTTAGGCGTCTGGATCTAAAAATAGGGAGGGCAACCGTTTCGCATGAATCAAATCTCAAATAAAAGGATGGCGAATAGTAAGAGAGATCGCAATGACAAAGAGGACATTTTTATTGTGTGCAGAATAAAGATAACGAAAAAGTAAAGCGTCTACTGTATGAGTAAAGCGTATATGAATGGGGGAAGACTAGCTGTATGTAGTGACAAGTGGCGTGGGAAGGGCAGGCTGAGGTCAAGTTCCTATCAGATGGATAATGGCTGTTTGTTTTCTTTGTTCTTGGCTTCTAATTTAAGGTTGGCTTCCAAAGCTTTCACGCTTTCCAGATCCTTCGTCAACATATCAGTCACATGCTTCAGTCCTTCTTGTTCATCACCAAGGATCTAAACAGCAAACAGTGGGAGAATGTCAGTTTCTTTGTACTCTTTTTTATTGTGGATCTTTGTTCTTACATTTGCAATCCGCATGGTATCATTTTCGTTGAGCGCTTCCCAGTGGCTATCGGCAGTTTGAGGCCTTGTGTTCTTGATGTTGTGCAGTTGAGACCACAGTTCGAGCATCTTGGTATAAAGTTGTTCAGGGTTGTTGGGTTGGGTTGACAGCGCTTCGAATTGCTTCTGGCATAATTCTTCTTGGGGATTAAGAGGGAACCCTTTGTAGCGTATAACTTGCACCACTCGAAGTAACTACACATAGAAACCAAAATCATGAGCCTTCAGTGTCATACAGTCTCATGTCTTTCTAACTTACACGTATTACTCGTTGAGTGAGATCCGCATGGCGTCGTTTGTGTTCATCTAATCTCGCCTGGCTGGCAAGGTCATATTTCCGTTGTACCGTTTCTAACCGTTGATCGAGTTCCTATATGAAAATACAAAGAGCCATCTATTAGCTCGAGCCTCGAGGAGAAGGGTTACGGACATACCTCTAGCTTTTCCTTGTGGAGTTCTGATTGCTGATCTTGAATATTCATGCGTTTCAAGACATCTTCGAAGCCTACGGCCAGGACAGGGACCATACTACACAAAACAAGGTGAAGAATTTAGTACACGGATTCGAATACCAAACATCTTCTCCTACCAGGAAGGGTCCGGATTCTTTTGTTGGGCTTCGTTCCACAGTTGTTCGTCTTGGTTTGGAGGACGGACGTATAGTTGCACTTCATTTGGTGGCACAGTGTTGTAAAAGTAATGTCTGAATTGGCATAAAGGAGAGGTTGGATCCCAGTGCGCTTTGATCAGAGCTAATTGCTGCCAAACGTTGTACTGTGGTTGTTGGGGTTGAGGTTGCGCTTGCTGAGGTTGACCTACAAGAAGGAATTGTGAATATCAACACTAATGACCACTGCTTATAGAGGTACTTACCGAATGCATTGGATGGTTGTTGGCCGAATGCATTGGATGGTTGTTGTCCAAATCCAAACCCGGTGTTTGGTTTTTGTTGACCTTTTATAATGAAGGTCAGTAATGCATGAATTGAATCTCTCCCCTTTCATCCTGCTGTGCCTATCCCCACTTACCAAATGAGCCAAAAGTGTTCGATCCGAATCCTCCTGTAGATGGTTGCTGTTGCTGTTGCTGTTGCTGTGGTTGAGTATTGCCGAAGCCACCGAAACCAGTTGAAGGCGCTGTTGACCCGAATCCTCCCCCTGTTCCACCAAAACCACCGAATGCGGGTTTCTGTTGTTGCTGTTGTTGTGCCTGTGTGTTCCCAAACCCTCCTATACACATTAGGTAAAAGTGTTAGCCAGTTTCCAAAGACAAGATGTCGATACGATCATTGTGTGTTATCTTTTGTGTACCCATGCCGAAACCAGAGAAACCACCTGCGGCTGCTGGTTTAGCTTGTTGTTGTTGTGCGTTATTTCCGAAGCCAGAGAACGTTGTTGTAGGTGCCTGTGAAGTATTGATGGTGCCTGCTGATGTACCGAGCCCACCTCCGAAACTAGGCGTTGATGTTGCTGGAGCTTGTTGTTGAGTATTGCCAAACCCTCCTCCGAAGCTAGGCATTGATGTTGCGGGAGCTTGTTGTTGAGTATTGCCAAACCCTCCACCAAAGCCAGTGGCAGTAGACGTCGTGCCGAACCCAGAAGCGGCAGGGGCGGCTGATGCTGGGGCCGCAGTGTTGGATCCAAAGCCGAATGCACCTACAATATAGAAGAATCAAGTAAGCTCGAAGGATACATACGTACGCTGTGTACTTCATTAGAAGGTACCTGAGGATGTGGTTGGTGTGGTTCCGAACAAAGTGCCAGCAGATGTTCCAGCCGCTGGTTTACCAAACAGAGTTCCAGCTGAGCTACCGGCAGCATTGTTGTTGGCTGTTGCTCCAAATCCTGTGTTCGATGCACCTCCGAATAGTGTTCCTGCTGCCGAATGACCCGAAGCTAAAGCAAATGAACAAGTTAGAGGAAGCCATGATAGTAGCAAGAAGAACTATCAAAGTCAATTAAGAGGAAGAAGTGGTAACCTTACCTGGTGCCCCGAATCCTGTCGATGGCTGGGCAGAAGAACCTCCAAAGGTAAATGAATTCATCAGATGAGGTCGTAGATGTAAAAAAGATCAAACCAAAGGAAGAGGAGTGAAAAACAAAAGAAAAAAATATACGCGCTGTTTGTAGGCAAACAATTTCAAAGTCCGCGTTGGCTCGCTGACCACACAGTCACCGCCTGAGGCAACCGACTCCGATGAAAATAAAAGAGAAACCTGACCTGACCTTCTCTTTCTCTCTCTATTCTTTTTTTCTTTCTTCATTAGCTTCAGCATGGTTACCCCTTCTCCCCCTCCCCCTGAACGTCATTACGATCCTGCTCTTGATGAAAAGGCAAGAAGACGATTGCAGATGCCACAACAAATGGCCCCTCGGTTAAGGGCTCGCCAAATTCAAGTAGCATCTTGGGTCTTATCACTATGTAATACCTCATATGATCTGTCAAACTACATACCCTTCTGACTAATTCCTGATCACATTGTATGCATTGTCATTCTTTAGCACTATCAGGATACGTTGTCTTATTTGCCGACTTTGGAACCCAAGAACATTGCTTCTCACCGGTAGGCTTACATTTGCATTTCCCTTCATGCCTAACAATCCTGGTTTTCATAGATCCGTCGCTGGTTCCATGGCAAACGAAAGGAATTCTGGTCCCTCACCCCTCAAGAAAAGGAAGACATGAAGGATCAAGGTCGCTTATAACAGTTGCGACAGTAGTTTACTTTTAGACTTGTAGATATAGTAATGTTGAACCAATAAAAAAACAACCGGTTTGTACGAACAGACGTGGTTTCTTTAACTCTGACATACAACAGCAAAGAGTTTTAGTCGTATGCACACAATACAGCATGCTTTTAAACTCAAACGTTTAAACTCCGCTCTGAAGTTTTTCTAAGCCCTTAAAAATTCAGAAAAATGGTTTACTTTGTGTAACTTTAATAGAGGGGGGACTTTTGAGTCCAAGTGTTTGTGGTTCGAAACCACTTTTGGGTTCATGCTGATGAAAACACATGGATTAACCATATGTCTGAAGCTTAATTGCTCTGTTGCAAAATTGTATGCCTTCCTTCTGAATGAACTTTTTTTGCTTTTGCTTAAACTGATTCCTGCTACAAAGATTGAATGCAATAATGTGCTTGCTAATGTGTGTTGCGGCTATTTTTTGTGGATACATGTCAAGTTGATTGGGAAAAAGTGGTGGTGATTATGATTTTGAAGTGAGCAGCAGAACTTTGGTGGGTCAAGTTCAACCTTTTGTAATGTCAATGGAGAAAAAGTAGAGAAATCTTATGCGCAGGGGCATCGTGGTAAGGGTGTGGCTACTTTGCCTTTTAAACACTTTTTACACAAGTTATGTGTTCTTGACATCCTCCAGTGCAGAAAACCAAAAAGCTGCCGAATTTTCAAACCCCGCTTTTAGAGAAAAGGGTAGATCATCCTCCATGAAAAAGGGAAATGCTACAAACAGAATCACCGGGACCGAACCAATCTGTGTATGCTGAATTTTGCGTACAATAAGTACTGATATGGCGGGGGACTCTCTGAGTTTCCCTGACTTGAGTCCCGGTCATAGCTCGGACTCAATTCGAAAAGAAGATAAAACCGCCCCGCCAGGCACAGGAATGGTCTTTTCTCATCGGGAATCAATCGGCAAGGCCCTCTCTTCTCCTGGTATCACGTCCAACAAAAAGACGCATATCAATTGCGGCTCATCAGCTCGTATGGCCGGTAACGTGTGTGCGAACGTGGATCAAATACGACGCCCAGGATGATGGAACAACACAACGATTAACGGCGCATATCTCACCACCTTCTGAGGGAATGGGCGCGATCAATGGCAGACTTCCCCACATATGATCGATTCTTTTATCTTGCACGTGCCGCCCTTAACCCACCTACCAGCCTCTGCAAGAAGTTGTTCCTAGCGATCGGCGAATGACATGACCGACTGGCGGCGAAAGAGCTCAGTCCTGGCAATCCTATTCAACCTACCGTCGCTGAATATGCATTTGTACAGGTGATCATGATGTTCAGGAAGACTTTTATACAAGACTCCGTGCTCATGATGGTACTATACCTCTGCTATCCTATTTGGCAACATTCAACCTTCTCTGATCCAGCCTATTTGTCATTCAAAAGGTAAGTCTACATCATAGCATGAGAATGTAGTAGTATGCTCGCTCTGATGTGTTAGGGATATGCTGCAAATTGAAGCTCGGGAACACGATCCTGCCCACACACTCCTCCAACATTGTGTGCCTGTGCACTCTAGATTTCAAACCCCGATTGGCCATAAGATTATTTTTTTGGCCCGTCCTAATATTTTGCTCCTTCTTCCCCTCGTCATTACTTTTTTTCCCTCCATTGTCATTCTCTTTACTTCACGACGTCAAACGAACGAATGAACGATCAAACGAACGAATGAACGGTATCTCTCCTCTTCCCACGTCATGTTCGTCTTTTGCTTACCATTACTAACTTTTTGCCTTTTGCATTGTTTCTCTTTCTTTTGACACTAGATCGGCTACGACGATGACGACGGCAATAGGGACGACGACGATGCTAATGACGACTCCACCACCGCTTCACGTCGCCCAAAAAGGCTCTTTTTAAAATTTTTAAATGTAAAAAACATGGGGAAACCCTCGCAATTTTTTTTTAGGTACACTCCCATTCCATTGTAGAATCTCGTAGTCCAAGTTACTAATAAAAGTATACCGATTCTTTGCCCATACCCTTCCGCTACTATCACTGATACTTTTACACAGCTTGGCCGTTTTTTCCACCTCCATTTGCTTATTTTTACAGCAGTTTAGTCATTCCCACTACAATAGCTTGTTGCCATTAGACATTAGCTTGACTACGACCCCAAACATAGCCTGTACCATAGTCCTTTAGTCCTATCCCATCAATAAAGCCTACTTGAATCATCCTACGAAAGACGCTTCTCAAATCCATAACCATGACAATACCATGTACATAATAAAGACCAAACTACAGATGAGTAGCTCATCATTGACAACTCCTAAAACACGGTTGGTTTACTAGTTGTAATGAATCTAATGACATGTAAATGATCGTAAGGTCTATCTTCGCATACATACAAAGTTTTATTGGTACAATAGGGTTAATGGGCTAGGGTACAGACTATGTTTGCGGCCGGAGTTAAGCTAATGTGTAAATGGTGACGGGTTGTAATGAGAATGACTAAGCGACTGTAAAAATCGAGCAAATGGAGGCGGACAAAAACGGCCAAGCTGTGTAAAAGTATCAGTGATAGTAGCAGAAGAGTATGGGCAAAGAATTGGTACACTTTTATTAGTAACTTGGACTACGAGATTCTACAATGGAATGGGAGTGCACCTAAAAAAAATTTGCGAGGGTTTCCCCATGTTTTTTACATTTAAAAATTTTAAAAGTGCCTTTTTGAGCGACATGAAGCAGTGGTGGAGTTGCCATTAGCATCGTCGTCGTCTTTATCGTTGTCGTCATTGTTGTAGCCGATCTAGTGTCAAAAGAAAGAGGAACGATGCATAAGGCAAAAAGTTAGAAATGGTAAGCAACAGATGAGCATGACGTGAGAAGGGAAGAGTTACCGTTCGTTCGTTCGTTCGTTCGTTCGTTCGTTCGTTCGTTCGTTCGTTCGTTTGTCGTCGTGGAAAAAAGAGAATGACAATGTGGAGGCAAAAAAGTGACGACGAGGGGAAGAAGGAGCAAAAATGAAGGACGGGCATAAAAAAGTTCTTGTAGTCAAATCGGGATTTGAAATCTAGAGTACATAGGCACACATTGTTGGAGGAGTGTGTGGGCAGGGGCGGTATTATCTTCATTTCAAGTTGAGTCCCATCTATGACCGGGATCAAAGTCAGGGACTCAGAGAGTCCCCCACCATGTGAGTCCTTATTGTCAGCAAAATTCAGGATACGCAGGTTGGTTCTGTCCACATTTTCAAAAAGTTCACATTTTTAATTTTCAACCCCTGCCATTTAAAGAAAGGACAGACCTCAGAAAGTCTCATTTTTTTGGAGCTCATTTTTCTTGTGAACGGGATGAACAACTCAACTTCAAATTTGGCATAGACTCAGAAGTGCTTTATATCTATCGATTGATACCAAGATAGCCTGATTTCCTTGAATGGTTTGCCATTTTGATACCACTCCAGTTGGTCGCTTATTGGGGAGGGGGCTTCTCGGAGCGTTCACGGCCGTACACAACGAAAAAGTGTCTGTTACTGGGTATCAGTCGATAGATATGCTTTGTATCGTGTAGCCTGTGAAATAGGACGGTGGGTTGTCCATCTGGGTTCTGAGAAATAAGCAACTCTTTAAAAAAAATGGAAGTAAAAAGTTCACATTTTCAAATAGTTCACAAATTTTACTTTTGCACACCACTGGATGTAAATATTTCATACTTTTGGCACTCTGCCATATACATGACAGTTGTACGATAGGTGTCATGGCCACTCTCTGATCTCTATTTTTCGACATTAGACGAACTTTCACGGAGTACAAGGTGGAAGAAAAAAAGACTTGTCATCCACCTGATAGACACTGACACCATTGATAGGTCCGGTACCTTAATGCTCACCAATAGCAAAGGTTTAAATCCGATCTATCTCAGAAAAGGGGATAAAATCGAGACTTGCCACCCGCCTGATGGGCATTGACGACATTGACGGCATTGACGACATTAACGACATTGATGAATACTTTACCTTTATAGATCACCAATGTCTCCCATCGTCTTTATTTTTCTTCCCCTCCTTTTTATCACAAACGCTCAGCCATTGAAGCACTTTTTGGGCATCCCACTTCTTGGATGAGAAGATGGGGGGTTCTCCTTTTTTCGAAAAAGAAGGGTGATGGGGTAGGTCCGGCTGCTGATGATAAGCTGCAAGAATCCTCATCTCCGCCATTATCACTGACCTGTACTTTGTAATCACCGTCCTTATCAACCAAAAATTACAGTTACCCCAGGAAATTGATTTCGGAGTTTGAATATTCAGCTGGCAACAGACGATTTCAGGCGCTGTGAGTAAACTGCACTATGCATGATCTTTGTTCAGTGTGGCTTTATTCATAGTATTAGGGCAAATCAAAAAGAAAAAAGTATGTACACTACCATACTAAACTACTATACTACACAACTATCATATCTAAAAGTCGGCTTGGGAGACAGAATAGTTAACAGAGGAGATTTTATGCTACCCATGACGGTGAAAAGGATGGTGGTGGCTGTTGTATTCATACCTGATCGAAAAAATCACGTTAGTGTTTGCTAGCATCCAAATTACCCCCTTTTTTAGACCCGACCATGCCCTGATTGATAGTCTCTTCTGTGCTTATTTGGCCCATCCTATATATCACCTTTGGTCTACCATTGTCCCAGTCAACCGATCGTTCAAGCTGTACTATACACCATAAGGAGTAAAATGTTCGTTAGATAAATTGCAAGGGAGAGATATATACAGTCTACAGGACCATACCAACGATTTTATCTTCCTTGGTCTCTTTTAAGTTCCTGGAGAGCGCTAAAACCTTACCATTCTATATCAGTGGCCGCCATTAAGCAAGCCCACTTGCAAGCAGAGGGGGTAATCAAGGGGAGACAATGGGCTGTTGTGGCGTCGTCATAAATTGACCTATTTCAATAGATTAAGGGGCATCATTAGTACTATCCGCCTCGTACAAACTAAACGTTGATTTGTCCAGTACCGACCTTTATTGATCACTTGTTACCACCGCAAGAGTAATCTATCTATAAACAAACAAGTAAGCAAACAAAAGCACGGACATTAGTGCCTTCTCCAATAAACTTACCTGTTAGCGAAGGAGTCGAGTTCCTTAGTGTTATGTATCGAAGAGCCCAGACCACGAGTAGCACCTGAAAACAAGGGGAGTAAGCTGCTAGCTTGTTTTCAAATTACACCATGATCCATGTTCACAGTGATAAAGGGTACCATAAGGGTCAGTCAGAGGTCATTCACAGGTCGGATACCAGATTTGCCAAATACGATTCCAGTCGTTCGTAAAGCTATTATGCAGACAAGAAGATCAATGTTAGCCATTTATCAAACCATGATTACTATTTACACAAGACATAGACACACATACAGAAAGGGGGCGGGGCGGGATCAGTCCCTTCCTGCCTTTTCCCTGTTCTCCTTTGTCCACTTAAACCCAACGCCTCCTAACCTAAACCATATCACATCACATATTCTGACAGACTTACCGATTTCTTAGATTTCGTACGAGTGGTCCTACAAAGCACTTGTTGGAAGGTATAGAAGATTAGTTGCTAATAGTGTGTGCCTTGAATCACCTCTGTGTCCATCAGTACCTTCTTCTGATTATGATTCTTGAATGGGATCTTGAATAAGCTTGGTATCCAAGGGGATGTGACAGCACGTGGGAATGGACCTGAATGCACAAACAGGAGGGCTGGGGGATGGTGGTTGAGAGGGGTTGTTTCAAGAAGCGGTCAGCGGACTAATGAATAAAGTGTTAGCTCGAGGTATTTGGAACATTGTACCATTACCATTGAGAATGCCAAGACTTGATGTGAATCATACACTTGAGTAGAATGGAAAGGGGTTCTGAATAAGTTGGGAAGGAAAAGAGAAGAAATTCATTGACACCAATGTGACGCCGCCTCCTTGATTTCCGACGGTCGGCGGGGTTTGAAAAAAGGAGACCCTGGATGAAAAAAAGGGGGCAAGTGAGTTGCATGAATGATAGGGGATCGACGAGAACCGTACCCTGTTATTGATTCCACCAATGGATTCACCCCCTTTCTTCTGTAATCAATGCGATGTATCTTCTACTCCTGTCCTGTCGTGTCAAAATAAGGAAAAGGAAAGCAAGGAGATACATAAACGTCGACTTCTTATTAAAATAGGAGCCATACATCATTGTAAAAAGGAGATCACTGTTTGTGTATGTTTATTTTGTTCATGCATAAAGTCAGGAGATACCCGGGGAAGGGGAGACTAGTGCATCCTTTATCTTTGTGCGTGTGTGCGTGTGTGCGTGTGTGCTTGTGCGTAAAGGGTATCATAGGAGAAGTAAAGGATTTGAAATCGATCTTACATCGGATGTTCCTTCAATATAACCAAAAGTGGTTACACAGCACACTCTTTTCTTTTCCTTCACATATAAGAAGAGACCCCCCTCTTGTCCTCTCTCTTTCTTAACATTGAATCGAATCGTCAGATATTATGAAAGCCAACAGTTACTTTTCTCAAAGTTGCCAACAACAGCAGCAACAGCATCCTCATGATGACCAAGTTCTCTCTCCACCATTAACACCAGCACTATCACCTTTTAAAAGGGATCTGAACTATCGACGTGCGTCTGCTAATGATCATCCTTATTGGATCAGCAACCATACCATACCGCCACCATCTCCATCACCCCCTCAACAACAGCAACAAAGGGCACTGTCGTTTTCAGAAGGCACATCCACCGCTTCCAGAAAGTGCCCCAGCAAGCAAAACAAGCACGCATGTAACTACCCTCAATGTGGATGGAGCTTTAAAAGATATGAACATTTGAAGCGACATATGCTGGTTCACTCGGGCGATCGTCCTCATGCTTGCCCCCATCCAGGTTGCGGTAAACGGTTCAGTCGTACTGACAACTTCCATGCGCACTATCGAACACACACCAAGAAAACACTTCAAAAGAACAATGAAAATGGCAATCTCCCACCTTCTCTACCTCCAGCATCGTCCTTACCAACTTGCATGAATAATGTTTCAAACTCCGACAACAAAACTCCGGCCCATCCCATGTCTTTGCCCTCTGCCTCTCCCCCTCGTCCTCATCCTCCCTCCTATCGATCCATAGTTACGGGGGATCAACCGCAGTTTCAGCATCATTACCAACAGCAGCACAACTATCACTATAGTCATTACGATGATCAGCCACCTTCTCACTACTACCAACAACAGCAGCAACAACCATACGAGCTGAATCCCCCTCCCTCTCTTCCCCAACATGCGCACCACCAACAGCAATCCGGTTTTGATAACGAAAAGCAACATGTGTGCACCCATCATCAGTGTCAGAAAAGATTCAAACGACTGGAGCACTTGAAAAGACACATGAGAATCCATACACTAGAGCGGCCCTTTCTCTGCCAGTTCCCTGGGTGCCAAAAAGCATTTTCCAGGAGCGACAATTTAACTCAGCACAGTAAAACGCACAAACCTAGTCACCACGGGGCTACTAATCAAACTCACTCGTCCTACTCCCTACCACCACCTTCCTCCTCAGGTTCCTCTCCTTCTTCACCGTCATCCCATTTCGACCTCTATCATCAACATCCTCATCATCCGCCTCTTTTACCACCCCCTTCTCATTCTGAGGGACTTGCAATGAAGGATTTTATCTTACCATTACCACTTTCCCCTTACAGTACCTTTAACAACAAGCATCGTGGTGCGCCAGCCCCTTCACAGTCCATGCAACCATGGCCACAACAACAGCATTCTGCCGATAATACCCCTTCTGGAAGCATCCAGTGCTAATTTTTCCCTTCTCTTTTGTCATTCATTACATTCTTCATCGTACATACTAATAAAGACCAATGCATCCCCCTTTTTTCTAATTCCTAAATTCAAACTCCGCAATTCATGCAGAAACCGCTGTCGTGCACTACTGTGCCGATCGTTGAAATCACTCCTTTTGTGTGCAGATCGTCACTCATGCGAGTGCAATGCGCAATGATAAACCAAAATTTTAAGAAAGGGTAGAGAAGCATAAAGAACTTTGGGCAAGGAGATTGTAAAAAGTGAGAAGAGTGCCACGCAACGAGAGCGGGGAAGGCCTTGAAAAACGTGTCTTGAAGAGCTTGATGACTTTTTTTTTTTTT
>LT554853.1:83449-105228 GCA_900079185.1 Absidia glauca
CCCCATCATCATGGCTGACGCTGTCAATGAAAAGAACCTCCAAAAGGATCCCGTTACTGGTGAAATGATCTCCAAGTCGTAAGTACATTGAAACATTACTACAATGTCCAGATTTCCCTCTTGACGTCTCGTTATTGTTGATTATAGTGAAATGAAGAGACGTACCAAGCAACGTGAAAAGGATGCTGCCAAGGCTGCCAAGGCTGCTGCCGCCCCTGTCAAGGAAGACAAGCCCAAGAATGCCGAAGAAGGTGAAGAAGATTTGAACCCCAATGTAAGTGTAGCAAAGGCGGGGAGCGGGATTCAAGGAACATCAGGACTGACGGCTTTTCTCTTTTGCCTCTTTACAATGTTATAGCAATACTTCGAATTACGTAGCAAGTCCATCCGTCAATTGCGCGAAAACCAATCACCCAACCCTTACCCTCACAAGTTCCAAGTGGACGTTGCCCTCCCTACCTTCATTGAAAAGTACAGCAAGTTGGAAGCCGGTCAAGTCTCTGAAGAAGTGATCACTGTGGCTGGTCGTATCCACAACAAGCGTGCGTCTGGTGCCAAGCTCCGATTCTACGATTTGCACGGTGAAGGTGTGAAGATCCAGATCATGGCGTCTGCTGCTGACAGCGAAGGTGGTGCCGAAGACTTTGCCGCTATTCACGATCTTTTGCGCCGTGGTGATATTGTTGGTGTCAGCGGGTGCCCTGGCAAGACCAAGCGTGGTGAACTGTCCATCTTCCCCAAGAAGATCCAATTGTTGTCCCCCTGTCTGCGCATGTTGCCCAAGTCCAACTACGGCTTCAAGGATCAAGAACAACGATACCGCCAACGTTACCTCGATTTGATCATGAACACCAACGTCCGTGACAAGTTTATCACTCGCTCCAAGATCATCAGCTACCTCCGCTCTTACTTGGACAAGCAAGGCTTTTTGGAAGTGGAAACCCCCATGATGAATCAGATCGCCGGTGGTGCCACCGCCAAGCCCTTCATCACTCACCACAACGATCTCAAGCTGGACATGTTTATGCGTATTGCCCCCGAACTCTTCCTCAAGATGTTGACCGTCGGTGGATTGGACCGTGTGTACGAAATCGGCCGTCAATTCCGTAACGAAGGTATCGACTTGACCCACAACCCTGAATTCACCACTTGCGAATTCTACATGGCCTACGCTGATATGTACGACTTGATGGAAATGACGGAAGAACTGATCTCTGGTATGGTGCACAGTCTGTTCGGCACTTACAAGATCGAATACCACCCTCAAGGCCCTGAAGCCCCCTCCATGGAAATCGACTTCACCCCTCCCTTCAAGCGCATGGACATGATTCAAACCCTGGAAGAAAAGCTCAATGTTACCTTCCCCCCTGGCGACCAACTCCACACCGACGAAACCAACCAATTCCTCAACAATGTCTTGAAGCAACACAACATCGACTGCTCAGCACCTCGCACTAACGCCCGTATGTTGGACAAGCTTGTCGGTGAATACCTCGAAGTCAACTGCATCTCTCCCACCTTCATCACCGGCCACCCCATGATGATGTCCCCCTTGGCCAAGAAGCATCGTGACCGCAACGGCTTGTGTGAACGCTTCGAACTCTTTGTCGCCACCAAGGAAGTGTGTAACGCCTATACCGAATTGAACGATCCCTTTGACCAACGTGAACGCTTTGCTCAACAAGCCTCCGATAAGGATGCCGGTGATGATGAAGCCCAAGTCATCGATGAAAACTTCTGCCAAGCTTTGGAATATGGTCTGCCTCCTACCGGTGGTTGGGGCATGGGCTTGGATCGCCTCACCATGTTCTTGACAAACTCCAATAACATCAAGGAAGTCTTGCTCTTCCCCGCCATGAAGCCTAGTGAAGATTAGATGCTAGTTTTTATATATATACTGTTGATAGCTTGTTTTTGTTTTTGTGTGTATATTCTCTCTCTCCCTCCCTTTTTTAATAAAACTATCTCTCTATTCGTCAGTGTGTCCATGAATGAAGCAGCTAGCTGTCAAACGATGATGAAGGCAGGGTGCAGCAGTGTATCTTGAATTTTGCGGACAATAAGGACTTCTGCATAGATTTAACCGCCCCGCCAGGCACAGGGAATGGTCTTACTCTTCTCATCGGGAATCGATCGGCAAGGCCCTCTCTACCGCTGGTATAACATTCAATCTTCTCTGATCCAGCCTACTTGTCATTCAAAAGGTAAGCCAACATCATAGCATCAGAATGTAGTAGCATGCTCACTCTGATATGTTAGGGATCTGCACTCTAGATTTCAAGCCCCGATTTGGCTACAAATACGGTTTTTCTGCCCGTTCTTTATTTTGCTCCTTCTTCCCCTCGTCATTACTTTTTTTGCCTCCATTGTCATTCTCTTTACTCCACGACCACAAACGAACGAACGAACGAGCACACCAACGAACGAACGGTAACTCTCCTCTTTTCACGTCGTGCTCATCTTTTGCTTACCATTACTAACTTTTTGCCTTTTGCATCGTTCCTCTCCCTTTTGACACTAGATCGGCTACAACGATGACGACGACAATAGAGACGACGACGATGCTAATGACGACTCCACAACTGCTTCATGTCGCCCAAAAAGGCTCTTTTTAAAATTTTCAAATGTAAAAAACATGGGGAAACCCTTGAATTTTTTTTTTTCCTGTACTCATCTTGTCCATAGTAGATTCCCTAGCCATTGTACCGATAAAGTACACTATTCCTTGCCCCATTCCCAACGGCTACTACTGATACTTTGGATAACACTGCTCTGCTCCCCTCGTCCCTCTTCCTTGGCTCATTACACTAGACTAGTCGCTCCATGACAAGCCCTGTTTTTACTGCCACCCATTAGGGCACGTACCTTAGGCATAGTCTCATTCAGTCAATAAAAAACCTACTTGAACCCATCTCCATGACTTTGTTCTTTTGCATAAGCTCCATTGATCTTAGAGACTCTGGTATGTAGCGGTACAAATCACCCAGTGCGCCAAGTGCTGACCTTTTTTTTACTGTCTACTTCGTCGCTTGGCGGTGTTTGAACTATGGTATTATCTCATTTTGGCCTACATAATTAGTGCCTGATACGACAGACCGCCAGGGTACTAAAAGGATGGAATAGGAAGGCTATGGGATAGGATATGATGGATCATTGGGTGGGGAGATGCCAGTGAGAATTTTGTGGTGAGAGGGAAGTTGGCGGGGCTTGAAAATACTAAAAGTCTCCACCTCCACAAATCTTATCATGAAAAGAGTGTCAGTGGTAGTGGGAAAAGGAGAGTAGTGATATTCAAGTCGTTTTATTTGCGAATGAGACAATATTTAAGCTATATGGGGGGAGGGGGAGACTACGAAAGTGAGTACTATACTGGGCTGGGAAGGACTAACCTAGTGTAATGACCAAGAGAATGAAGGAGAGGAAAGCTGGTCAGCGGTACTAAAAGGATCAGTGACAGTGTTCAAAGAGGCTGAGCCAAGTAATAGGGCCCTTTGGAAGTACAAGAGCAAGATAATCTATAATGGAATGGAAGTGCACCTAAAAAATCATTGCGAGGATTTACCTACGTGTTTCGTAATCCCTTGCGTCCATCCCTAAGCTAACCACATGTCCATCCAGTGCTGGTGCCAGAAGGCCTATATCTGTTGCCATTCCATTCGATCATCTAAGAAAAAAAAAAAAGAAGCAAAAGGCAAATGTTAGCCAAGGTAATACAAAGATGGACAAGATGGTGAGAAGGAGGGAGTTACCCAGTGTTCGTCGTCGTCGTCGTCATCGTTTCGTTGTCGTCTGTGGAGCCAAGTAAATGTCGGTGGAAAGATAAAAGTGTTGAAGAAGCAAAGAAGAAGCAAAAGAAAGGGTTGACGATGAGCAAAGGATAACTATAACGTTTTTCAAACTCCGCGCCCCGCTAAAATGTCAAGTTCATGCCCATTCCTTGGTCAAGGGAGTCCTCCTTATGGTGATCAAATGACTGGAGTCCCCAGATAATACAAGACGGCAAATCGTTAAAAAGAAAACAACACCAATCAAATGTGCTGTGCTGGTACATGACAATAACAACCCCGTGTTGTCGGCTTTGATATGCTTCCCCGCAGTTCAATCGAAGCGTCAAATGTTAACGCTTTATTAGAAAGTAAAGGGTAAAAGTGTATGTATGTGACTATATTATGTAAAGAACCAGAGAGCTAAGTGATTAAGGGGGAGGTGGGTTGATACAACAAGATACTGTATAATAACTAGATGTACATAGGGTAAGAATCATCAAAAAAGTATGTGGGAGTTGACAATCCAATGTAGTTCCTAAACAAAAGACTATATGAGTAACCTTTTCAAATGCAAAAGCCATGCTTTCGTTCTCTTACCTCATCGTTTACAGAAGGTTCCTTAAGAGCTAGCGTCGAAGGGGCAACCTGACCCTGCGTTTCATCTACGGCGCCTGTTTCGACCAGTGGTGTATCATCCAAGTAGGGTGCCTGAGGGATTGTCGGAGGTGTCACAGCTGTTGCCAGAGCCAAATCAGGACTTTTCGTGCCATGTGTTGCCGGTATTCTGCCACTGCCCTTTTCTTCGTCGTCCCATTTTGTACATTCCTTGGCCTTGAGATAATCCACGCCCTGGGTCACCAATAAGAAAAAGTCGTCGTCAAAATCATCCTGCCGCACAGGCATCCCACCGGTCGCGTCGTTGCATAGTTTCAGAGGTGCTGGTCGATCCGATTTGCAAGATCGAGTCGCATCGATATCCGTATGAGCGTTGAGCTTGTCGTCGTCATCGTCGCTGGAGCTCGCTATACAGTCGTCACCGTCGTTTTGATAGGATGATCTACCGCTGTTTCCTGGAGTGGTGGATTCGCTGTGGTTGCTGGACGAGGAGGTACTGGTGGAAGTATACCCTCCAGAGATATGACTGTCGTTGCTTGCCTTGGCCGGTAAAGACGTCTCGTTATCGATCTGTTCCTGATGCTGATGCTGGTCGTACAATGGGTTGCTTAGCGCCATTGCTGAATCCACGTGTTGCCATTGATCTAACGGTGATGCTGATGCTGACAGTGTAGAAGCGGAAAGAGGCGGTGGTGTTGAAGGGGCTTTAGAGTGTCTGTTTTCATCGTCGTTGATGGAGGCACTGATTAAGTGGTTGTCCTTTTTGGACTGGAGTTGTAAGGGTGACTTGTCTAAAGGATCGGGAGAAGACTTGCCAGACGAGGAGCTGATGGAGGTGAATGCTGAGTGCAGAAGAGTGGCCCCTTTTTCAGTCGCTGTGGGAGGTGAATCAGGCGATAGTGTTGTTACTATTGTAAGACTACGGGAGCCTTTTTGCTTGAGTGAGCCAAAGGTACCCCAGCTGATGAGGCGTTTCAGTTGTTGCTTGAAGGATGATCGTTCTTTCCGCTTTTTGCAGTCTGTAGTCATGTTTTTGCTGATGCACCCGTGCCGTTTACTGATAGCGGCCATAGTTTCGGAATGAGCGGGAGCAGCATCTGGGCACGAAGGTTGGCGAGACTTGGACGGAGATGTGGCAGTTGGTGATACCAAAGATGGGGTGGGATCACTGGCAGGAGGAGTCGGTGATTTGGAGCGAGCTTGCTGTTGGCCAAAAGTATGATTTGATCGCCGCTGTTCTTTGATCGAGCCTTGTGAGGAAATTGTTGAATTGGTTTTGACGCTTGGATGTCGAGACACTGCCGATTCAGGAGAGTAATTGGTCACCATATCAAGAATGTTGGATAGCTGTCCACCAGGTGCTTGGCCATCATTTCTGGCGAAATCAAAGTCGAGCCCCTTGAGAGAGTGAGTGTCTTTCCCACCGAGTTTAGCTTGATGACTGGACAAGGAAGATAATGGCTGTTGTTTCGCTATCTTGGCAGCTGATTCGGTTTGTCGGATAATGAAGAGTAGGTCGGACACTTGTTGATCCCGCTGATTTCGTAACACATTCGCCATAGTATCAGTCGCACAAAGCAGTTCCTCTGTAAAAATGAAGAGTAGGCAAAGTAAGATTAAGTATTGCAAATATCGAACCAGTCCCTGGATTTTCTTTGTCAAGTTACCTTTGCCAGATCCATTGCGAGTGGCCATAGAGTATTTCTTAGTTTGACGCTTGTGTTGTAGAGCCATGGAAGAGTCGCCAGAGAATGAGCTTTGTGTAGATTGCATACCGTCGGCTTCAGCATTAGGAATATGTAGCTTTTCAAGTGCGGTGTTGATGACATCGCCAACCAGAGAGTCGTAGGATACAGGCAAGATCTTGTCAAGTCGATGGATTTCAGTCTTGATGGAGTCAGTTGATAGGATCTTTTTACTTTTGAAAAAGAACGGTGATGATGATGATGGCGCTGTCGTTGTTGATAGAGGTAGGAATTCCTGCTGCAGTTGATGATTATAGGGTGGTGCCACTAGTTCTTCAAAGGGGCAGTCGTCTGGATAAAGAGATACCTTGATGTAAACCACACCATGTCGTTCTTGAGTACGTTTGATACGGCGATGGACGTAAAATCGAATCACCGAGTCTTCTTCGTAGCTTGTTTGTCCATGGTCGCCAAAGCTGCTGGATCTTTTCCTTCGAGTAGCGTCGTCTTTTCCTTCTTGTGGTTTGCGGCAAACGTTTTGTGATACTGCCGGCATTGGTGTTGTTAAAGAGGCTGTCAATGTTTTGAAGATGGATACAGGCTTGTCTTGGGGTCCCAGCGTATAGTCATCTAAGGCAATACCAAAGAAGTACAATCGTTAGTTGGTTCATAGCCTATACTTTTGTGTGTTATTCTTACCACCATCGGCCCCTTGGACTGCGATATAGTATTCACTTGTGCTGTCGACTATATCAAACCGATTGATGACCTCCTTTAGCAGATCCTCCGTAGTAGCCACAGATTTTATATCGAAGGTATGGAATAGCGGACCTTGACCAATGTTGCCACCAAAGACACGCAGACTCTGTGTTTCCAGGGAATGACGTTTGGAGCCACCATCGCTTGACAAAGAATATTGGGAGGAATCACGCTTCAACATGGCGGGTTTTAAATAATGGCATGGCCGTTGCTTCTGTTGACGTTGTTGTAAAGACGTGGACGGTTGTTGCAGTTCGTAGTAAGAGGATCGAGTAGCAGAGTTGTCGTCGTCGTCGTCGTCGTCGTCGTCGTCAGCGGATTGTACCTTGGACTGTGAGGAGCTCGCTGTATTTGATGTAGAAAGTTGTTGTTGCTGTGGTATCACGTCGAGATCCTGTTCCATCATTCGGTAGCCATCGTCATCGTCACCATCATCGCTATCCATAGCAAAGTTGTCACCTTCGTCATTGTCAGTATCCTCTTCTTCAGATTCCATATCAGATTCCACATCATAAAAGTTCACTGTAGTCAACGCATCTTCATTAGCAATGGTCACCCTCTTTGTTGCAAAAGCAGGCAGAGTAGTAGTGTCGAGGGCAGTAATAGGGTAAGAAGAGGTGATTTCAACGTTTCGGTGCTTGTTCAATCTGGCCAGTCGTTCGTAAGGTGTCTGAGGGAAAAAAGAAGGGAAGAGAAGCGAAGGGTCAGAAAGAAATATTCCGCCCCTTTTTATAAAATTGCCAACTCCGACAATGGCCATACCTCGATGTTTTCGGCAGGGATGTATCCAATCTCACGAGTCTTTAACACTTCGACTAGCCACCAGTAGATATTAACATCCTCCATCAGAACCAGCGCATCGCCTTTGACAACTGAGGCTTGGCCTTCGACGGTAGCTGTAAACGTGTGTAGGGCATAGACCAAGTCAAAATTGATGTTCTCATCGGGAATGCTGGGTGACGACGACATCGAAGAGGATCCATCTTCATCGACAATCTCATCATCATTGTCGTCATCATCCCCTTCATTGTTATTTTCATCCTCTTCTGAAAGGAAAGTGTTGTGTATGTTATGATGGCGATGGCGATGGCGGTTGTGTGCTTCGGCATTACTGTCAGTGTAGGATTCAAACCCCGCCCTTTTGACAGGTGATGAAGCCAGTTGGTGAACATTGATAGTTAGGCTCATTGTTGAAAAGTCATACACTACAGAAAAAAAGAGGAAGAGATGAAAAGTCAAACAAAGAGAAACAGAAAGGAAGCAACAAGTTGTTTCTTTATGTTTCGTTCCTTCACTCCTTTTACAAGCATCATCACCATCCAGTATCTATTCTTTCTTCCCCTCGTCATCCCTTGGCTTCCTCTTCTTTTAACCTTTCACTTGGTTGTGTGTTAATATAATGATTTGGCACTACTGAAGCTCCTTACTAACGCATTCCTGAGTAAGCACTCCATGTCCCTGATGATTTGCTTCTTTCTCTCCCTCTTTTTGGGCAGTACCCGCTTGTATTACTTATAGTTCTCCCTTTTTTTTGACCATGGGATCTATTTGACATGTCCATTCCTATTGACACTACTAATTCCATTCCAGTTGCTTATCTTACACTAAAAAAGTAATGGATCATTTGCCTGAGGAAGTACCATCTTGGTGTGCTCACATGTCTAAATGGAATAGCGCCGTCCTTTTTTGTTTGTGTAGTCAAATGTTCAGCTCTCCCACTCTTCTTAATACCACAAACGCTCCTTGGCTCTCACCCCCTTGGAATTCTCTGTTCGTCAGGGCTCCTATTACACTCTTTTGCATGACCAAGGCACATTCATGCAACATTTTCAATATCCGCTCATTTTCACACTCCGACAAAAGCAGGAGATGCTGGTTCGGTTGGTCTCTTCCCTTGCATTGAGAGCGTACACACGGATGGTTGCAATGCGGGCACGTTTTATCCATTACCGCTCCTGAAAACGAATCGAGCAAGGAGATCAATACATGACCAAAACATCCCCCCGTCCTCTTTGGTTGGTTTTGGCTACAAAATCATTGGATCTTATGCGCTCTTCTTCCTTTCACACCGTTTATGCATTCATGTGCCACTTGTTGAAGTGCTGAGCTGGTCATGGATGTTGATGTGACAAGCACCTTCCATAAAACAAACAAATAGAAGATGATGATAGAGTTCATGTATGTCTTTTATTAAGTATCTATGCGTAGGTAATCCAATTTAGGGAAGAGTAACAAAAGAAGTCTATCGTCTACACTACAATCACAACTATGGTGAGTTGACTAGGGATTAGGGATACACTACACTATACAACTACTATAATTTTGATCAGGAAGGATTTTTCACAAACGCCGGTCTGGAGAGTCTTCACTATCCCGCACCACAGCCACCACCACACTAATATCATCCACCTTTCCGCCCTAATGACGACGATAAGAATTAGTAAGTGCTGTTGAAGATGTTATGCAGTCATTACCTGATAGTAAAAGCCTTCATGTATGGCCCTTGTTTGGAACGGGCTATCCACATTTCGTCGATTGTCGCTAACCGTCTTTGCACGATCAGCCAGGGCGTCCGATAAGCGTTGGGGTTCATACTGTAGGACTTTGTTCACGCCAGGTAAGGTGTAAGGCGCCACCTGTGCTTCGATGATTCCCAGTATATCCTTGTCAAAGAGATTATCGTAGAGTCCATCACTTCCCATAATGATAATGTCATTCTTCTCTACCTTGATGTTAAACACCTTGCGAAAGAAGGACTGTGGTGTGAGTATCATGCATTTGAATTCAAGCTCCGCCGATCCTGTTCCTCCTTACCTGTGCATCCTTGGGTCGATCGGGCGAGCCTGTGCCAAGCTGGTAAGGGAAGTTGAAGGAGTGTTGTTGTTCTTCACTTCGGAAGATGTAGTCGTTATGCCGAATCACCGAGATACCACAGTCGCCAAGGTTCGCAATACGTAATTCATCATGCCTCAGTACGGCGAGACAGGCTGTACAGGAGCCAACGATACCCTATTCAAGTTTCAGTTCAGTCAGTCAGCCTCTTCAGTGTCCTCCTTACCTCTTTTTCCGCTTCCAATAGGCAAGCCTCGTAGCTTTTTTCCAAGATTTGCACGGGATCAACATCATCGTAGTGGTAAAAGCAAGGATCGTCGACATTATCATAGCGCTCCAGTTCCAAATAGGCATGGTGCATCAATTGTCGTGCGAACAATGCAGGATCGGCGCCTATATCAAGTCGATATCGAAATGATTACCATTGCATAAAGAGATGTGAGTTCAGCTGCCCCGCCCATCATTCATACTTTACCTTGTGAATGAGACCAGCCACCTACTCCATCGCTAATACCAAAAGAGTCACCTCGACGGAAGAAAGCGTCTTCCCCCATTTGTTCGCTGTAAAAATGCTGCTGTGGTAGATGGTAAGGCCGTCGTTTGCTTTGCTGTCGTCGTTTGGCAAACCCTGAAGCGCCATGGGCGAATATGTAGTCGGGTTTCTTCACCTTTTGACTTGCCGCGAAAAAGTCATACAGGGCAAGTGGTTGTAGTGTGGAATGGTGAGGCATCCATTCTAGGCTGGATGAGTTGGGTATACTGGTGTTGTTCGATGTACTGTGTTCCGTGTATTCTTCTGATAAGGATGCTGAATGGATAGACCGTTTCCAAGGAGCCCATTTGGATCGCTGGTCATGTGTCTCTTGCTGTTGGGTCGTAGGTGTCGCTGATAAAGAGTTGGTGTGGTGTTGTTGCTGCTGCTGCTGATACGGTCGAATCACGGTAGGCGGAAGTACCGAGCGACTCGAAAAAGATAACTTGAATGCAAAAGGTTCCAGTCGCCTACCCACTACAGAGAAACGAGACCTTGAGTACATGAATGACAATGGAGAAGAGGAAAGACAAGCAAAAAAAGAAAAAGGAAAGATGAGATTGAAATTTATTCACCGCTGGGCCCAAGGAACCTCGTGGTCAACAATGCCATGTTTTACTTTTTTCCATTTTCAACTCCCGTAGTCCCCCAATCTACCCACCAATAGGGAAAGTGCTGTCAATGTCTGCCTTATGATCATACATACAGGGCAAACACAAACAAATAAATCATTGGCTCAGCATCCACTGATGATCATCAAGCCATGAATGGCCTTTTTTGGAATTGTCAGGCAAATATTTTAAACTCCGCTTTGCCCACCTACTCTCGACCCGAAGATAGATCCCTGGCAAGCGTCGTCACCGTAAGAGCGTATAATGTCATGCCTACCTTATGATATCACATACTGAAAGATGATTGTAAATATGTACAGAGAGCTTTTATTAGATGGCAGTGGCTTTATTGAAGAGACACATAAGCTAAAGGAGTAAGTATAGGTAGGGAGAAGAGGGGGTAAACTAGTGCACTAGACAGCTAAACAAAGGGGAAAAGGGGATATAATGCCAGCCCTTATTGATCATCCTTCACGGCCTTCTTTTCAGCCTTGCGTTCACGCATAGCCTTGTTCTTAGCACGGAGAGCGGCAGCTTGTTCGGCGAGACCCTTAGCACGGATTTGTTCAGCCTTGGCCTTGTGGATGTATTCCATGAGGACACGCTTGTTCTTGAAGCCATTACCCTTGGACTTGAGGTAGAGAGAGTGGTACAAGTGCTTGTCGATCTTGCCAGATTCACGGTACTTGGCGAGGAGGCGGCGGAGGACACGCATACGGCGCATCCAGAGGACTTGGCGGGACATACGGGCGTTGGCAGTACCCTTGCGCTTACCATGGCCCATATGACGACCGAGGCGCTTGGCAGCATGACGTTCACGGACACGGAAACGAGAGACACCAATTTCAGGCTTACGGATCACCAATCCATCCTTCACCAACTTGCGAATGTTAGCACCTGATAGAGAAAAGATGGCTTAGTATTCCTGTCCATCACCGACACTAACGCAGACATGACGACTTACGGGAGTTGGCATTGGCAATTTCAGTGACTTCATTGGGGTCCAACCAGATCTTGCGTTGACCACACTTGAGGACATCAGCAGCTAAACGTTTTTGAACAGTAAGATTGGCCCTATGATGGGGAGGGAATAACAATGAGATGAGGTGAGAAAATTTTTCAACGGAGATTTAAAAGTGTTCGACTAATTCACCGGACCGGTTACTTACATTGGAGAGGAGTAGAGAGAAGGAATGAATCCAAAATTACTTGAATCCGCCTTCCTTTTATAATTTTTGCGGCATTTGATTGGCTGATTTTTTTATCCCCGCCGAGAAAATGCATCCGTCCTCCTGATTGGACCATCCTTTCTTTCACTTTGTTGGATTGATAACTTGGACCTAGTGCACTGTAATGCTTCTACAATGCGCCATCCATGTCCATCTTATCATCTTCCAAGCGATGTTGCTTTTCTTCGTTGCTGCTCACTATAGCTTTTTGTGGTTGTGAGCGCATTGGCATTTTTGAATGGCTGTTTTTCAATCCCCGCTAAAGAATGCATCCGTCCTCCTGATTGGTCTATCCGCTCATCCACTTTGAAGAAAGTGGATGGATCAAATATCTAGGTTCTACTGCACTATAAGCTAAGCAATGTTGCATACAAGTCTATCCAATTACCCGTCATGTAATGTTACATTCACTTGTTGCTGCTTACCTGTAGCTTTTCCCCCCTGTGAGCCCATCCGCATTTTGATTGGCTAGGCTGCGGATCTGTGTGAAATAAAGTGGCCCGGCGGAATGTAAACATCTCTCAATTGTCATAGAATCCCACGCCTTACCTAGACATATAGCTTGCTCATCATTTTACTATGTTTCAAGTATCTCTCAACGGAGCTCATTTATTGACTCCATCGCCTTGTTTTTAAAGTCTACGTACTCCATCATGGTGTCTTCCTAATCTTTCCCCGAATCAAAAAGTTACCAATTTGCAAACCCCGATTTTAAAAAAGAAGACAACCATCCATGAAAAATGTCACTTTTTGTTGAACGTCGATGTTCATGGGAACTAGATAAACAATATTGCTCCAAATTTCACATGAGGAAAGATGTGCTTCCTGTATATCGAATGCAGTAATAAATGAAAAGGTTTCCCCCATGAGTCTACACTTCTAAGCATTTCAAAATCATCGCTGTTTTAGGGCTTTGTGTAGAGTTGACGTTCGCATACAATACGGAAGCAGACTTTTTTTGGTATCAATCGGTAGATATTGGTTATATCTTGTGCTATGTGGAATTTGAAGATGGGTTATCCATTTTGATGCTGAAAAATAGGACAGTCCGTTACAAAATGTTGAGGTTGGGAATCGAAAAGTTTTCAAAAATGTTCAATTGTTCAAACTCCGCCATAGCTACAAGAATAACTTTTCCGTCATTCCTATTTTTTGCTTCTTCTTTGCTTCTTTTTCACTTTTTTTTCCCACCGACATTAGCATCGCACTACGAACGACGACGACGACTACGACGAAAGACGAGCGACGACGGACAAACGGTAAGACTTCCCTTCTCAGCATCCTGTTCATCTCTTGCTTACCATGACTAACAATTACCTTTCACCTTAATCATCTTTCTCTCGATTTTAGATTCGTTACGACGATGACGACGATGTTAATGACGACTCCACCACTGCCTTAGATCGCCCATTTAGGCTGTTTTAAAATTTTTCAAATGTAAAAAGCATGGGGAAACCCTTGAATTTTTTTTTTAGTTGCACTCTCCTTTCCATGATAGTTTACCTAGCCATTATACTTCTAAAGTGTCCCATCCCTTGGCCCAATCTGTTTGCACACTACCACTGATACTTTTAGTACCGCTGACCAGCTCTCCCTTTCTTTAATCCATAGCTCACTACACTAGATTAGTTACTCCCTGGCAAGTACTGCACGTAGCTTAACCGTAATCTCATCCAGTCAATAAAATCTACTTGAAACCATCTCCATGACTTTACTCTTTTGAATATGTTTATGACTTGCACCGGTGCGCCAAGTCTTGACCGACAGCTTCATACGCATACGAAAGTTTGAAAAAGGCAGGCTGTGAAATATGGTGGGTGGGCGGGCCTTGGACTTTTTTAGAAACTTTACGATTTCCAGTTGTAAATTTTTTGTGCGGGT
This sequence comes from Absidia glauca, assembly GCA_900079185.1. Taxonomy (NCBI): domain Eukaryota; kingdom Fungi; phylum Mucoromycota; class Mucoromycetes; order Mucorales; family Cunninghamellaceae; genus Absidia; species Absidia glauca. Next base: position 97,361 of record LT554853.1, read on the forward strand.
TGTCCTGTTTTTCAAAACCGAGATGGATAACCCATCTTCAAATTCCACAAGGGACAAGATGACATGTATATCTATCGAACGACACCAAAACTGAAGTATACCTGTGTTGTATGCTTTTCTGAACACTACATCAAGTTCCCAAACGGCGACTGGTTCCAGTGGGCCCTCAAGTTGGTAAATTATCCACTGAATCCCAACATCCTTGGCATCATTCGGTAGATAAAAAGTACTACTTGCCTCATGTGAAGTTTGAGGTGAGGTTTGTTATCTCTTTCCCGATAAAATCCATGTCCACCAAAAAGTGACACTTTTCATGGGTGATGGTCCATCCTTTTTTTTAAAAAAGTGACATTTGAAAAAATCGGCAGCTTTTGGTGATTTGAGCTCGAGGATGTCAGAAGCACATGGTGCTTGTGAAGAAAGGGCTCAAAAGCCAAAGAAGTCAAGTCAAAAAGTCATATTCGTTCATTCATACACTTGATACAGAGGGAGATCCCCTAAAAAAAGTCAAACCAGAGCAACAGCAGCGGAATCTAGGCTCCTTCGCTCAAGTTTGGCCCTAAAGATCAAGACATTAGTCATTTAGATGGGTCAAGTAAGTTTATTGAGTGATTGAGACTATGTTTAAGCCATATGGGGTGCGAAACGGAGGCTGCGAAGGTATGTACAGTACTTGGGATGGCTAACCTAGTGTCATGATCTTGAGAAGGAAGGAGGGGAGAGCTGATCTGCGGCGCAAAAAGTGTCAGCGGTGGTGGGAAAAGAGGAGTAGTGATGTTGAGCAGTGCAATGGCCAAGGAATCTACAATGTCAAAGTGAGGGCACCTATAAAAAAAATTGTGAGGGTTTCTCAAGTTTGTGATCCCTTAATTCCAATTCCTAATCTAAGCACAGTCCACCATTTCCTGGAGCCTCTAAGAAAAAGAGGAGCAATTATGCAAAAGACATTTGTCAGGCATGGTAAGACAATGATGAACAAGCTGGTGAGAAGGAGAGAGTTACCTTGTGTTTTCGTTTAAGGTAGTTGTATAAAGGTCGAGTCGTTAGTCGTGCGGTGTTTAATGTCGATGGAAAGAAGAAGCAAAAAAAAAGGAATGACAGGAAAAAGAGATCTTGTATCCAGAAGCGGTGTTTGAAATGCAATGGGGCTACAAATCAACCGGGACGCCAAAGCCTAACCGCTATGAGGGGCCAACAATACACTGGCTACATCATAAAAGAAGTTACTAGTTAGCTCAAAGACCCCTCTGTTTTTATATATGGATGGATTGAGTGAATGATAAAAATAATAGACTATGATAGTATAAGAATGCAAAATGATTCATGCTAATGTATGTAGTAAGAGAAGAGATAGTAACTAGAGTTATGCCTTGCCAGCCAATTCAGTTTTGCCAATGACGTTGACCTTGAAACCCATTTTTCGAAGCTTTGGAGCGTTGACAAGTAAGCGACCATCGAACAAAAAGGCAGGTTTGTGCATCCCGTCGTAGATCTTCGCATAATCCAATTGATCGTCCCTAAATTCATCCCATTCAGTGACCAATACCACGGCATCGGCATCCTTGGCAGCTTCATAGGCGCTTGAGCAGATCTGCACATGTTTTTCGACTTGTTGTTGAGTATCCACCACACCAGGTTCGGAGAGATCCATCACGATCTGTTGACGGTCGACCTTTGGATCATAGATAGCCACCCGAGCACTTTCTTGGATAAAGTCCTTGATCAATGTGATGGCAGCAGATTCACGAGTATCCCCAGTATCCTTCTTGAATGCAAACCCGAGTACGGCGATCTTCTTGTTGGTAATGGTGTTGAAGAGTGTCTTGATAATGTTGCGTACAAACCGTTTCTTTTGATATTCGTTCATGATGACCACTTGATGCCAGTAAGCCGCCACTTCAGGAAGGTTGAGTTGTTCAGAGAGATACACCAAGTTGAGAATGTCTTTCTGGAAGCATGATCCACCAAATCCAACCGAAGCTTTCAAAAACTTGGATCCTAACCGGCTATCACGACCACAAGCATAGGCAACCTCGTCAACATCGGCACCTGTCGCTTCACAAATGGCAGATAAAGCATTCACCGAGGAGATTCGTTGAGCAAGCATAGCATTCGCAGCCTAAATACAAACAAACCAATAAGTCGATGAGTCAACTACCTGCATCCTGATTGATAGATAGATCTGGGCTGTTATTGAGACTTACAAGCTTGGATAGTTCAGACGACCAAAGGTTAGTGGTGAGAATGGATTCCTTGGCCACCCAATGACCATAGACGTCCGCCAAAGCCTGTTGAGCCCGGATCCCTTCAGGCGTCTGCAAAGCACCAATCAAGACACGGTCAGGTTTCAGTAGATCATCAATAGCGGTGCCTTCAGCCAAGAATTCGGGATTGGAGAGGATGTCGAAATGGATCTTGTCAGTCGAATTGGCTTCTAGAATAGTGCGCATGCTTTGAGCTGTACGACAAGGGACGGTTGACTTTTCTACAACAATTTTGGACGAAGTAGCCACCTGAGCAATACGTCGAGTAGCGCTTTCCACATATCTAGGAGTAAGAAGTGAGTGACCAGTCTTCTATGAGACGCACCCAAACGCTTCTTCTTACGCAAGATCGGCAGCACGACCAGCTCCCATACCAGATTTCTTCGTTGGCGTATTCACCGAGACAAAGATAAGATCGGCTTCTTGGATGGCACCGTCGACGTTTGTTGAGAAAAACAAGTTCTTTCCTCGGCGGGCTAATACGACGTCTTCTAGACCAGGTTCATAAATAGGCAGCTTATCAGAGTTCCACGCCGCAATACGAGCAGGATTCACATCGACAATGGTCACCTTGATATCATGGCACTTGTAGGCAATCACCTAATAGACGTAAACGGACAAAGCCGTTGAATGAGCTTACAGTCAAATGTTTCTTTCTTTCAAGACTACTACTTACAGCACAGGTAGGCCCACCTAATCGAAAGAAAAACGCAAAAGGTTTAAGAACATTCCATGCAAACAATCACCAAGGGCACTTACCTACATAGCCTGCACCAATGCAGCAGATACTTTTAACAGCTGTCATGACGATAGTATATAAGTTGAATGTGAAGTATAGAGAAAGGATTCAAAAGCGAAAGAAAAAGGGAAGAAAGGATATCCGCTTTCCCTAGGGGTTAAATCAAAAATTATAAACTCCGAAACGGGCGTTGGGTGGTGAAACTCTTCCCCGGCGAATAACCTGCCTCGACATCATTTCTATCGTCATGCACATACCCTATGCATCTCTATCTTGAACGTCAAACAACATCCGAGACTGTAGTACTCACTAATTTTCCTCCCCACCACTCCAGCAACCGGCAACCGCGATCCCTCACTCTAAAAGGCTCTCCATTATTCTCTCAAGTAGTACCACTTCCATGGACATCCGATTGTTAATCCCTATAGAACAACATAGCGCATCAGTATCAGAGTAGCATAGCATAAAAGGATTGTTTTAGGTGGGTTGTATCAGCATGAAGACATCCGAGACCATTATCATCATGCGGCGGGGTTTGAAAAAGCAAGTGTCGGCATTTAAAAACATTAGCGGCTTCATGGAGTTCCTCCTAGAAACAGCAATCAATCCAACAAAACATGACCTCCTTGGTATCATTCGTTAGATAGAAAGCACATCTTTATTTCTGTCAAATTTGATAATGGGTTGTTCATCTCTATAAAAAGAAAATCCATGTCCAAGAAAAAGAGGTATATTCAATGGGGGGGGATTGTCTGCCCTTTTTTTCCTCCTCCATGAGAACAGGAAACACTATCAGCATTGATAGCTGGGATTTGTGCCCACACTCATCGTTATACTGTTCAGTCTTGGTTTCGAAGAACTCATTATGCAAACAACTACAACTCCGAGATAAGAACTTTGAGGTACGACAACGGGTCGCCCTGACCGCTTCACTTTTGCGGAGTTTGAAAAATTACGCCCTCGACCACTTCTTTTTTTTTTTGGGAGGCGTCGTCTTTCTCTCTTCTCTTTCTCTCACTCTCCACCTTCCATGACAAGACCACCCAAACGATCAACCGAACCCACAGCGATTGAAGATTGTGTATCCAGCAACTGCCTCGCACACAATACAGCGTATCATGATTTCGATCCCACGACGATTTCCCAGATCCAAGCCGACTTGTTGACCTGGTTCGATGCGAAACAACGGACCAACATGCCTTGGCGAAAGCCAGCCCGCTCAGATTTGGATCCAGAGGCAAGTTATTTATTAGAAACGGAAAGAAGAAAACTCACCTTCCCCCCCCCTTTGTAATAGGCTTTGGGACAACGTGCGTATGAAGTGTGGGTGAGCGAGATCATGTTGCAACAGGTAAATGACCACGATCTATCTACAAAGGCACTAACACTATCGGTTATGGAGACACAAGTGGCTACGGTGATAGAATACTACAACCGATGGATGGCGGCGTTTCCTACGATCTACGATCTGGCCAAGGCAGACATTGAAGTAAGTCCACTCTTAAAACGACAGAGTCCATTCTGATCCCCTTCTCTTTTATATGAAACCAGCAAGTCAACACCTTATGGGCTGGCCTAGGCTACTACTCCAGGGCAAATCGATTATGGACAAGTGCACAAAAAGTAGTGGCGGACTTTGATGGACATTTGCCGAACAATGCGCAAGATCTCAAGAAACATATTCCTGGGGTGGGGCCCTATACGGCGGGGGCGATTGCATCGATCGTGTTTGGCGAACAGACAGCGTTGGTGGATGGCAATGTGATCCGGGTGCTGGCACGACTACGGGCTATAGGTGCAGATATGAAGAAGACGGCAGTGGTGGCTCTGTTTTGGCAATTGGCGACAACGTTGGTGCCAAAGGATCGCCCGGGTGATTTTAATCAAGCCTTGATGGAATTGGGGGCTCAAGTGTGTACGCCACAGAATCCTGGGTGTGATGAATGTCCGGTCAACGAGGTGTGTCGTGCGCGGGCTCAGTGGGAATACCAGGGCAAAAGGAACTCAGACGTCTTCAAGGGCTCGGTGGAAGAGACGACTGCATCTCCTGAACATGGTAAGTTTGTATAGAAAACGAAATGGAATGTCGCCTAAACTTCACTTTTTCTTGTCTCAGATTGCGATTACTGTCCTCCTATCACGGAGGGCTTGGATCATGATGATTATGCGGTGACTAGGTGGGTGGGTATGACTGGTGACCGAGAGGTTTGACTAACCTCTGTTTGTGTGTGTGTGTGTGTGTAGATACCCGGTGAAGACAGAGAAGAAACCTCCGAGGGACGAAGGTAAGTTGATGTCTCTTTTTACTCTTCAAAGACTCACATTGAGATGATTAATAGAGTGTGCGGTGTGTATTGTTGAAAAACTTGCGCCCACGAAGGACGGTGAATCACTGTACCTGATATCCAAACGTCCGGCCAAAGGTAAAAACAGTATGCCCTCGTTGTAAAAGATGCTTATTTGTTTGGTTTCTAGGGCTATTGGCGGGTCTTTGGGAATTCCCTAGCTTGGAACTTGACACTACGAAATCGACCTACCCAGAACGATCGGAACTAACCACGACCTTTTTGGAAGAACAGTATGGGGTGGACCTGACAGGTGGGACAAGGAAGGACCTGGAGAATGTCGTGCACCTATTCTCTCATATTCGCCAAGTCTATCATATCGAATGGATCCGCCTACCACACCAACATGCCCAAGTATCAGCGACCGCTCATAGGAAATGGGTTACGATGGATGAATTGAAGCGGGCACCTATACCGACAGGCTTGAAAAAGGCGATCAAACTATTGGAAAAGGCTCGGACCACCACCACCGCTAGCACCAGCAAACGAAAACAAGCCAGTGCGAAGGACATTGCCTCTTTTTTCCAGCCGAAGAAGAAAAAAGTCTGATAATCTAGAATGTTTTAGTGTTTCTCCTTATTAGGCGACTTTTTGTATGTGTTTGCTAGATCATAGTATTGTTTTTACCCCCCCCCCTTCTACATAATAAAGCACTCTGTTTTGCATTATCCGTCTTCTCTTCACCTTTTTTTTTTTTCAACCATTGATGAAGCGCCTACCTCTCTTTCTTGTTGCAATTGCTAGTCTATGCCATCTTTATGAATGCAGACCATCGGGTCCACCACCTAGAATGTCTCTTTTGCGCCAACAGCTCACCAGCAAGACGGGCAAATGGGACGCCGCCGAGTTAACCAAATGCGTGGACTACGACACTGATTTCTCTGTAGAAAGTGATGGCTGGGTGCCCTTCGATTCAGATGGGGACACGTTCCGTCAAGTTGGGGATGGCATGCAATTGGACCTGGTTGCTCCCACTGAATTCATTCGCCTTGTGGAGGATGGCACCAGTAAGATTTCAAGCCCCGCGCGGATTTTCTCGTTCTCACCCATTTCGCTGTAGATCTTCCCTATAACCATCAAGCAGCGAAAGGTGTCACTTTCTCCTCAGAGTTTTATATGCTCTATGGGAGAGTATCTGCAAGGATCAAGGCTTCTCGTGTGGGCGGCTCCATTACTGCTTTCATCTTGATGTCTGATTCTGGGGATGAAATTGACTTTGAGTTTCTCGGCGGAGATGCAAACCAAGTCCAGTAAGTCCACGAGGAACTTTATTTTTTCCCCTCCTTTCGGGTGCCTAACTGACTTTCCCCCCCTCTTTTGGATTCATAGAACCAACTACTTTTATGCTGGTGAAGAGTTGTATACGGTGAATGGAGGACTGCATCATGTACCGGGGGCCGCTGTGTTCGATGACTTCCATACGTATACAATCGACTGGAGCCCAGATCGCATCCAATGGTTGGTGGATGATCAATTGATCCGGGTCAGGGAAAGATCCGAAACATGCCAAGCAGATGGTGTATGCAAATACCCATCGAGTCCATCGTAAGTATCCATAGTAAAGGTCTTTACACACCTAACACAACTCTTTTTGCTGTGATGGGACGTATAGTCGCATTCAATATGGACTGTGGGATAGTAGCTCTGATGCTGGAACGGCTCAATGGGCGAGGGGGCCCATCGATGTAAGTTTTTTACCTGCAATGAGCACGACCGTCAACTTACTTTCTTCTCACTTTGTCGTAGTGGTCGATTCCAGGGCAGAAAGCGACTGCGAACATGCGCCATATATCTGTGACATGCAATCAAGACTACAATGATGTCTACTACTACGACTACTAAACTATAGTGCCTCTAATATCATCATATGAAATAAAAGAATCCCTAACGATTCATGCAAATCGCATAGTCGGCGTTACTTTTATACACCTCGGCTTTTGTTTTTCAAAGTCAGCTCACTGGGCATCCTTCTCGTATTTGAAACTCCGATTTTGGCCACAAAAATCTCTTTTCCACCAATCTTTATTTTTTGCTTCTTCTTTGCTTCTTTATCACTTTTTTTCTTTCCATCGACATTAGCACCGCACCACCAACGACTTGTCTTCTATACAATGACCTTGAATGACGAACGCAGGGTAACTCCCTCCTTCTCACCATCTTGCCCATCTTTGTCTTACAATGACCAACATTTGCCTTTTGCATGAATGCTCCTTGTTTTCTTAGTAGATCAAATGGCATGACAACGGATATAAGTTCTCTGGCACCAGGACTAAATGAACAGGTACTTCTGAAGTGCCCTACCCCTTGGGCCACTCTGTGTGTACATTACCACTAATACTTTTAGCACTGGTGACCAGCACTCCCATTCTTCATTCCGTGGCTCATTGCTCTAGATTAGTTACTCCTTGGCAAATCCTACGTATAGCTTAACCATCGTCTCATGCAGCCAATAAATTCTACTTGAAACCATATCCCTGACTTTACTTTTTTGATTATGTTCCTATCATTTGGAAACTATAA